>CM037780.1:57384990-57434990 GCA_021229015.1 Solen grandis
TCTTCTGAAACTCTTGCCCCCCCCCCGATGCCCATTTGTCGTTTGCGTAAAAACCCCAAACAAAATTTTTTTTAAAAATTTTTTAAAAAAATTTTTCCCCCGGAAAAAAAGGGGCCCAGAATAAAAAAATTTTTCCTCTTTTAAAAAAATTTTGCCCCTATTTATCTACTTTTAAAGGGAAAAAAATTTTTAAATTTCCCCCTTAAAAATTTCCCCCCTTCAAAACCCAATTAAAAAAATTTTAATTTAAATTTCCCCCAAAAAGGGAAACCTCATTGCCTTCCCCAAATTGCTTTTTTAAATTTTTTTTTTAAAAAAGGACCCCCTTAGGGTTGGTTTTTTTTTCCCCTAAAAACCTGTTTATATTTTTATAAAAAAAAATTTTTGTAAGAAATGGAAATTTTTAAAAAATTTATTTCAAAGGGCCATCCCAAACCACATTTTAAAAGAATTTTTCCTTTTTTAAAAATTACGTTTTAAGGGGGGGCACTATTTTGTATTTTTTTTTTAAAAAATACATTTTTAAATTAAAAAATTTTTTCCGGGAGCTAGTTTTTCGAAATATTTTTTTAATGAAAAATCCGGGGTTTTTTCCCAAAAAATTTGGGGAAAATGGGGCCTCCAAAATTTTTTTTACTTATTTTTTTTAAATTTAATCGAAAAAAACTTTAAACACTTATTGAACCAAAAAAGGGGGGGACTTTGGTTACAGTAAAAAAAAAACGGGTTTAAAATAAACCCCCTTTTAATTTTTAAAATTAGGTTATTTTTTTCCCCTTATTCCCCCTTTTTCTTAGATTTTGCCCTTTTTTAAAAAAAATTGTTTCCCTTCCCGAGCAATTCTCTTTTTTTTAAATTTGTGTTTTTTTTTGGGTACATGATTTTGATTTGGAGAGATTTTTTGCGAGCAATTTTTTTTTAAAAACCCCCTTTTTTTTCCTTTCTTGGGGGCCCCCTTTTTTTTTTTAAAAAAATAAAAAACCCGCGCATCACTTTTTTCCCCAAAAAAATTTAGTTGATTTTAAAAAAAACTTCCCAAGGAGAGCTTTTTTAGGTTTTCCCCCTTTTTTTTGGAAAATTAATCCACGTTTTTTTTTTGGATCTTTTTTTAAAGATAGGGATGTATTTTTAAAGGGTATAAAAAAATTGAAAGATTTTAAAATAAATTTTGGAGAATCCCCTTTTTTACTTTCGTGTCTTTTAACTTTGTTTTCGGGAAAACCCTTAAAAATTTTAAGATGGCGGGATTTTTATGTCCAAAAACATGGAACTCTTTGAAAAAAAATGTTAAAACTTCAAAAGAAATGAAAAATTTTGTTTAACATTGCAATTTTTCCCAGTTTTACTAAATTTTTTTGTTCTCAAAAAAACTGTTTTTTTTTCCTTTTATAACCCCAAAACCGTAAAACCCGGAAAAAACTTTTAAAAAATTTTTTTGCTATTTATGGCCCTTTTTGGACTTAAAGTTTTTTTAAAAACTTTTTTTTTAACATTTTTTTCCCCCCGTTTTAAAAAAAAAGATTTTTTAAAATTTTCAGAATTTTTTTTTATCTTTTGACAAACCATAAAAAAAAGGAACAGTAATCACCCAAAATATTTTAGCTTTTTGGGGGCCCCTTTTTGGACTTTGAAAAATGTTAAACCCTTTTTTTTAAACATTGTATTTCCCCATTTTATTTGGGGGGGTTTCCCCCCAAAACCCTTCCTAGGGTTTGATATCATAGATCAACAAAAAAAAAACAAAAAACTGCAATTTTCCATTTTTTTTTAAACCCCCCTTTTTTTAAATTAGAAAACTTTAAAAATTTTGTTTAAAAATGATTATCCCCTTTAATCAAGGATGTTTTCCCCAAAATTTAAAGCATGCCTTATCATCCCCTTTTTTTAAAAAAGGGAAAGAAAAATGGACGAAACTTTTAAAAATTTTTTTTTTTGAAATTTATAGCTTTTTTTGGGTTTTAAAATTTTTTTAAATTTTTTTTTAAAAATTTTTTTTTTACATTGCAATTTTTTTCCCCTTTTTTCCACTCAAGGGATGTCCCCAAAAAAATTTCCAAAGTTTTTTACAAACAGACCAACCAGGAAACGGAATTAGTCCAAGTGTTACATGAACAGTAACCTAAAATTTTTTTGTATTTAAAAGGGTTAAATTTTTTTTTAAAAACATTGCTTTTATCCCCAATTCTTTCCAGGATCCCCCAAAAAATTTTAAAAAAAAAATGTTTTTATAAAGGATACTAAAAAAGTTATTTTTATCTTGAAAAAAAATTTTCTATGATTCCTATTTTTTTCCTACTGTATATCAAATTCTTTAAAAAAAATTACAAAAAAATAAGATTTTTTTTACAATGTTTTATCTTTTCCCCACTGTAAAACTAATAAAACCTTCCAATCCCCAAACCCCTTTTTTTTAAAACTAATTTTTTTAGTCCCCAAAAGTAAAACTTATCAGTCAGAGAATTTAAACCGTAAAACATACCCCTTTGGGGGGCCCCAGGCTAAAAGTTTGGTCTGGTGCACATTTTTTCTCCCTTAGGTATTTTGCCCAACAAGTGATCTTTATAGTATCCCCAATGTATTACTCCCTTTTTTGTTTATCAGGATACTTAAATTTTCATCTTGTTATTCTGCAACAAATTCCATATTTGCAGCGAAATGAAACCCCGTTATCGGGGGGAGATTTTTGAAAGTGGTCTCGGATTACATTTGGGTTGGTGCCAATTTTTTTTTTGAATTTTTTTTTTTTTTTTTTTGGTCCCTAAATATGTTTTGGCCTTAAATATAAGATTCACTTCTTGGAAGTTTGGAAAACTGTTTTTTTTTTGAAATTAAATATAAAAAATTTATTTTAACGTTACATTTCAAAAAAATTATGTAAAAAAAAAAATTTTTTTTCCCTGTTAAACCCCAATAAATTTTTAATTCAGACATTTTTTCTTTGTCGCCGGCTTATTTCGTGTGCTGCTCGGGCAGCATTTTTGTACTGTTCGAAATTGTACCCCATATTTTCTTCATTTAAGTGAAATGTAGCCCCGGGTATTTGTATATGAACCCCTGGTAGGCTGGTAGTCTTATCAAATTGAAACATACAATTTCTTTTTTTAAAAATTTTATAACCCCCCTCATGAATACATTTCTACGATTCGAATTTTGTCCCCGTGAAAATTTTCATAAGGAGCGTGACATTGGCTAAAATAGAAGAGTGTGTCAAGCCCCCTGGTTGAACTAGTAAATTTTTAATTTGTGTATTGTTTATTCTGTCGTCAAGTCAAAAAATTTTCTTTCATATAAAAACAAAATGGCCCCCCTATTTTTCTTTTCAATGTCGCGTTCGAATTTATAGACCCCGCTAAGGTGACGTTAATTTTCCTGCTAAAATGCTTTTGCAAAAAATATAGATTGAACATTTACAAAATTCTGAAAGACGATCGATTGGCTGAGACAGAAATATCCAAAAACACGAAGTCAACGGGCGTCCTCAGATCTAAAGTAGCGTGGGTTATATAGGGATGCTTAGTCGATTGGGTTGATTTCAATTTTTCTTGCCTTTATTTGAAATTTTTTTGTGTCCTAAAATATTATTTTAGGGCTTTTTTTATTTTTTCCCTAGTGTGTGCTTTTTCATTTTAAGTTCCCTTAAAGTCTTGGCACTATTTTTCCCTTTTTTAAATGTATTAAATATTATTTATTTTTATAATTATATATATTTACACGTAAACAAGTTCACATCTCAAAAAGGTTATTTTAAAAATAAAAAAAGTTTTCTGTTGACCACATAAATTTAATCAGTTTTTCTTCCGCCTGTTTATTTCAAGTGCTTAAGTGTCTCCCAAAGATTGTACAAATTTTTTTGATCCTGGTATTTCAAAGAGCTGATGACATGGGAATTTACACAATATTAAATCAAAAACAAAATTTTTGTAAACATTTTTAAACCATTCAGAACTAATCATCAAGTGGTTACCACGGGGGGCCCGGTATTTTTTTTTTAAAGTATTTTTTGTTTTAAGTTTGACCCTTTGGTTGGAAAACAGTCTGTAAATAGGAAATTTGATATTTTAAGTTTTTTATTCTTTTTTGTGACAATCGTTTGATTATTTTTGTTTTTACCCCCAATTCCCAAAAACAAAATTTCTTTTTTTATTACCTAGTGTTTTTGACTTGATTTTAGTTTCCCGTATTCCTAAATGAAACCCAAATTTGCCCCTGCGGATTGAACCCACGCGGTGAGGGACTGAGGGAGTGTTAATCAGCCAGTTTTTTAAAATAAAATAAAGCCTTACATAATTTACAGGAGTCAATTGTTAACAATTTGGTTTATATGGTTATCCTCTCCAAGTTTTGTTTTTTTAAGGTGAAGGGGGTCTTGGGTTTGTTACCCATCGTTTTAAATAGAGCCATATTTGTATTCCCGAGCTGTTTTAAACCCGTTTTTTCAATCGGCGTGGCGTAATTGACAGGGAAACCAAAAAATTTTCGCAAAATTTGTATTGATCCTTTTTTCCCAAACTTTTATTTTTCTTAAATGAAAGGGGGAATAGGATAAAACTTATTTAGAAAAAAGGTAAAAAATTAATCCCTTTTTTTTTAAGTTTTTTTTACCTATTTTTTTCCCCCCCCCCGTTAAATCTACCGATATTTCAGCTAGCGCGATGAAGATTTATGATTTTAAAGCCAACGCTACAGCTTTCGGAAGGCGCCATTAGCAATGAAATTTTGGGTTTATCTGCTTACCCCCTGCAATTAACGGGGGTTGCAACGCCACGTGAACGATTAGGGTTC
Organism: Solen grandis; assembly: GCA_021229015.1. NCBI lineage: Eukaryota > Metazoa > Mollusca > Bivalvia > Adapedonta > Solenidae > Solen > Solen grandis. Next base: position 57,389,773 of record CM037780.1, read on the forward strand.
ATGAACAAAGAACGTTCTTAAATAATGATTTTTGATGCTTTTCTAACTTCCCTATATACGGATTTAAATTTAGTTGTTGTTAAAGAAAAATTAAACATTGACAATTGTCACAATAAAGGGCCCTATATTCCCTGATGTATACGACAAGAGTATGATGTTTTTGTTCTAATTTGGTATCTTAAATTTACCCAAAAATTTTGGTTTTAAAAAACAAAATTTTAAAATTTTTTTTTTAGATTTTATCTTTAATGTTCCCTACCGTGGTTTTTGATTCAAAAATGCCAATGGTGACATCATTTTGGAAATAGTTTGACTGTTGCTGGTTTTGGGCGTTTTGTTGTTGTTGTTTTGTTTTTTTTTTGTTATTGTTGTTTTTGTTGTTGTTTTTTTGTTGTTGTTTTTTTGTAATTGTTTTCAATTACCATTGACAATTTTTTTTTGGGGGGGAAAAATTTTTGATTTATGGAGTATATTAAATTAAACGGTGAGGATTCAGTTTTCTTCTTATGGTGAACTTTATACTCCAGGAGAAAGCCGTATACCCGGGCAGTAAAAACCCCGCAAAGCAAAAATTTCGGGGCTGCTTAGGTTTGTTTACCATATATGAAAATTTTTTTAAACAATAATATCAATTTAAAAAAAAAAATTTTAAAAAATCCCCATTTCAAAAAACTTTTTAATTTTAGCAAAATTCCAGTTTTATCGTAAGCAAACCCGGTTTTTTTTGCTTTGGATAAATTTTAAATTTTTTTAATTAACTTAAAGCGGAAAAAAAATTTTTTAAAATTAAAAAAACAAATTAAATTTAAAACAATTAAATTTTTAAATTTTTTAAAAATTATTTTATTTGGAAAAAAAACTTTCTTTGGGAATGGAAAAAACTTTAAGTTCCACCCGGAAAAAGGGGGGGCTGAAAATATTTTTGACCATGGGGGGGGGGGGGGGGGGGTTTTTGGGGTTTTTTTTGTTATTGGGAACCATGTTTTTAGTATCATCCATAGGGTTGGGCTATTTACCCTGCAAAATTTTGTATTTGAAAAAAAAAATTTCCTTTTTTTTCCATTTTGAATTTTTTTTCCCTTTTAAAAAAAGAAAAAAAATTAAATATCCTTTTAAAAAGGACCAAAAAACCCTTTTTTTTCCTTTTTTTTTAATTTTAAAAAAGGGAATCTAAAAAATTATAAAATCAATCAAAAAATGAACCAATGGGAAAAAAGTTTGTGATTTTGAAACTTTTAAAAAACAATTTTATTTTTAAAAATTTCAATCGTGGATTTTTTTTATTAATGTTTTTTTTTGGGAGGGTTTTCAATTAAAAAAAATTGGGGATTTTCTTTTGGAAACAATTTAAAATTTGGGGCGTTTATTTTCTTCTTTTAAATTTTTAACCCCAAACCCCGAAGACGTTTCATTTTTAAAGTGGTATTTTTCCCTTTTATTGACTAAATACCTTCAGTTGTAAACTTAAAAAAAATTTTTATGGTTTTTTTACCCAAGGGTTTTTCTAATTAACCCCAAATTTTTTTATAAAAAATTATTTTTTTCCCCAAATTTGTTGTCTGTATTTCCCTTGCAAACCCCTTTTTAAACGAAATATTTGCATTGTTTATTTTTTGATCAGTTTTTTAACCCTTTTTTTTAAAAATGGTTATATTTTTTTTAAATTGGAAAAAAATAAAAATTGGGGGGTATTGGATCTTTCTCAATTTTTGATGTTGTTTCAGGTTTAATGCCCTTCAGGGTTGAAAATTGGAATACGGCTTTGTAAAAGGGGAATGGTTTTCTTTTTAGATAAAAATTTGTCTTTAAATTTTTAAAAAATCGATTTTACCGAATTTTAAGGGAAATAAAGAACTTTTATGAACCCCATTGAACCAATTACCCATTTTAAAGCACCCCTGGCTTTTTGTTAAGGTTAGGCCTTAAAGGGGAAAAGGGGGTAGAGCAATTAAAAATAAGGGCTGCCGGGCCCCCGGGGTTTCAAAGTGGGGGTTTGAAAACCCCCTTTTTAAGTTGGGGTTCCCCGTTGAAATTTAAACCCTTTTTAATTTAAAAAAGGCCATTTTGAAATTCTTTTTTTTAAAAGGGTTTTTAAACTTTTTAATTGTGGTTTAAAAAATTTTTATCTTTTAAAAACCCGGGAAATTATTCCTACCCCTTGGAAGCCCGGTTTCCCAAATTTACCCCGGGGACCTTCCCCTCATTAATTTCCCTTTTCAAGGGTTTTCAAAAAATGTTTTTCAAAACTTAAGGGTTGTCCATTTACAACAATAAAGTTTTTTTAAGGTTGGGGGAAATTTTTTAAAAAATTTTTTTTTTCCTTTTAAAATAAAAAAAATTTTGATTTCGACATTTTTTTTGACATATTGGATTATTCGTTTACGGGGGGTGATATTGCCTTTGGGCAATTTTAAAGCCCCTAAGTTTTTTATTTTGATTTTTCCAGAAGCCTTAAATTGGCATTCTTTATAACCCAAATTTTTCACAAGAATATTAAAATTTTTCAAAAATACTTTCTTACAAAATTTTTTTGGGGGGAAAAACATTTCCAAAACCAACTATGATGAATTTTACCCTTAAAATTTATTTTTTAATTTTAATTGGGGGGTTTTTAAAATTTATGGTTCTGGTTAACCCAAAAATTTTTTCAGCATTGAAAAGGGGAAGGAAAAAATTTTTCCCCTTTTTTAAAACCCATTTTTTACAAACCAATGGGCCATTTAGGAATTTTAGTCTTTCGGGTTTTTTTTTTATTGACATCCCAAAAATTTTGATACCCCCGTATTTAAAAGCTAAAACCTGGGTTTATAAAACACAAAAAACAAATAATTTTAAAAAATTTTAAAAAAAGGGTTACTGGGTCAAACCCCCCGGAAATTTTTGTTCAAAGGGGATTTCCCCTCCCTTTTGCTCTTCTTGGGGCCCTCTTAAAAAAATAAACTTAAACCCTTTTGTCGTGCGGTTTAGTGTATTTTTTTAACTTTTACACAAAAAAAAGTTTAATTTAAAAAAATAAATGCAATTTTTAATTTTAATTAAAATTTTAAAATTTATTTCAAAAGGAAATTTTTAAATTTTTTAAAAAATAAAAGGTTAATTGGAAAAATTTATTTGTTAAAAATTTTTTTTACCCGGGGGGTGTAATGGACTTTTCCCCTTTTTCTTTGGCCCCTTTTTCTTTACGGATACCCCTTTGAAAAGCATTTTGTGGGGTTTGATTTAAAAATCCCCTTTTTTCGAAAAATTCGCCAACCTGTAAAATTTCAAGGGGGAGGTCGGGCAACTTATTTAAAAGGGGGTAAAAGTAAAATGAAGTTTAGGAAAAATATCCTTTATTTATATTCAAATGCAAAGGTTTTAATCAATAAAATTTTAGGTTTTGGGTTTTTTTGTTTTTTTTTTAAAAAATTTTAAATTTTGAAAATTACCACCCCCTTAAAACCCTTACTTTTTTTGCTTTTTTTCCTTTTTCATTTTTTTTTTTTGATGCTAAAATTTTTTTAAAAATCTAGGGGAAAAAAGCTAAGGGGAAAAAGTTATAATTAAGTGAACCCAAAAAAATTTTCCCCCCTTTTTAAAAAAAATTTTAATGAAAAATAAAAAATAGGGAATGGTTTGGGGTTAAAATACTTTTCCTTTTTTTTAAATCAAATGTATTAATATTCATTCTGCCATTTTTTCTGGATTTAAAAAAATTTTGGTTATTTTATAAATTTTTAAAAAACATAAAATTTAAAAAACCTTTTTTGACCTTTTTTTAAATTTTTTATTGAACATTTTGGGAAAAAATAAAAGGGCTTTAATTTGGGTAAAATTTCTTTTTTATAAAATTTTTTTTAATTTTTTAAAAAAAAAATTCCCAAATTTCCCAAATTTTTATTTTTAAACCACATTTTCCCTTTAAAATGAGGTTGTTTGTCCATCAAAAATCTTGTTGGTTATTTAAAGTACTTTTTTTTTAGTTTTATATTTTTTTTTTTTAATGTTTTCCTTTTTTTATTTTTTCCCAAATTCTTTACCCCCAAAAAATTTAGGGATTTCTTGTTAAAGGGGGAAATTTTTGGGGGTTTTTTCTTTTTCTTTTCATTATATTTTTAAAAAAAGTTCCTATGAAGAAAAAGAATTATTGAAAAAAATTTTTTAAAATTTTGAAAATTGAAAAATAAAAAATTTTTGTTATTGCGAGAAAAGGGGGGCCTTTTAAAAAAATTTTTGGGTGTTTGGGGGAATTTTTTTTTTTAATTTGCAAAACCAACAATTTATGATTTAAGGGGAATTTTTGGGGATTAAAAAAGGGGGGGCGTTTTGTATTTTTTTTAAAAAAACTTTCCGCTTTTCAATAACATATTTACCCTTAAAAAAATTTTTGGGTTTTTTTTTTTTTTTTTTAAATGGCTTAAAATAATGTATTCTTTTTCAAAATTATTTTAAAATTTACAAATTGTTTTTATCAAACTCACCCCCCTAAAAAAAAATAACTTTGGGTTTTACGGGGAAAAATTTTTAAAAGTTTTTTTAATTAAAAAAAAAAAACAATTAAAAATTTTTTTATGGGGTTTTTAAATACTTTTTTCTTAAAAATTTTACCTTATTTACCCCTTTGTTGACCAAAAAGGGAAAAAAAATTAAAAAAAATGTTCTTTAAAAGGTTTTTTATTTAAAAATATTTTTATGAAAATTTTTTTTTAACCAATTTTCTTTTAAATTTTCTATTTAAAACTTTTTTTTTTTTAAAAAATAAACAAAAATGTAAACTATTAAATGTTTATAAAAGTTCAATGGGGAAAAAGAAAAATCATTTTATTCCCGGGGGTTATTATTATAAGAAAAAAGGGCCCCTTTAAAATTCAAAAAAATTTTTATTATTTTTTCATTGGGTAAAATTAAAACTTCGCGTTTTCCTTTAAAAATTTAAAAAATTTCAGTTTTTTTTTTTTTTTAAAAAAAATTTAAAAATTTAACTAAATTAAAAAAAAAAAACTTTTGGGAAAATTGGGCCCCGAAATTTTTTTTAAATCCATCTTTAAACCAAAATTATTATTTTTTAATAATTTTTAAAATTAAAAATTTTGTTTTTACTTACTAAAATGCTTGGTCCAAAACTTTTTTCGGAATATGCGGCCCCCCCTAACAATCGGGAAAAGGGAAATTGTTAAAAGAAAATTCTTTTTTATTTTATTTTTAAATTTTTTAAATTCTTTTTTTTTATTTATTTTTTTTTTTTTTTTTTTTTTATTTAAAAATTTTAAAAAAAAATGTTATTTGGCAGTATGTTTTCCCAAGTTTTAAAAATTTTTTTTAGGGGAACAAATTTTTTTTTTTTTGGACTTCGGCAATTAAAAACCACGTTTTTTCAAAAAATGCATAGGGGAAACTTTTTTAAAAATCCGTTTGGGGATTTTATACGTTCTATTTGGGTAATCAAATCCAAAAAAATTTGGGGCCTTTTTTCCCCTAAACCAACAAAAAGGCTTAATAAAAAATTTTTTACAAATTAAAAATTTTTTTAAAAAAAGTTAAAAATTAAAAAATTTGGAAAGGGGGTTTCTTAAATTTTCTTTAAAAAAAATTGCCCCCTACTTTTTAAAACAAAAAAAAAGGAAAAAATAATTTTCCCTTTTGGAGGGGAAATTTAAAAAGAAAACAAAAAAATTTAAAAAAATCTGAATAATAAAAATTTTTTAAAAACGTTAAAAAAATTTAGTGAATAAAATTTTTAAAGGGTTTTTCGTATGCCAGTTTTTTAATTTCCTTTCGGTTGGAATTAAAAAAAAGTTTTACTTAAATGCTTTGGAATTTTTGGAGCCAAAACCCTAAATTTTAAAAACGTCTTTTAAATTATTGAACCCCGAAAAACTTGGAAAAATTTTGGGGGTTTTATTTGTGAATGTTCTTCTATTATTTCTTACCCCTTTGCAGTTTAACTTACCTTATTGGCGGTTTTTTTTTTTAAATTTTTTTTTAAAATTTTGGGGAAAAAACGATTGAATAAAAAATTAATCCTTTAAAATACTTACAAACACTTTTTTTTAATTTATTTTGGAAAAGCATTTTTTTTTTCTTTTTTTAAGGTTTTAAAATTTTAAAGAATATGGTTAGTTTTTTTTCAAATTTTTAAATTTAAAAAAAAGGGTTGAAAAGTCCCCCAAAAAAAACCTTTATTTAAAACATTTTTTAAGTAACCAAAAAAACAATTTCTTTATTGGGGAAAAAAAAAAATAATATTAAAATTATTAATTTTAATTTTTTTTTTTTAAGGCATTTCTTTACATTTTCTTGGAAAATTTCCGGGAGGGTTTTAATGGTTTTGGTTAGTCCCAAAGTCAAGGGGAAAGGAAAAAAAAACACAAAATTGTGGGAAAACAAAAATGGACCCCCTTTTAAACCAACAAAATACCAAGGGGGGGCTTCCCTAAGCCCTGGTAAAATTGATTTGGAAAATGAATTTAAAAGAAAAAACAAAAAAAAAGTTAAGGGGAACTAATTTTGCCCCCCTTTAAAGTACAAAAATTTTTTTAAAAATTTTTAGAACGAATTTCAAAAAAATAAAAGACAAACAGGTAATTTTCAAATTTTTAAAATTTTTGTTTTTTTCTGGTATTTTCCCCGTTTTTATTTTCAATGAAATTAAAAAAAAAAATTAATTAACTGAACAGGGTTTTTACAATTTTTTAGGGAAAAATTTTTAAAAGCAAACTTTTAATTAATTTTTTTTCTCTATTCATAAAAAAGTAAAAAAAAAATGTTTTAAAATTTCAGGAAAATTTAAATTTATTTAATACAAAAAAAAAATATGTTTCAACTTACTTAGAAAAAGGGGTTTTAAATATGTGAAAAAATTTTTTGTTTTTCAACTTTTTATTTTTTTGTGTTAAAAAAAAAGGTTTTAATTTATTCAATTTAAAAAAAAAAAATTTACCCTTTTTTAAAATTTCATATTTTCAAAAAAAATACGTGAGGCAGGAGTGGTTTTTTCCAATTTTAAAAAGACTTTGGGTGGGGTTATCATTTATTTTTTTTTTCCCCCTTTTTTGTTCCCTAAAATTTTTTTTTTTTTTAAAAGGTTTCTTTAAAAAAATTTTTTTCTAAACTTTTTCCTTTTTATTTCCTTTTTTCCTCCGCATTTTTTTTTAAAGAACACGAAAGCCCGTTTTTTTATGCTTTTTTCGCCCCCAAAAATGAAAAATTAAAAAAATAATTTTATGAAAAAATAAAAGCTATTTGAAAGAGATTTTAAAAAAGTACTTAAAGCGGATAATAAAATTTTTTTAGTTTTTTAATTAGCGGGATAAAGAGGGCCAGGAAATTTTTTAAAAAGGGAAAAGAAAAGAAAAAGAAAGGAAAATTTAAGAAACTCCATAACCTAAAGAATTTTAAAGGGATATTTTCAAAGGGAAGTTTGGGATTTAAAATTGCTTTGGGGGTTATGGTTCCTAATCCCAATTTTAACCTAATTTTTCCCTTTAAGGGGTTTTTTAATTTTTAAATTTTTTTATTTTTTTTGAAAAGATTTTTTTTAAATTAATTTTTCACTTATGTTAATTTAAAAATTATTTTACCGAAGTAAAAAAAATAAAATAATAAAGGAAAAAAATTTTTGTAATTTTTTTTTTTTTAAAAAAAGGGGGGGTTTTTTAAAAAGCAAAGGCGTGTTTTGGGGTTTTAATCTTAAAAATAAGGCTCCAAATTAAAATTTCGACCGTTAAACCCCCCTTTAGACCCCTCCCCGGGGTTTGGGGGGGAAAAAAATATAAAAAAAGTTCAAATTTTAATAAGATATTTTTTTTGTTTAAAATTAATCCTTTTTCTGCTTTTGAATTTTTGGTTTTTTTATGTTTTGGGACCGTTTTCTATGAGAAATTTTTGACTATTATTCGTTGTTTTTTAAAAAAAATTTTGATTGGCCCAAACGGGAAAAGGGGGCTTTCATTTCCCGGGGAGAAATTTTTTATAAGAATTTTGGATGTAAAATTTTCTTTAAATTTTTTGGAAAATGTTAAAAATGTCATAAAAAACCTTAAAAATTCCAAGTTTTTTTTCTTTTTTAAACTTTAAATTTTTTTGAACAATTTTGAAAAAAAAAGAAAACCAAAAGTTTTTTTTAAAAAATTTTTTTTATTTAAAAAAAAATTTTTTTTTTTTTTTTAAAAAATTTTTGGACCCATCCATTTTTTTAAAAAATTAAATAAAAAAAAAAGCGGTTTTTAAATTTATTATTTTTAATTTTTAGTTTAACCCTTTTAAAGCCACCGCAGGGGGGTTTTTTTGGGGGCCTCCCCAAAACCACAAAACCCAAATGCGTATAAAATTGGCCAAAGCCGAATTCAGTCTTGGGGATTTTAAAAAAACCCAATCCCCCTTTTTGCAAATTATAAGTGGTTAAAAATAAAAAAAATGTTTTAAAAAAAAAAAGTTTGATAAAAAATGTATAATTTTTTAAACCCCGTTTTTTTTTTTTTTAATTAAAGAACAAATTTTTTTATTTTTGCGCGAAAAAATAAATAATAAAAAAACCTTTTTTTAAAAAAATGGTAAAATTTTAAAAATTTTTAATTTTTTAAAAGGGCAATGTTTTTTTTAAATTTGGATTAGGTTTAAAAAAAATTAGTTAAATCAAAATTTTTTTTTACCTTTGATTACCTTTCACTTTTTAAAATAAATTTTTTAAATGTGTTTTATTTTAAAAAAAAATTTTTAAGGCAAAACAATATAATTGGAAAAGAAAAAATTTTTTAAAAACCCAAAAAAGAGATGTTTGAAATAAAATTAATGAAGCTTCCATTGAAGCAATTTTTTTTCAAAATTAAAATTTCACGATCTTGGAGGATTTCCCGAATGTTAGGAAAAACTGTACAGCTGTACATACCAAATATCATTTGGGACCCTATGTGTAGGATACAATTTTCTGCGTCGCAGGCACCATATACCATTATATTTGATAAAAAATAAAATACTTACAGCAGTTTTTTTCTCTCTGAATCGATACAAAATATGCTTTTCGCAATTGCTTAAAATGACGTCATACACCACATGGTATGGCCACACTGAAACCCAGTAATTGATTAATTTTATCGACCACTTTTCCTAGTCGTTTTAACTTCCAGCAGCCGAGAAATGCAAAGGTCGCTGTATTATACAAATCCCGAGACATTTTTAGAAGCGAAAGCTTCTAAAGTCAGACTGTGGATTTTATACTTACAATCACATTACCGCCATTTATCCATACATTCGCGTTGAAAAATAGTACCACTGTTTGTAGAAGTCAACATTGCAGTTTTGATAAAAAAAAAATTAGATATATTGCAGGTTTTTTAAGGCATTGGGTATAATCACAATTTCGGTTCAAATAAAATTGTAAAAGAAGCAAGTTTGTAATTCAGTGTTCATCCGCAGTTTCATTCATAAACTACCTATAAATAAAACCTTATTTGCACCAAAAAAATGTGTGGCTGCGAAATAAGCTCAATTGGTAAGAGCGTCAATCAGTACTTTGTTCTTGCAAGGGGTCGTGAGTTCTAATCCAGCTGAGACGGTTTTTTAATACTTATTTTTGTATATTCTTGGGTTATATATTTAGAATGTTTTAATTCTAGTTTTTATACTTCCATTATTTTGCGTTTGTTAACCCTTTGATTTAAATCATAGACCACAGGTCCCTGATATTCAGTCAAAAAGATTGACCTCCCTATATATAAATAATTTATAGAGAGGCCGATTTTTCTAATATGAGGATCCTGTGCATAGACAGGTTATGTTATAAGGTCAAAACAGTAGAAATGAGAGGGGAACAGTATGTTTAATGTAAGCCATCAATTGAAGCATTTTGTTTTAGAGTCTCGAATGACTGTAGTGTCTCTAGTCGCATCTGTATGTCACAACTCAGAAAGTACTTTAGGGATTGAGTTTATACTTTATACAATGGTCAAACTTCACTTACAAAGAACAATAACTCTACCTTGCTTCATCTCTTTTACTTACATATACGGTGAAATTATGTTTTTTCTATAACATATTTTAATGAAGGCATGGATATAATTCTTTACATATGGAAAGGATGTGAAATGAGAAAGAAAAAAAAACTTTATCTTGTCCCATTTTCTTGCTTTTCTATTCAAATTATTTCTGTCAGCAGCAAATTCATGAAGTATTAAAGGTATTGAGTTGATCAATACTAAGAACCACTTTTCCTTGTCTATTTTTGTTTAATTTGACAGAGACCAATAAATAAAATAATCCATCTTACCTGCTGTTTTAAAACGTTTTAACTTCCCTGATCTTTTACATGCATACCACAAAAAAATTAAAGGGATTGACTTTATAATTCACACATTTTAACTTTCGCTTCTGACAGTGCTTTCAGTGCTTTGATTTCAATAAAATAATCCGTATCTTTAATTGTACAACTGACGAACACGTAAATTTAAATTCAAATAAATTGAGAATCGGGACCCAGTTTGTTTCTACTGACCCATCATAGAAATATAGGGGGTACCCACGAGACCACGGTTTGACCAATGAAAGCACACGGAACATGTGACATAAAATGCGGTATCCAAGTCGACGTAATTTCTGCCTAAAGTGGTGGTGCATGAGTGTATGGAAACATGGACCAAATACAGACGGGCTAGAAAAAAACAACAACAAACAAACAAAAAAAACAAAAAAAACAGTAGTTCTTATTTTCCATGTAATTTCTTATGTAAGGTACATCTTTAATGTTAACATTCCCAAAAGTTCATTCGTTTTATGTATGTATTAGTTATGGCTTATATTTTAAATTTTATGGAATTTATCGCAAGCGACGCGAAGCGGAGCGCTGCGATAAATCAATAAAATTTAAAATATAAACCATAACATATTTACAGTTTGTCACGTATGCCATACAGTGTTGCCTTTGACATCACTGTTTCCCGTTTGATTGACAGTTTCTCATGGTGTGTTAAGTATGGTTCAGAGTCAGTGTCACTGAGTACATTTATATTTTGAGCTAACAAAACATGATGCAAAGCAGTGGCCACCGCAACTAGCTCCGCCAATAAATCTCTTTGTTTTCTCTTTGTTTTCGTAGGCACCATAAAATTGTTTTTTTTCATATCAAGACCTTACGGTTCATTTTATGCAATATATTTTCAAATTGCAAATTTTGAACGAAATACAGGCATCTTAGTGGACGATTAAGTAGGACAAACTGTATTTTTTCTTAAACCGGTTATTTATACATGTATTACCTGTATATATAACACTCGGCAAACGTCGTTTTAAATTTCCCCAAAAGACATTTTGCTTAAAAAGACGCATTTCGTTAAAAGGGTAAGGGTATTGGATTAGAAATCATGTTCATACTTTTAATATTAGTTTTTTTTAGTTTTAGGAGATTGCACTGGGGTCACCATATATTTTGCTTTCCCTCCGTTGCTATGTCAATTTAAGTCTGATCTTCAAAAACTGAATTTCATCTGAAACGCCTTTCAAAGCACTCAATCGAAATCGTACCACAGTATCTGTGTTTTACTTTTGAAATAAGTATGTCAGAATATACAGATAGAGAAAATACAGGTAATTGGAATATGGCATTAACTTATACAATTTTCTGGAATCGGAAGCACAAGTTAGGTATTGCTGGACCTTCAGTTCACCTGGGAGCTTTGTAATACCTTGTCTAAAATATTTCTATTAGAAGGTTTATGTCCCAATGAACCTTCAAACTGCATTAAATATCTCGTAGTGCGTCGTAGTTTAGTGGTGGTTGCGTCAATAAAATACGGACTTCGTTACCCATTCATGGCGGACATTTTTCCAAACTCTCAGTACTGGTCAAACCATGGAGTTATCTAGGGACCAATGTAAGTTGCAAACATTTTTTGTTATATTTTCTTCCAAGCCAACAAAAAATGACATAATGAACAACTGATAACTTTTGTATTACGATGATTTCATAAAAAAGCATCGTGTATGAATTGAAACCATTACCAAATATGTATTGAAAGAGTACAATGTTTTATTGAATATCACATTATGATGATGTTACAACATGGATTCGGTTGACAATTTTAGACAATCTTCTACACTGCTTACATACTCTTGCATCCAAGAATACACACATCACACAATCATTTAAAATAATAGATTTAAAAGAGTAGTTTTCGCTAAATACTAATTCTGTATCAAAATATTACTTTATTTTCCAAATGTATCGAACAATCTCTGAATATTTTATTTAAGAATTCACTTAAAAAGGGAGTTTCGTAAACATATGCAAGCCATTAAAGAAAAAATATTAATATGGGCTTAAAAACGAATGGATTGATACAAAGTGAACAATTAAACATATCCGTTATATTTCTGTGACAGAAATATTTGAACAAAAAGTCAAAAAGCGCCTTTTCTTTGTTGTTTTATGATTAGACATTTTTTTTAAAAAAAAATTATAATGACGTTATGATTACTGTGTTATGATTACTTTATTATGCACTTTAATATATATCAAAATCTAAGGAAACAACAAGCCGACGACTTAAAGTCCATTGTCAAAACATATCTGGAGAAATGATACTGTATCACAGTCCAACCAACATTTTCATTCCCAGTTGTCCCATTTACATGTACCGACATAATATATTTAATACCCGCAGAGAAATATGATTGTTATTTCATTGTAGCAAGTAGCTATATACATACACTAAATTGAAAATGCTATTTCAGATTAACGATGTTTTCTTTTATTAGTCTGATATTATAAATTATAAATTCTGGACTTCGTCGTTTTGCGTTGTATACTTTTGTTTCCTATAGAGACTTAAATTTGGTCATGTTATTGTAGAATGCATGTGTTTGTTTCAAGTTGAATCACTTTCATATTTCAACATCAGAGTCAAACACGCTCTTTCTCTGCGGTGTAAGGTATGCAATGAAGCCACCTCGATGGAATGGATGGTACATGGGTTGATTTTGTGTGTAGGCCTTCTTCAGGTACCCACCTCTGATCAGAGGATTGAAAAAAGGTTTATATGTGTTTTTCTTTGGATATCCGCCTCGAATTAATGGATGAAACAAAGGCCTCAGTGTAGATCTTTTCTCGATGGATGCGTCACCTGGAAGAAGAGCAACACATAGTTGGCAAGCTTCGGGATCAGCTTCCTCCAGACAAACTTGACATGAGTCTTGTTCAAGTTCATCTAGCTCATCATCAGCTTCAGAAAGCAGCGCGGGGACCGCATGTGTGAGGGTGACACAGTAGAGCACGGCTAACACGACCGCAACGAGACAGCTGTATAGTTTGTCCATGTCTGAAAAACAAAGATTACTAATTTGAGTGTGCGTTGATTTTAATGAATTTTGATTGGTTCACTTTTAATGTCTGACAAGTCAGAATGAATGAATGAATGAATGAACGGGTACATATCCTTTACTAGTTTTTCGGAGCTTGGTTTCGCTAAATAGCTGTTGTCTATTTGTGATCGTTAAAGGGTTAAAACGTTTATACATTGGTGTATTTCTAGCCTATACATAGCCTAATCCAATATTTTCTCGACATTAAATATAGGATAAAAGTACTGTTTCCTTCTGAGGCCTAATCACTGTATTAGGGCCCCATCTTATTTTTATTCTAGTCATAAATAGACAAAAGATTTACTCATGTCAGCAGTGTGGTTAATCTGGACGTAATATTTAAATATTGCCTTCGAAATTCTCGCGCATTCTTGCAATACCTTGCACATTCAAAATGTATCTCCGAAAACCAAATTATTTAGGATTTTTATTATTATTTTAGGAAGTTTGACTTGGTTAAAAAGAAATCTTTATTTTCTCATATTTCGTTGACTTTTTCTATCAAATGCTGATATGATTTTCACATTTTAATAATATTACGAATTTCATTTGTCACTATGTTCCCTTTATTCCCTATATGAACTATGCTTATGTGTTCGTGAATATTTCAAGGTCATATACATGTGTATTTTATTGATAATAAAACTGCTTCTAAAAAGATACGTAGAAACGCGCATTGCCCAGATTTTATTTAATTATCATTTGAATTTATCTTAAACAAAAGACCATCTGCTAGAAAGTAAGAAAACAAATGTGTCTTCGCTGATGATTGTGAAATTTTGGAATTCTATATAGCATTTTGTATTATATAGTCACGCTGTATGTATTACCTGAATAAGGAAATTATCTTTCGAATTATTTGTATTCGCAATTGTCAATTCAATAAAAATGGTGTGTGTGTGTGTGTGTGTGTGTGTGTGTGTGTGTGCATTGACCTTCCATACAATATATAATACATGTACCCTTAATTTAAGAAATTTGACATTATTTTTATTACATATATTATCAAATGATTGTCTAAAGACATATATACAAAATTGACATTCCATAGCATATCTTTCAGACTTAAATCAAATATGACAACCCACCGTAATAATGTGGAATCGACATGGAGATTCGTGCTACTAAAATAAAACCTGAAAATGTATAGAATATATGAAGAGTTACTTCTAGATAAAATTCAATTCAACGCCGAGAACAGATTTTACTTTTTAAAAGTGGCTTAAATTAGACAAATACCAGACCTGAAAATATTTATGAAAAAGCATCCCCTACAAGTATACAAAATGAGGAATATCATGGAAATACAGTGTTTGGTCAATCAATATATTTAAAGCGTTTTAATACCACTGCGAAGCGCCCCGATTTAAGTATATTATCTTTGATAAGCCAACCTCATCCTGGTGCAATCATTTATTTTTTTGTAAGCTTCTTGCCATTGTTCTTTTGTTCCTTTTAGATATATCATTAATCAATTTTCTCGCAACTGGCAGGAAAACAAATCGGTTCTATTAATAGAACAGCAAAATATTTCACTGAAACCATATTTCCGATAACAACATATGCCCAGTGCTTAAACGAAATGCTATCAAAGTGTGTGTGTGTGTGTGTGTGTGTGTGTGTGTGTGTGTGTTTTATTTCTAATGCTATTGGAAGTATCCTAAATAATATTACCAAACGCGTATAGTTAAATGAGCTCCGATGTCCGACGAAAATCAAATAATTAAGCTAAAAAGATGGGTTATATTTCCTTCCGGGTCTTTCAATTATGGAGAGAAAAATGTACTTTTATATGACAGAAGAAATATAACGAAGCAGACAAAAACTACCTTGATTTAATTATCAGTACACGCTTTCCGTGCGTCCTCGATAATTCTAAAACTTAATCTATGGTGTTTCAAACTAGTTTCCAGAGGCAATATATATAGGTTTTTCTTGCATTAATGACTGTACATAAAGTAGAGCTCCTTACTTGCCACAAATAAAAAGAGGTTCATTAAAATGGAACCGTGTTTAAATCTTTCAGAACACATACTTAAAATGATTAATATATTTAGTCTGGATATGAGGACAATTAATGTTTCAGCAATTGAAATGACTTTTGACCGCCACCAAATTGATGTATATGTTGGTCTTAAATACTCGTGTAGGTTTAATACACATCAAACTAGCATTAGAAGGTGGTCCAATGAATGGTACATGACCTGAATCGCAAAAAGACGTAAAAAGAAATAAACTGATAAAAATAATTCGTTTGAAGAGGAAATGGATTACTCCAAATACTAGTAATAAAATTGAATTGATCATTAGCCTTTGTGAATGCTGTAGTGTAATTAATCGAATTCAAAAATATACATTGTTTTATAATTGCTGAATAAAATTTACCCCTGCCCTGTTTAAATATGACATATGGAGTTTGACAATCATATGAATGCTTACATCCACCAAACAGCATGGGGCGTTCTTAATTGTCCCTTTTACAAAAATGATATATTACTGACGCAGTCTTTTTAACATACGATGTATCACCCATTTCGTTACACTACAACATTTTCTGATCCATATAAATCAAATGCAAGTCAACTGTCGCCAAGGACCTCTTTCCTCTTCAAGGACAAATCATTTCTGCATCAGTAATATTGTAGGTTCGATCCGTGTTTTTGTCATCACTTTTTGTTTTTTGTTATTGCTCTTAATCAGTTGTTGTTGTTGTTGTTGTTGTTGTTTTGTAGGATTTTTTTTTTTTTAAAATATCTAGCATTTTTTTCCTTACTCTGAGTCAGTCGAACGAAAAAAAGAAAGATTTTCTATCAGTTCTATTTTAAAGTTATTGATCCGTTTCACCACGCTAATTGCCCAGTCAGTTTAGGTATCATACATGAAGACCTCATTTGTTTTCATTTTAAAATGCATCTGTTCTTTTATCCCTATTGCTGTCTCGTAAAACGATTAAATGACATTCAAGAAATAGAGACAAGGATTCTCAGGTGAATTTCTATTCGTAAATCTTGGTGAATTATTTATTCTAGTGTTGTCTTGCTCACATGGAGACTCCTTTGGATCCTCTTTAAAAGAAAGCTTCATAAAACGTTTACTGGCTGCCATAGACGATGCCGTGATATAAATGGTTTCCTGTGTGTGATCTCTTTGCAATTCTTTGCAATGATAAGAAATTACTCTCTATCTAGAAATCTGACGATCATTTCGATTTCTGAAAACAAAACTGCGAAGTCTAAGCAATTGAAAGTCTACAATAACGTAGACTTAACTTGAGAAAACTCTCTGATTTAGGATAAAGACAATGCTGAACAGTGTCTTATAAAGTCAGTGGTAATAAAGACTTGGCGTTGTATCTTACGATGGTTTTTTTTTTCTTTTCTTTTTTCTTATATGATATGCAAAATCAGAATGCAGTCAAACCTGTCTTAAGCGGCCTGTCAGTGGAAGAAGATAAAGTGGCCACTTTACAGAGGTGACCGCTAAATGAAGTTTAAATATAATGACAAAATACAACAGTCTTGTAATATTAAAATAAGCGCTAAATACAGGCTGACCGCATAGTACAGGTGACTGCTAATACAGGTTAAACTGTAATTCCAAATAGTGTAAAGTTACATTGAATCTGACACATTTACAGGTTTAGCGAATAAAAGAGCAATTTAAAAATATTTCTGGGAAAAAATGACGGTTTGACATTTGCAAAACATGCTTTGTGCAATCCAACAAAACTTGTATATTATTTTTAGAAATCTTATGATAGTGTTTTTGCATTATAATGTATAACTATTTTACAGATTGTGAAATGCAACTCAGGGGATTGTTTTATGTTTTGTTTTCCTATAGCGTTGTAAATTCAAAACTCGGCATACCACAAAAACTGTTGTAATGGAGATGAAAGATAATTTTGAAATATTTTAGTTGAACTGCATGCTTTTACACTAGAAATTGCATTTATATGTTCCAAATTGAAAATATTTTCTATAAATAACATTGCAGGTACTTAATCGAAACTAAGCTGTGAATTTGAAGGTGAAATATGATTATATTCGTAGACATGGAATATTATGGGGAAAATAGAATATATTACGTTACTTCATCTGGAATATTCTACAATAAAAATATTCAATGGAACCTCGATACTAAACAGACACGTCTAAATGACCTGATCTGATTTTCACGTTAAACACAATTGCAATTGAGTCGTTATGATAATGGTTGCAAAAGTGAGGTCAAAATGCTGAGTCGGTCATTAAATGAAAATGTATTTTTATAAATCCGACAATGAATGGAAAAACAGCAAATATTCTTGAGAAAAGGATGTTTCTCCCAAGTCTCAACTTTCAACTGGTACATAATCTGGCTTTATGCTATAAACATGTAAAAGTTCATTCAATTATATACATACGTCAATCAATCTTTATGTCCCCCTTTTCTGGAGATATGAAGTATATATACAATGTGAAATCAAAGAACATATATACAAAACAAATTAGTAGTTACAAACACAAATACATGTGCAAATATTCAGAAAAATGCTATGAAAAAATAATTTGGCATATAGACAATGTCAAGTTATACATATTATGGATCTTGGTGTAAATTGTGAACATGTGAGCAGCCCATACGTTGCAATTTGAATAAAAGGCCAGAAAGATTTCCTTGCAAAAATTTGAGGGCTAAACACCCAATTAAATGGGTAAGTTTTATGCCCTAATGAAAGATAAAATGAATGGGGAATGAAGCATGATATTGGCATTTTAATTAAACGTCTAAACGTTCACAATAATACAATTTTGATGGTGAAAATGGAGTCGAAGCTATAACTTTTGAATGTGCTTTTACATTTCATATGTTTTTGTTTTTTTTCAACTGCAATAAACTCATTATAGTTTTTATTAAGATCTTCGAATAAATGTATTTTACCCCTACTGCTGTCTTGTTGTTGTTGATTAAATTAATATCACCATTTTTGTTTTATTAAGATATTTTTTATTTTTATGTATTGTTCTGGGTTTTTTTTAGTTGTTTCTGTTGTTTTTGTTCTTCATATGTTTTGAGTTCGTGAAAGAGGAGAAAATCTAGTTCTTCAATTATACGAAGATACCAATTATACTTTTGGAATTAAATAATGAGTTTCACAAATAACTTAAAGATTTTTTTTCTTTTTCACCTCAGGGCCGTATTAAAACCTATAGCGTATTACTTTCACTTTTATATTTTCACTTTCATGAAAGAAAATAAGCAGACTTGTTTAGTGCTTATTCATATACATGTATATGCGCTTAGTCTATTTCGCTCTCACTCCTCGATTTATACGCTTGTCTGAAATTGAAAATACTTGTCCTCTTGTATATGATATTTGGTTGAATAAATGATCATGAACATTATAATTTGTAACAAATACATTATTTTTAATGATAAACCTTATACTGTTTTGTATGTGAGAGATCTGCTCGTGACAGGGTTGCATTGAAGCATTAGTGAACTAGAAGAAAATAAAACCTTATCAAATAGTTATTGTACAAACTACATCATCAGTTAGGTTATTACAGATTCAACAAATTTAGAAATAAGGTGCTATAACAGAACATGTGCGCGTGCTTCTGAATAAGATGGACGTATTAGGTTAACATGTTAAGCGGACCAATGCATGAAGCTGTTGTTTGATTTCTACTCCACAAACAAAATGTAGTGACAGGTAATATTTAAAATCGTGTAGGGATATTGTAGGAATAAATTCCGTCGCACTTGCTTTATGAAGATTTGTCAGTAATAAGATAAATTCACACAAATAGTTATTTTACTGGTTAACATATTTTGTTGTGAAATGAAATATTCAGGTATTAACATGTTTGATTAAATACATCTCTATATACGTAAAAGTAACGTAAGGCTAAGTTAAGTTTTGAACTGACGTCATATGTTACAGGGAAAAAAAAGAATTAGAAATTACAGTCCTTTTACTATGGAGAGCTGTTCCTTTAAACTTAAAATTTGAAGAAAATCATTTATATCGAAAACAATTACAACATTGAATATTTGTATTATGAATCAAAAAACATAAAATTATAATTTTTTTTTTAAATAAAGACTATTTGGTGCTACATTCTCAACTATTTTATAGTTACTTTTCATTTTGGATATTTAGACGTTTCATGATTAAAAATATTCTGTTTAATTGTTTTTAGCGGTTCAGATCCAATAAATACAAAATATTACCCAAAATTGATTTTATATACATGTATTACCTTTTATTTACTTCAAAATTAAATCCCATATAATACCCAAAACCTTCTTCAGTTAAATTAGAACTTTTTCTTCTCTGTAATATAAACCACTTCCAAATGTCCTATGTATATACAGTATAGTTCACTGCCATAACGCGGTACAACGTTTCTCTAGTTACCTTGTATTGAATGGTTCCGCTAGTCCTGATATTGCTTCTCCCTCTGCTGACACAAACAGCACTGGAGATTGGTTCTTCACGTCTCCAATATATCTGTAGATCTACGGGCCCACTGGAGACAGTTGTGGCGTAATTCCGTACAACATGTTTACTCGCGTCATTCCCTTCTGGTGTCCCGAAGGATGGGCATGGACTCTGGAAGAATAAAGGCCCGAAACATTGATGTCCATGGAATATGTTAACATTGAGCGTCAGGTCGATGACGTTGAAATTACAAAGGACATGTAAACAACTATTGTTGCCTTTCTGTCCGTTGATATTTCAACGATAAACTTAACAATGTAATCCAGATTAATGGAATGTTACGAGAATTGACGCACAGCAGATTAGTTGTTTGTTTACTAAGTTTTGAGCATTTTATTTCGTCTCAGATTTATATGTTTCTTTTTACTCGTATTACTGTACTAATCTGGTTCAGTCAATAATATATCAAGACTATTGAAACTTAGCGTCAAACATTTCATCCTTTAATACCTTAAGAGAGAGATAAACATGTTTTCGTCAAAGTTGCCTTAAAACACATTTTTTTTCTCATTTTTTTTTCTCATTTTTTATGAATATACCTGCTTTAGTTTATACAACATCTGTTTCCTTTTCTCTCTGAATATGACTGGTGTTCCGACATGAGAGAGGGTAGACTTGATCTTACATCCCGAGCTCTAAACCTGCTGGATCTTACTATTTTGTTTTTGATGATGCAATTGTTGTTGTTGTTGTTGTTGTTGTTGTTGTTGTTGTTGTTGTTGTTGTTGTTGTTGTTGTTGTTGTTGTTGTTGTTGTTGTTGTTGTTGTTGTTGTTGTTGTTGTTGTTGTTGTTTGAAATATAGGTATTATGTCCTTAATTAAATGAAATTTGTATGTATGGCTGGAAGTGTGATGTTGCTTTATTTCAATTTATATAAATATTGCTGTGTAGCAAATTGAAGCATCACAGTGCTGTTCATTAACATTTATTGATATGACACGTGACTAACTTTGATTATAAGGCGAGGTCGATAGACAAATGTGCAAATGTACTCTTGCATTGTAAGCTTCCCCCGAAGGTGTGCCGCTTTGTCGTGTTACTGTCAGTAAAAACAAAAACATCTGTAATACCTGCGGTTAGTTTTATGTTTCCTTGAAAAAACAAATGCTAGAATGCGACAATGCTGTTTATTCTGAAATGGAAATTGCATTTCCATAATTGAAGAGAAAACATGCTACAGGCAAATGTCGATTACTGACCTTTAATAATGCTGCGTTTACACTATGATCCCGGCGGCCTCTGGCCACCGGTTACGAAACGGGAAGGTAGTTTAGTTTAAACGTATTTTATTTCATATAATACATGAAATGGGACTGGTCTACAAGTTCTACCAACTTAGAGTCAGACCTTCCCCTTCAGTTTAATGTTAAACAATGGCTTAGAAGTGTTCATAAAGAGACTGAAAAAAATCAACAACAACAACAAAAAAACATGTACTGGAGAGAGAGAGAATGAGACAGACAGACAGACAGAGGGATGGGGCCTCTGAGCGGATCAATTTGATTACCACTTTAACGTGACATATATGCAACATTAACATGACGGTGATATAAATGATACAAAACCTTTTGTAGGTCGGTGGTTCTACCCGGGTACCTCTGTGTTGTTATGAGCTGGACGTCGCTATATGATTGAAATACTATTGCAACTACGTGACATAAACAAAAAGTTAAGAAAAAAATAATAATAAATATATTAACAACATAAAAGGATCACACTAACAATAGCAGAGCATCAGATCAAAATCAGGTTGGTAACTGAATTAAATACTTCACTACTATTACCGGGTAGATACATTTTTATCAGAAAGTCTTCTCTTTGTCTATATCAAGAGAATGACACTGAATATTCAAAGGTACATTTTCTAGAGAAAAAAAATATAATACAATTTTCAAGTATAAACAGCCTGATTAAGTTATAATATGTTTTTATTTAAAAAAAAAAAAGAGAAAAAAAAGGCGTTATATAAATCTTTTGGACTTTTTAATATATGTATGAACAGCTTCAAACAGTATAATATTCTGTTCAATAGTTAGGTTAGCACTCCCTGAAAGTAACATATCTATATTTAGAGGGTGGAAAAGCCTTGTTACCTGAAAAAGAGAAATTCTTATGTCAGAGAATCTGACACACTGGAAGAAATAATGTTCAGCACTCTCAGACAATCACATAAAGGATCTTGTCTCAGATGATTTAAAAATAGGTCTTCATTTAAGTTGCTACCTTAATTTAGTAATCTTGCATGGAGATAAGTATCTATTACCTATACAGAAAAAATCTGGAACTTTTTCAGGCTTTGTCTTGGAATTATTTTTTTTAAATGAGCTATATGTAGAGCTATTTCTTTTATCTAAATCTAAATTATTCCATAGTGAAATTGAAGAAGGTATGCAAGATTTCTGATATAGTGATGTTTAAGTGGTAAGCTCTCAAAATTTTTATCATTTCTTAATGAATAATTAGACCTTTCACCAACTAAAGGAGGCATTAGATCTGTACTGTGGCACAAGATTATTTGACACTTTTTACATAAAACAAACTTTACAATTAGCCCTTCTACATGAAAGAGTTTCCCAACCACATTCTCTATAGAGATTTTCAAGAGATGCTGATCTAGTAAGTCCAGTTACAATTCGGGTGGCCTCGTTTTGTATTTTTTCCAAAGAGTCTGAATAAGAAATAGTACAACCATCCCAAACAATAGAGGAATATTCAAGAATGGGCATTATATATGATAGATTCATCTGATATTGAGCAGAACGAGTAAGGGTGAATTGCAATTTTCGCATGATATTTATAACTTTTGATGCAGCTTCTAAATTAGCGTTAATATGAACATTTCACTGCCCAGAGCTACTAAGAGTTACACCGAGGTGTTTGTTTAATAATTATCTTAATTCTGGCTCCATCGAAAAGTAGACAAGGTTATTGGTATTCTTTTCTAGGTCAAACAATAAAACAATTTCAGTTTTGTTTGGATTGAACTCCACCAACCACTGTTTAGCCCATGCTGCTATAATATTATGGTCATAGTTAATAATACCCTCTATATCTTGCATTGAAGTTGCTGAGTAATAAAGGGAACTGTCATTGGCATATAACCTAGTAAGACTAAGTAAAGATTCGGTGATATAAACGGGAAGGTAGGGATTCCCCGTCAATGTATAAAAGTTTAAGAAATTCTATGCAACACATTTTATACTATAGTCGCATACACGAAAATATAGAAATCTTCTTCTTTTTTTTCAAGAAAAAATGCAGTATGTTTATTGGATTGGATTTAATTGCCTTAAACTTTGCATAATGACTGGAAATGAAACAACAAACAATAATGTAAACAAGAGGGCCAAGATGGTCCTGTATCGCTCACCTGAGAAACAGTGCCTTCATTGACTATATAAGAGTCACACAGAATTCATAAAACATGCAAAAGTGACCCCTAGGGCAGGACAAATTGTGACCCTAGGGCCATGATTTGAACAAACTTGGTAGAGGTCTACTAGCTTTTGTTACAAACTAAATATTTAAACTCAAGGCCTTGTGGTTTCTGAAAAGAAGATTTTTCTAGTGTTTCCTATTTAAGTCTATGTAAAATCAAATGATCCCTGGTTAGGGGCCAATTTTGACCTCAGGGCCATGATTTGAACAAACATGATAGAGGTTTACCAGGCCATGTTACACACCAAGTATCTAAACTCTAGCCCTTGTGGTTTCTAACAAGAAGAATATTCTATTTTTTCCTATTTAAGTCTATGTAAAATATAGTAACTCCTGGTGCGGGGCCAATTTTGACTCCAGGGCCATGAATTGAACAAAGTTGGTAGTGGTTCACTAGACAATTCCACACACCAAATACCTAAGGTCCAGGACTTGTGGTTTCGGAGAAGAAGATTTTTTAAGATTTCACTTTTAAAGTCTACTTTTAGCTCCTATGACCCAGATATGCAATTGACCGGGACTATTTGAACAACTGTGGTAGAGCTTTATGCAAGGAACATCATTGGCAAGTTTTATCAAATATGGCCTGTTTGTTTCAGAGGAAGTGTCATTTGAAACAATTGTAGACGATGGACGACGGACTTACGACGGACAGCCATTGATCTCAAAAGCTCACATGAACACTTCGTGCTCAGGTGAGCTAACAAGGGTATCTATAGGCTTGATTTTGAGTTAGCTGCCCTTGAAAATGATATGATTGAAAAAATCTCACTTTCAGGGGCAGATAACTCACAGATCCTCACTTTTTCCCCATAAATTTGTTTCTAGCGTGATTCTCTATCGGCATGCAAAGCTCAGGAAAATTCTCTCCGCTAGTTTTAATTTTCATTCTTTGTCTATATAGTAAAAAAAAACTGTAACTGTAGAATACGTCTTTAAATTTTAAGGCCAAATTTTGTTTCTTACTTATCACCAAATGATGTCAATTTTAAAGCAGCTCGTTCACAGTTGATAGGTAGGAATGCAAAAAAAAGTTTTTTTCTACTCTCCCTCGTTTATATTGGTGAGGTATTTTTTTCCTGATCAATACATTAGGCAATTGTAGGTCACATTGCACGGGAGAACGTAAACGCATGCGCAAAGAATGAATGTGTTCAGTCATGTGACGGAACACGGACAATGAAATTTTGAAAATACAAGTTTAATTATTTTAAATATAGGTTCTATACGCTATTGTCTATGGTGGAGCAACCACTTATTTTTTATTATTTATTATTTTACAATCACGCACTGACCATGCGTCCGCAGTTTGGTATTGATAGTAGCAGATAGTCAGTGACCATCTGTGAATGAGCTCCTTTAATGTTGTTTTTTAAATATGATAAAACGATTGCATTATTATCGTGCCAGTGTATCAACTACTGTAATAGTTTTAGACAAACTGCAAGATTAGGTCGCGTGTTCGAATTT
The DNA here is from genome assembly GCA_021229015.1 of Solen grandis. NCBI lineage: Eukaryota > Metazoa > Mollusca > Bivalvia > Adapedonta > Solenidae > Solen > Solen grandis. The sequence goes on from CM037780.1 coordinate 57,414,501, forward strand.
AGTTCGAGAACTTTCATTTTTGTAAAATTCAATTTTATTTCAAATTACCTATTAGGGTTAGATAAGTATATAAAATTCAATAAATAAAGAATGAACGTAAATTATACTTTTTTTAATATATCCTGGTACAATAGAGAATTTAGTATCACATTATTATTTTTTTTATATAAACCCGCGTCGGTGAATTTATGGAACGTCGGTTTTTTCCATAAACTTAAAGCGACACTAATGCCTATACACTATTAACCCATATATATTCTGAAAGAACATAGTTTCCAGTTTCCAAAAAATATTCTTGTTCGTTTCTTGTATTATGTTTACTTCCATTAATTTAAATATATACATTCATGTGAATCTTTTAACTGTAGGAAAGAGAGAAAGAGGGACAAGGCAACTGTTGTAACAAATTTCATTCTTTTTTTTCAACCGTGTTTTCGCAAGACAAAACGGGTTTACAGCATTTATTACATTAGATTTGCTTGATTTGATCCTTGTTTATGATTTATTAACATAAACATAATAAATGCGATCTTTTCATTAAAAACTCTGTTCTCCCGGCGCTATATGTGTTTTGGTTATACCGTGGAGGCAAACGTGCCCAAACGTTGGCCGGGGTCCACGTTTCATCTGTAGACCGCCTTGACAGAACGCGAGAAAAATGTCACACCTTGAGCTGAGAAACGTGAAGGAACCCAACAGAACGCGATGGGCCAGGAGGGAACGCACTGGCATCTGTGGTAGACCGCGGGCCGAAACGTAGTGCGCCTTGGTGCCACCGGGGCTCAGCCCTTTCCCCTCCAAACGTAGCATAAGATAACCATCTACATCAGATAAGAAATAAAAGGAAAGTTTGGGCTCTTTCAGAGCAATTATAACGTTCCCAGAATCAAGTAATGAGTATCAATAAATTATTTGAAAATACAACACATATATTTCAACACTGTCCCTATTGCCTTGCCTAATCAGGAAACAAATTCGATAGCGACAAGACCGAGCAATGCTGTTCTTTGTGACAAGGTATACGTTAAATTTGTAGACTAGGCTCGTTTAAACAATACGTTGGGAAAAAATGAAGAAAGCTTATAGCCGAGAATTGTATCAATATTTGGATAAATCAAACATCCATGCATCTGATTTAATGACATTTATTGCATAATACATCAGGTTTAATTTTTCACGGTGCATACATGCAAAGGAATTTTAAGAACAATTAGCAAGGAAGGTTTCAATAGGATATTGTATTAATATGTCTATGAAATTCCCAGTGTACACAAAAATAGTTTCTAAAATGATTTGCAAGGAGATCTTCAAAAAAAGTATATATATGTATTGTTGTTGTTGTTGTATTGGGGTTTACCGTCGCAGCGATTGTATTTATATGTATTGTATTACCGGCAAAATTAATATAAGCTATAGTTAACATACAAGCATTTTATAAGTTCCTTAAAAGGTGCAATGGGTTAGTTGATTGACCTTTTTTTTTTTTTTTTTTTTTTTTTTTTTTTTTTATGATTTTGTGTATAATTTAAATACGATTTACCAAGTATGTGACTATACTTAATATACCATTTAATAGTAAGGAACATGAACGGGTTCTTATAACTATTATTTTGTATATGACATTATATTTCCAAGGGACTTGTATTGTCTAGATTAGCTGTCTAGCAGTGGAATGACTTGAAATTTGATAGGAATATAGGGAAATTAATTTCAGCGATAAAATCCAGTGCCTCAAAATATTACTTCTGGGCTTATTTTGTCTGTTAGTTTTGGAAAACTGATTTAATGTTAGTTGGTACCAAGAAGTCCCAGTGATTTTATCTGTGATGTTAAAAGCAGTCCGAAATATATGAAGATTTGGGGGATGAGGACTGCATTTTTCAGGCAATAAAACGGTCGAATGTGCTGATATGAAACGTATCTATGTTTTAAAACGGTGACGATTGCGTCTTTCTTTTTAGTGCAAAACTATTAGAAAATTAATGATATACTCCATTATAAGATAAAATGATACAAAAGTTTATTAAGGAAACGGCGCTTTGCGTGAGAGCCCTAGATCTAAGACCAGGATAATTAGGTTTTTGCTGCTCTAGGAGTAAAAACCTATAATAATTATGTACATTAGAGGTTGGCTGTGTCAGGGAGACAGAAAGCAGAGTGAAGATTCTGGATGTAGAACTACAATCTCATGTAGTTTACCCGTGTTATAATAGAACTACAATCTCTTGTAGTTTACCCGTTTTATAATTGAACTTCAATCTTTTGTAGTTTACCCGTGTTATAATAGAACTACAATCTCTTAGTTAGTTTACCTATGATGTGTTACCCGTGTTATAATAGAACTACAATCTCTTGTAGTTTACCTGTGTTTACCCGTGTTATAATAGAACTACAATCTCTTGTAGTTTACCCGTTTATAATAGAACTACAATCTTTTGTAGTTTACCCGTGTTATAATAGAACTACAATCTCTTGTAGTTTACCCGTGTTTATCCGTGTTATAATAGAACTACAACCTCTTGAAGTTTACCCGTATTATAATAGAACTACAATCTCTTGTAGTTTACCCGTGTTATAATAGAACTACAATCTCTTGTAGTTTACTTTACCCGTTATAATAGAACTCAATCTTTGTAGTTACCCGTTTATAATAGAACTACAATCTCTTGTAGTTTACCCGTGTTATAATAGAACTACAATCTCTTGTAGTTTACCCGTGTTATAATAGAACTACAATCTCTTGTAGTGTACCCGTGTTATAATAGAACTACAATCTCTTGTAGTTTACCCGTGTTATAATAGAACTACAATCTCTTGTAGTGTACCCGTGTTATAATAGAACTACAATCTCTTGTAGTTTACCCGTGTTATAATAGAACTACAACCTCTTGTAGTTTACCCGTATTATAATAGAACTACAATCTCTTGTAGTGTACCCGTGTTATAATAGAACTACAATCTCTTGTAGTGTACCCGTGTTATAATAGAACTACAATCTCTTGTAGTTTACCCGTGTTATAATAGAACTACAATCTCTTGTAGTTTACCCGTGTTATAATAGAACTACAACCTCTTGTAGTTTACCCGTATTATAATAGAACTACAATCTCTTGTAGTGTACCCGTATTATAATAGAACTACAATCTCTTGTAGTGTACCCGTGTTATAATAGAACTACAATCTCTTGTAGTGTACCCGTATTATAATAGAACTACAACCTCTTGTAGTTTACCCGTATTATAATAGAACTACAACCTCTTGTAGTTTATCCGTGTTATAATAGAACTACAATCTCTTGTAGTTTATCCGTGTTATAATAGAACTACAATCTCTTGTAGTTTACCCGTATTATAATAGAACTACAACCTCTTGTAGTTTACCCGTATTATAATAGAACTACAACCTCTTGTAGTTTACCCGTATTATAATAGAACTGCAATCTCTTGTAGTGTACCCGTATTATAATAGAACTACAATCTCTTGTAGTGTACCCGTGTTATAATAGAACTACAATCTCTTGTAGTTTACCCGTATTATAATAGAACTACAACCTCTTGTAGTTTATCCGTGTTATAATAGAACTACAATCTCTTGTAGTTTACCCGTATTATAATAGAACTACAATCTCTTGTAGTTTACCCGTATTATAATAGAACTACAACCTCTTGTAGTTTACCCGTATTATAATAGAACTACAATCTCTTGTAGTGTACCCGTATTATAATAGAACTACAATCTCTTGTAGTTTACCCGTATTATAATAGAACTACAACCTCTTGTAGTTTACCCGTATTATAATAGAACTACAATCTCTTGTAGTGTACCCGTATTATAATAGAACTACAATCTCTTGTAGTGTACCCGTGTTATAATAGAACTACAATCTCTTGTAGTGTACCCGTGTTATAATAGAACAACAACTTCTTGTAGTCTACACACATCTTGAATTACTAATAATATCTTTGGCAATGCAATTTTATTTTCTTAACTTGTCAACACAATGACTGGAATATATTTTGGTATTTTACTTTAGCAAAGTATGAGAATAGCTGATGATAATGTCATGGGATTAGTTAATCCGATTTGTATGAGACTCCAAATCAGCGCACTGGAAAATGAAGAGCACAAAGGTCCTGAGAAATCCCACATATATTAACTATGAACTAAGTCTAGGAGAAGGTGCATGTAAATGAACAAAAATAAACACGGAGGCAAAACATTACATAAAATAGCCACTACGTCTTCCGCTCACTCAGTATTCGTCCGCACTGGTTCGAATCTCAATGGAATAGCAAATAAAACATACTCTTTTTAATGTAAAAAATATCAGATAAGTTAAATTACTTGTAATTTATATATATACTATATACGTATATATTATTATCATATTACGGAATAATAATAACTTATATTTTGATATATTTCTGCATTTGTAAATACAAAAATGTAAAGAATTTGGTCAATTTGGTCTCGTGTTCTCAAAAATAAAAATGATACTTAAGTATGATTTTCATACTTATACTCAAACTATGCCCATTGGTTTCAACAGAGATATGAGTAGGATACCCAAATTTGAGTCTGAGATTATACTTACGTATGTTCGAGAATACGGGGCTTGATATCAAGTGTTCGTTTCTATTCTTCCTGAGATCTGATGTAAATGTCAAGTGTACAGTGATTTATTTATGATAAATGGACCTAAATTCTACCTGATGAATCGCGTGATAGCGGCTCTCTGTCGGCCCTTTCTGATGCCTCTATCGCATGTTTTATTAATTTATTTAATATTATATTCAGTTGGTATGCAGACTTATAACGAAATTACATTTCCATGGAACGAAAAATCAAATAGTAATTTAAATAATTTATATCCTTATATTCGAGACATCATTGTTTGATATAATAACCAGTCTACCATTACTGTCTTTCATCATAGACATACTCTTTCCCAATGAAAGTAAAAAGACGTGTTTGTTGTTGGGTTGTTCAACCTCAACAGACCCGATTTGAAGTCTATTTGTTTCTTCTGTTTATACGATTTTTTGTGAATCAATCGCCCTAATGACGATCATCATTCGGCATCATTCTTTCAGTATATACTCTTTTCTGTATACGAGCAGATTCGACGTAGATGCTCGAGAAGTTGCGATTTAAGGATAGGGTCAACGAATCTTTAATCTATTTAAATTTGACTTCCCTGCAGAGTTATGGCTTATCGATCGTTCTTTTTTTATATATAACATGGCTATTTTTTATTTTGCGATGTTATTATGTATTGGTGATAAATTGACACATTCTGATGGCATATTAAAGTGATATGATGACCCTAGCCATTGATCAAAAAATTCCCCGCGTTTCTAATAAATGATTGTGTATAGTAATTGATACTGTCACTGTAAAGCCTTTATCTATTGTCCCTACCTCGGAGATCACATTTAAAAGTTTATCTAATCTCCTATATTTCACATTATCACGGCAAATAGTTTAACAAATTTCAGCGACTTATTTGTTGCCTCTAATTACAAGTAGATAAATGAAAATAATGTATGGCTCTTTTCAGACTTTGGTCGTATATCATGGATAATTACGCTTTAAAATCTCATATCGGTTGTAATTAAGTCGGCATTAGACCGATTAATGACATTAACTCCTATGGGAAATGTGATTTTGTCTATACGGATATGAAATTAATTATCCAAGTGTGAATGTTGCAGTTGTAGATGTATTTCAGCAAGGAATAAGCGGGCTAATGACGGAAGAACTGCAAGGTATAGACATAACTGGTTCTTGAATTATCAGGGGAAAGATAATTCAGTACTAATTTTGTTTTATGGCTTCAAATGACATCATATAGCACATGGTGGCCACATTGAAATGTCCAAATCCAAAATTATTGTCCTTTTAAATTAAAGAAAAAAAAACTTAAGTTAAAGCAGGATATAGCCAGTCATGTATATCACATCTGGTCTTTCATTTAACAATTAAGAAGACAAAGATATATCGTTCATAGATAATCGTGAATAAAATACAATCTTCAATGGAAAAAAACACGGTTTATATCAGTGTGCTTTCATACAAATGTAATGAACTGCACACCTCTGAATGATCCTAACTTACCATAGTCAGCAGTTTTCTTATCAGCCATATTTAACTATAGGACGTCTCTTATCCAACTCACGCTTTCATTGCAAAAAATGAGAGGTTGCTCGTCAGATCAACTACATGTAATTATTTCTAATCGGTATTTCATTTGATAAAACTGTTGTCGTTTTAAGGCTATTTCCTGTCATATAAAAAATTAAAAATACGTATTTCGTAAATGAACCATCCTTTCAGGAAAAGGAATTAACCCCAAAAAACTGTCTGGGATATATATATATATATTCAATTCCATTTTCTATTTCTAACAAAACATCCACATTTACAACGTTATTTTTTATATTTACTATGGTTATATAGCAAGTAAATATTTATAATGATATTTTAAATTCTTCCCTGCACCCAAATTCTATTTCCGAAGCGCAGTTTACAGACAAAGGGATAATATAATATAAAAAAAAAACAACAAGTTTTTACGTCATATGGGCACGGTGTATAACTATCTTGATGGATAATGGTAGGGGACTTGCATGGCTGTCTTAACCAGACACAGACAGAAATACAAACGTGACCCCGCAAAAGAAATCTACAATGCCTGGGGACAGCAGATCTAGTTTCTGGTATATTTCGCCATTATCAAAAGAATTGGATCCTGCTCTCTTGAGATATATAAAAAGTCTTTCCCAAGCATTACGATGTTGTTTTCGGAAGACTTGTCGATAGTTTACATTTTAACAATTATTGTGCGCGCGTGAGTGCAAGCTGGTGTGTGTCATATTAATATCAGTGTTAATCATTTCTTTCATGCGAGATATGTGAGGTTTAAGGCTGTTTATATCATAAAAGACTTTGACAAACGTATTATTGAAATATTTGAAGTGAGCTGAGCAATTGAATTGAACTCAAACGTGTAAAACAAATAAGTCCCGAAAAGGACGGAGAGTCGTGCTAGTGGACGGAGAGTCGTGCTAGTGGACGGAGAGTCGTGCATCTCATCGCTTTAGTTACATTTATATGTTCATCCTTATATATTGTTATGTGATATGTTTTGTATCTTTATATTGTTATCATTATACATCATTATACAAGTCATGTACATTATATAGCATTCCGGTGCAGGTGCTTACTGTTAGATGTTTCACTTTGATGGGATCGAACACCGTTTGTTTCAGAGAATATCTTTGGGAATTGCGAGGTTGGGGCCTTAACCTTTTCCCTCATATAGACTCATTTTGACGCACTCAATAGGTACCACATAAACCTGATCTGCAGAAAATCACAGTTAAACCTTACCAAATTTAATTACAAAATCCTCATTTCCAGACCACTGAGGAGCAGCGAACAGCATAAAACCTGATCAGCCTGCGAGTAACGGAAAAGGGTTAAGACAGACAGATAGATAGAGTATGGTAAGGTAGGGTAGGTAGGTAGGTAGGTTATTGACTTAACTTATATACAGTTCATCGTCATGTCAGCACAAAAAGAAATTATATTGATACACGTGACAGATAGGTGCAACATAAACATCGCAATATATAAAAAAACACTCGTATTGATACATTCACACTAGCATGACAGTTTTAACAAATCTCCACTGGACAGTTGATTTCAATGAGAGAATGTAAAAAAAGTCACATTCTTGTTACATTGTTACTTCCTAATAAAATTTTCTAATTAAAAGGATCGCATATTTTGAGGCTCACTTATCAAGCTTGGATGCAAATCCATTTATGATTTTTTTTTTCGTATGTTTATATCAAAGAATGGAGTATTTTACAATTTCAATCTTTTTCAAACAATATATTCCGAGAGTTTCATTATAGTAACTACAGTAACTTCCTTATCTATGTATATAAGTAATTAATTTACTTCATATAGACTTAAAAGCTTTGAATAATTACCAAGACCTGGTTCCAGCAATACTAGAATCTCCTACCCAATTTTAGAAAGCGTCTTCAATTAGTTCACTGAAACATTTCCTTACTAATCAACATGTGATGATATGTAATTTGTGTCATGTTGTTTTCCAATTTTAAATCGACTCCATTTAAATTGCATGCTTTTGCCCGACATTGCCTCTGCTTCTTGTTTTCAAACGTCTGAGTTACTGTTTTAATCAATTACAATACCACTCAAAACGGATGCATCATTTCGTCTCAAATCTCATTTTCTGTTGTTTCAAATATGATATGATGTGCATAACAGTGCTCGCCATGATAATGACATTTTTGTGACTTTTTAAGTTAATCCATCCTTCACAAAATTGTTATCATAGTCCAACATTTATAGTAACCTTCATAGAATTGAGCAAAGGAGCTATTGGATGCTTGCATCTGCACTGAAGTCTTTATAAGCTTTTGAATAACCATGATTATAATTCAATGATAGATGGGTGACCTTAATATTATATACACTTATATTTTAAACAAGGTAATATAAATGGTATTGTGATTGATATAAAGATATTTTTACATAAGCTTAAAAATCTAGAGACATTAAAGTCTGATATTGTGGTTAAACTGCTCTATGTCCGTTTTTAATGCTAGATAGAAAATACTCAATTAGTAGTCAATAGTTTGACTATGAAATTAATACGTTAGTGTTTTTCGCTATGTACTTATTACAACTTCTGTTCATCAGGTAGATGTATTCATATTACCAGATGTAGCAGTTTGTATCATTATTATAAAATAAAATGTGAGACACACGTATAGGTAACAAATAGCTGCATATTTTTTATGTTATACATAGACACAATAGTTTTAAATTGTTCACTGACGATGCATAACGTAATGTAAATTGTCGTATTGACGCCATATATTTAACATATTCATGAACATATATATATTTAACACTGACTAAAGAATGTGATTAAAGTCGGAAACGCAAGAAAATGATAAAAAAAAATGATATGTGTTCCAGTGAAGAGCTACACGACGCATTAAGGCATTGTGTGACGATATTCCGTCGGGGTTTGCCGACAATCCCTCGAATGGCGTGTGAGTTGCCCACACGTGGTCACCTCAGGCAACTGTCAATAACACAGTGTGAGCGGCAGGATCTAACAACGGATTGTGCCATCAACAGCATTTGCATCCAGTCTAATGTCTCTAGACGGTATATTAGTCTGAACTGTTTTATACTGTGAATAATAATTCACATCATATACATATATATATATAACTGAAATAAATACGCATGAATTTTTTGTTGCTTACCTTCTTCTATATACAAGTATTATTCTGTGAATTATCACTAGAAAAATAATTGACGATTTGCCATATTATCTATATTACTTTTGAATTTAAGTCATTATATGCTTTTGCACTTTACATGTATATACATTCATCGTATTCGGAAATCCACGATTTATTTATTCTGTTTCATTATATGACATTATACCGTGTGAAACAGGCACACAAAACGTTTTACAGTAGTTGTTTAATAAAATATGGACAAAAAAAACTCGTATTGTTTAAGTAAGCGTGATGGAATGAAATTGGGTTATTTGACGGCATACAAGCTAGTTATTGTTCATGATTTTTTTTTTTATTTATTTATACCGTACTCAAAAGTATTATATAATTATATTTTGCACTGTTAACAGTCCAGAACATAAAACACGTACGAGGACAAACACAAAAACTTGAAGCTTGATTATAGGGCTGTCAGTGTATAATCAATTTTAATCACAAAGCCAGTCGACCTTATATAGTTATCATATGATGAAACACAGAGTCTCCGACTGCGGTAATTAGTACAAATGATTGCAATTTATCTATCAGCAACATTTTGACGGCCATAAACTCGTTAGAGGCGACCAAAGAGAATGGAAGACACGGTATCGGCGTAATGGCTCCAATAAACCACCTCCAGGTCATTTAACAGATTCGACACTTATCAGGACAGTATGGTGTGCTTTATTAGAGAAACTGTTGATAATTAATCACTGAAGAAGAAATCTAATGTTAGTAGGTACATCCATGACATTACATCACGCCTTTGTTATATGCAATATATCACGTGATATCAGTAAAAGAGAGGAAGAGAAACTCAGAACGTCAAGTTCTTCCGTTGGTGATTTGATAATCTGATTGCGTAAATTCAGTAGGAGGATGGCATGTCATTTACAATTTAACTGAAAGCAAAACAATGGTCGGATGGAAGTGATTTTAACGTGAACAACACGCGAGTAACACAAAGCCATGCCTGCTGTGTTGAGCTGCTGAGAAATTAAACGAGAAAATAATATCAATCATATTGAAGATGTACCTTAACATTGTTTTACAAAGATATATTTTGTATATAATAGTACTCTGGTTCTATACGGACATTTCAGGTAGCTCGATGTATTTTGGCCTTGTAAAAATGTCTTCGTGATATACTAAACACAATGAGCTGAACAAATATACCACATATTTACATGTATCCTATAGTAAAATCGCGGGTTTCTGTGCAGTATATGCACTGTTTTATTTTAGGTTATATATTCTTGTGCCAAAATATCAAATATAATGTACGTTTAGTTTTCAATAAGATGTATCATGGAATCCGCCATATAAATAACATTTTCTGTGAAATTTTATATGGCATATTATATCTCTACATCTTAAATGATATACTATATGTAATTTATGTGATGTCTTATATCCCATCTTATGTTACATCTTATATGATATATTATGTGATATAATATAAGACATTATGTGATTTCTGACATATGACATAGTATGTTGCATCTTATATGATATATTATGTGATATAATATATGACATTATGTGATATCTGACATATGACATAGTATGTTTTATATATTATATTGTATCATTAAGGACATTTTATTTATTTTATATTTTATTTGATACTTTTTACGGAATATATATATATATAAAGAGAGAGAGAGAGAGAGAGGTGGGATTTTTTAAATGGCGAAATAAAGTAAAAACAAAAAATACCGGAAAAAGTAAATGTAAAAAGAACAGATTTTCTACTTAAATGTAAGATTGTATCACACATTGTCATAGAAATTGAATATTTTATCCGCAACGCCCCTTCACAATATAAAGCGCCTTCTTATGTTTAAGAATTGAAATCTAGCTTATGGATTTTGCCAGCTCTTTACACAATAACATGGACATTTCTTTTTTTCAAAGGTTTTGACATGGCTCCCTGTAGTCGTGGGTTCGATCCCCTTCTGCGACACCCAGAAGGCGTTAAATAATACTTGTATAGCTCTCTTCTACTTGTCGCCAGTATACAAAGGTAGTACCAGGACTGGTTGGTCCAGTGAGAACATAATAGGCATAATGCAATTTGCCTATGTCGGATCTCGCACTCGGGGAAAACTATATATTTGTATCTGTCTCCTAGATAAAAGTCCCCTAATGACTAAAACTTGTCATTGTCGATTAAACGTTAAAACCAAGCAAACAAATGCATTGTCTCGGGCATAAATGTTACCTGAGTAACCTTATCTCGGCAAATTTCATATTTTGCTGTCTAATTGATAGACAGTCAGTCATTACTACATCACTGGCTTTATATGTTTATATTGAGATAATCGGTTCCCCTGGGGAGTCATTATTTCAGATATAAACGATCCGAGTCCTTTTTATTCCATATCACACCTTTATTATTTAATTTCAACCATTTTCTTGTTGTAGCCCTTATAATAAAGGTAACGCGTTCATGTTATTCATGTATTAAAGCATACATTATTGCATTTCAAAAGAAACAACTTTCCAATGATGTTAAATTAGTACTCATACAAGATCATTGTACTTATAAAAGTGGTGGAAAAACCGTTATGAGTATAAATTAATGATTTTCAGGGCTAGGTCCAGACGACCAAGTGCAAATATTGATATTAATTGTCATTATTAATGGCAAATAAAAACCACAATTATACAAGACGGGCCAAGTATTGATCCAGTGATCGTTGAGCAAATCAAAATAGGGAATAAAGCCTAAATAGTACAAAGTCACGGTTTTGTAATGTGTTTTTTTTTTAGTCTTACCTTCTACTGACAGTAGTTAAGTTATCTGGAAGTATATAGCTACATTTATACATTTAAAAAAACGATATTTAACAATTAACATTTATTCAGAACATTACAAAAATTAACCTTAACATACACTATTTATATCGCATTTGGCTTTTTCATTTAAAACATACTCATCAAAACTTGGTAGAGGCCACTTATCCTCAATAATTTATTGTATATGAGACAGACACATAATCTCTGTATAAGAGAACATACCTTTTGAAAGTCTTGTCAAAAAAATATCACCTCGATAACTGATTCGAAAATATTTCTTTTTTCGGAAGATCATTGTTACAGCTCGATTGGCATGAGTGAAGGCTGTCCAGAGAAATAAGCTTTGTGAATTTAAACAAACTCTATGACGTGGAATTTAGACACGGATAAATATTAAAAATATAGTAATTTCAAACACGAATTAACTTATTAAATATCTATGCGGCGTTGATGGGGATCAAAGTTGTGGTAAAATTATGTATGAATTATTATCTATGATGAAATTCATTCTTGGAGTCAAAATATGCATATAATTTCAACGTCTCCTCCTACGACATTGATGGAGTGAAGAGTATTGTAATAAAGTGGTTTCAACCACATCGATCAGATCCCTAGCTTATTTTCCTGGTAATCGCGTTATCACGATTGCAAACGCTGTTTTATCGTCACATAGTCTAATATGAAAAAAGGAAATGTGAGAAAAAGGTTAAAATTTCAAAAAAGAATTGCCGAACTACCTATCCTTATATTCTGGTGATGTTAGTGGAAACCTTTTTTTTAACCTAATATCTAAAGTGCGGTTATTTATGAGTTCAATCCGAGATATATCTAAGAGAAAAGGTTTTGACAAAGAAACACTATATGTTTATCACAGAAACTGAAATTCAGTCAGAATAATGCATTAAAATCGTGTGAATAAGAAGCATATATTTCAGGTAATTCTCATCTCAATGGTGAGAAACTTTTATTCCATAAGAATAGGACTATCTACCATTTAAAATTGTTCAAATATTCATTCAGCATTGTCAACAAAATTAAGTAGGCCGAAAGTGGGTTATACAAAAATATTAATCTAATTTAACCCCCGCCCTAAAATTTGTTCAGAGGATACCCGCGGCTGACTTATTCCGTTTACTTACATGACATCATAGATTAATCGGCCGTGTGTATTCGACGATCATATTTGGAAAGACTGTAAAACCATTTTGGACAAACTATACCGTTAGGCGAGTCAATGTGCTTGTGCAATGAGGCATGCGTCCAAATAAGAATCCGTATTGGACACTTTAGTAAAAAGACGTTTTTATTCTATATCCATTTTTGTTCGAGGATTAATGCAACAGGTATTACTCATTTTGAGTTATTAAACAACACAGATTAAAAAAAACTCTTTGAAAAACTCATTAAGTGACGTTATATTTTCATTAAGAATGGTTCTTGTCGTGGATTTTTAATGTTTCGGTACTTGATCAATAAGGTAATTATTTGGGAAGTACACTGTCCAAAAACAACTCTATCAGACAGGCACGTGGTGCAATTGCATTCTGTTTATTGGCTGATAATTTTGAATATAACAACAACAACCCAGCCGGGGCACTTCCTCTGGTGACCGCGTCAAATATTGGTACCGGATGCAACCTTGCCTGGCACTCGGCAAAATGGGGTTGCTGTGGGAACTTAGAGTACTCAGTACTGGTTCTACGCAGGAACTTGTATCGGTGTTACACATCGGGCACGTAAAAGAGCCAAGGGGTCTATTCGAAAAATGAACAGGGGTATCGCACCCGGGCTCCCTTGTATCAAAGATAAGATATTTGATAAATGTTTACTGAAAACCTTGTGGCTTGTGTTCACTATCAAAATGTATCATCAGTTTTTTACGCATTAGTATAAACGACAACTTTACTTAAAGCTGAGAAAAAAAATATACTTATGGAAGAGGATATATGATTTCGAACTTGTAAACGTAAGCTTGACTTCCATTGTAGACATGAAAGCATTATTCACACAGGACCAACCTCAAATAGGATGGGCGCGGGAGGGTTTGGCACTTTGCAAGTGTCTAGATATTTTTTGCTGTTGTTGTTGATGTTTTTTTTTTTTGGGGGGGGGGGGTGAGGGTTTTACATTATAAACTATCTGTGACATATTTTGGTAATCTCTTAGTGCTTAGTTTGTGACAAAAATACGAAAACATAAATAATCAGTAACAATAAATGTTGTTATTTAACATAAACCCGTTAATATCCGTTTTATTTTGCCCTAAAATTGTGCTTCCTTTGCATATCTTTCATATTGAATTTGCGGTCAATGACTGATTACCTAGCTTTGATTTAAAATATTGATTACAATCCAAAAAATCCTTATTCCATGATATGGCAAATTAAAAGTTTCAAACTCTTTCATTTCTTCTAAATTACACAGATTATTCTATCAATAAATGTTATTTCAGGAAAAATATTTAAGGGCTGTGTTCTAAATAATTTAATTGTTCTATAAAAATAATTCTTAAAAATATTGTTAATTCTGTTATTGTTTCAAATTCTTTAGAATTTCTCCATTTCAAAAATAGTAAAACAAATAACATTTAGGAAAGAAATCTTTTTCTGATTAAACTTTATTTACTTTACATTGATTACGTAACAAGTCATCACAGTAAATAAATCACGATGACGGCGGATGTGGGTACACCCGGGGAACCCGGAGGAAGCCCACATGCCTGTACGGGCGACCACTGTACCCTCTCATGTACGTAACCAGAAATCGAGCCCGGGACTCAATTGTGAGAAGCGATGCGCGTTACAACTACGCTCCAGACACCCGATTTTGATTTACATCAAAGATAGGTATACATCTTCTCTGTATAATACTAAACACTTTTTTTTAGCTTTTAATAAAAAAAAAAAATAAAAATTAAAAAAACTTTCTCAAAACCAATATCGGTAATTGGCAATTTTACATACATGACAAATCGTCAACAAGGCAGTTAATAAGCTGCCTTTAAATGCAAGATTGAAAATAATATACGGAAATGGGAAAAAAAAGTTCCGTTGAGTACATGTACATTTATTCAAATCTTTTTTTTTCTTTCAGTCCCTTATATTGAAGTGAAAATGTTTCGATGTCAGTTACATTTCATTGTCCAGCTAAGTTGTTGTTTTAAGAGGCTTATTGAATGTTATAGTTATAAATTTTATTTAATTAGATTTCTTTAATTGCATTTGTATTTCAAACTCCAAGCAATTTAAAATGATATGAGCTCTTGGTAATTGCCTATTTATCTTTAATTATAAGAAAAAAAATAGATTTGGTACCCGGCAAATGTCTGTGAACGGAGCAAATGATTAGATTTGCGTTTGAAATGTCCTAACGATAACCATTGATCCACAAAATAATCTTTTTAATTTTCAATCTTGATTATCAAAAACATGTTCGATTTTTATTCTATTTTATTAAAACATCTTAGCAAATGGACTCTGACATCACTTTGTTTAAATGTAAGCTGCCATCATATTCTATGCAAGGTTTGATCGGTCTGAAGTTAAACTAAAACAAAGTATAACGAATCATTGTCAAAATACAACCTTAACGAATTTATAAAGCCAAATGTAAACAGTTTGTACATCTTTATTAAGTCTGCTCTGCTATCATCCTCCGAATTTAAACCGAAATCGACAAGTCTTACATCATCCAATCAAATCACGTTGACTGTTTCAATTACTGTAGCTGAGCTGCAATTCGACTAAGGTCAGAAGTTCAGATATTGCCAACACATTGTAGGTTAGGAATAAGACAAATCCAGGGTGAGGTTGCAAAAGCATGCTCAACGGAATCTACCAATTATCATTAGCAGCAAATGGCTACTGCCTGTGGCATAGTTCGGTCGATACACCTCGGTTATTTGATGAAGGGATTCAGATTTATATCCATATACACAGACATGTATGCATTGAAGTGATGTATTCATAGATGTACATACCCTTTTATATTCCGTCAGTTTGAAATAGAAACATGGTCATTTTAGCAAATTTAAATGTGCTGACGTATACATTTTGGAATTATCGAAATTGATTATATTCTGCAAGTGAAACAGTGCTGATATCTATTTCTAATTATTATCTAAAACCCGTCATATAATTAATCAAGACTCATTCTGAAAAATTAAGTAATCGTATTCAGTGTCAAAGAATGCAGCAATGCTTTTAATTACAAACATTTCCCGGAAATTCTCCGCCAGTTCCCCACAGCTATGCAATTAAATATAACCGATAAATATATCGGAAGGCAATTAGTTATTCCGGTAATCCAGAGTGAACAACTGGTTCAAATATATTCATTATCTTCGCCATATGATTTATTGACAGTTCTGTGAAAACACGCGCACACTGTCAATAGGGAACAAAACTGGCCACGTGATTTGGAAACCACAAAGCTAAATCGCATGTATGCATTTATGTCCATAATTTTCTAAATTATGACACAGCAGGATTTCAATTCTACTTCGTCCTCTGGGCGACCATGAAAGGTCATCATCACTTAAATAAGATGAAAAAATCTCTTTGAGAACATTATTAATTTTTTATCTAGGTAATATACTGGCGTTTCGGAAATAAATACAAACCTTTGCTCAAACTAAGATACGAAATAGTGTGTGGTAGTGTGTGGTTTATACTGTATACGCTGTTTCGATGCAAGACTAAATTAATTGTCCAGCTGACATTAAATCGTGGATGAATAGACCAAGTGATATATTGTAAATCAAATGCAAAAGAAAACCTGGTTTAAGAATATGAGTTTGATATCAGGCGGTATTTCCAAAATAATGTTATCAGATTTAGTATCAGTCAAAACCTGGCACGGTGATTTGGCATAATTAGCGGCCACTGTGTAACGGGCAGACAACTCCGCCACCTTTCATTAGTTTGAAATAAAATAAAAACAATAACATACGAGAATTCACGGAAATGATGCAGAGATAAATGATAGGGATACATTACATATCACTTCATGTAGAAGCACTTTTCAGTAAGGCTTTTAACAACACGTGCTTAGAATTCGGTCACAAGTGTGTATCGCTATATCTTCGTATATCTGGGATAACTTCCTCTTGTCTGAGATAGGATCAGAAAGTCCTTGAGATGTTCGACTTGTTAAATCGGTTAAACCCAACTTTCGTTTTAAACATTTATGGATCTATTCCACTGTAAATACGAGATTACCGCTATTTCCGTATGCATTTGAATTCATAGGAGCATTTAATCCTCGCATATCGAAAACAGCCAGTTCTTGCAAAGAAGTAGACAGATTCTGAGATATAGTTTAAATCGAAAAAAATCAATAGGACGTTATCTAAAGAGAATTCTATATCGTGGAACAGGATTAAAATACAAACAATAATAAATTGTATACATACAAGTGGTATTTATCTTTTTCTCAGACGCGTATTTCACAATATTCAGATACGTGGGTGTTTTATTTTTAAGTTTTGCAATATATGGGTTTTCAATTTCATTTTTCTCTGAGCAGCACACGTCTGGCGAACAAAAGAAGTCGGAAAATGAATTCACAAAATAACAACACGATCATAAGAATATATAGCACTTTATTTAAGAAATGATTGAAATATAAATATATAAATTTATAAAGTTAGTACAGTACTTCAATGTAAGAACGAAACTTGCAATCTTTCTTATTGTGCTCCTGTAGCCTAAAACTGCATATTAGACATTTACTAGAAAATTACAAGTCAAAAACTGATTGCTTTTCTATTAAATGTAGATAAAAAGGATTTTAAAGGAAACGGTTTTTTGAATATTTTAAAGAATACGTTTATACTTTACGTTCACCTATTTAATAAAAATGTGTAAATGCTGCTGGTTTGATACAATGAAAAAATGAACACAACCAGTCGTGAAGAAAAAACTAAGCGAAGCTGTTGTAAAGGTCATGAAACTCTCTTCCTAATGTCACGTTGTTTTAAGATGAAATAAAAGTTAAAGACCATGTGTAAGGTCACCATGACATACTACCCTATTGATATCTAGGGCATATATTATGCAAGTATGTTGTACATGTATATTTTTCTCATTTCATCACAATGGAAAAAAATCTCGATGAAATGACGATAGCAACAACCGCATCTATGCCATCGTGTCTGCTTAATAGCCCCTTAGAAGAATGCTGCCATTCGTAGGCGTTTTTGTCAAAATGTAAGCGACTGATTTTTCATTGTTACTTTCAAAATGACCGAGTACATATTCCCATATGATATGCAAAAAATTGCTTTGAAACAAAAGGGCCGTGATTTGACCATTTATAATACCCAAAGCAGCGAACCCCTAAAGTATATGGGGACAACGTTTCTCGCACTGGAATTTTAGCTATGGATAATACATGTAGAAATAAATACTTAGGTCCAATTTTATTACTATTACAAAACTGAATTTAAAAAAAAGTAAGATGTTATGAGATTTTTGTACAAGCTTTATTATTTCAATTTTTAAATATATATGTGTCATCTGTAAGTAACTGGCAAACATCCCTGTCAATACTGACCTTTGTTGTACAGTGAGCAGAGTAAACAATTTAAAGTGAACGAGCTTCGAACCAAGGTGACCAAATATTGATTCCTTTATTTAAATATAGTGGACACATTCAGAAAGCTTTCCTCTAAAATGACAAAACATGTAAAATGTATTGGCATGTAAATTTCAAGATATAAATATTTGATATAAAGATCATGTAAATTGACCAGTGGTAGAATCTTTAATTAAGAAAAGGCACATTCTTGGTATCAATATGGTCAAAACCTACTTGGACTTAAATTCTTGATATCAAATCCATACTTGTTGTCATTATGTCATCAAAATATCAACATGGTTATAAAATCACAACTACTTTGACCGGTGAGTTGATAAAGTAATATCGGTAAATATCACCCATGTACATTCTGATCACGTAACTAGTATATATTCATATTTTCAAATACTCCAGTGTCTTTAAATTAAACAATTATTTTAAAGGCACGTGGATTTGACATACAGCATAATCAATATCCACAACAATATATTAAAAATTACATTATCTAAAATAAATACAGCACAAATTATAAATACAAAACAGTGTTATTTCAAGTGTGTAAATATTACATTATTATACCTGACCGAAATATTATCAATAACAAAGCGTCACCACATCAGTTTAATATTTATCTATGTATGTGTTTCAAAAATATTTACAAAAGTACATGGTGCACAGATAACCATATTTTATTATGACGATTCATAGTTTGAAATCATAAATGATCGATTTCCTATCAGCAACATTAATGGTAAACATAGATTCTCTCCCTCTCTCTCTCTCTCTTAGTATGTACTTTCAAAACGGCATGCGTATATCGTATATTGTAATATAGTTTGACTTGATTAAAATACAGTTGTAAACTATACAAAATAGGTAATTGTAAATGAAGAAATTAATGTCAACTGTTAAAATAAAATAATCTGCATAGCCTTAAGTATTTCGAATTTGCATATAAAAAAAATCGATATGTTATATGTATTTAAATAACACACACTATAATCAGCTCTCACACACATGTGAATGGCAGTTTGCTTGATACATGATCCAATATACTGAATGCAGGACTACAATGTTTCTACAACGATTCCACCTAGACCACCGGGTTCTTCTGAGCTGTTCTTCTTGAAACTTCGCTTGAACATTCTCTGACGCATGTCATGAAGTTTGGAAGAAAACCTATGACTATCTGATCTCTCTATTCTGCCTCCAATACGCTTCTGACTTCTGAATGCAAGTGTGCCTTGCTTCCACTTGCGGTGAATATTTTCAAGTCTATCTTCAAATATCTGCTGCAACAAAGGCACATCATTCTCTTGTGAATGACTCGGTGACTGTCTGAACTTCCTGCTCGACTTGCGCCTGTCCTGTCTGTAGGAGTTATATCGATTCTGGGAGCTTATATCATCGCGATCCGGAAGTTCATTGTAATTGTCTTCCTCGCGCAGAGATTCGAGTGTGCCGAATTCGTCGTCATCGTCGTAATCTGGCGGAAGTTCGTCATAATCGGGAGCTGGTTCCAGCCTCTGTAAGCGTTGAGCTTCAGCTACAACAAAGCGGACGAAGTCTTCCTCGGTTGACGCATTTTGGAACCAGTCGATCCTTGTGCTCGACATCAAGTGTAAGAATGTGCCCCAGCGATGAATAAACATGCTAAAGAACTGCAGTGTGATGCAAAAGGCAAACACAGACAAGAACATCAAGGAAAGAGGCTCGTATTTATTGATAATGTAAAAATCTTTTAGTTTGTCTTCCATTGACTGAAGCTGAAGAG
>CM037780.1:57435090-57454353 GCA_021229015.1 Solen grandis
AAAAAGTTTCGTTGCCCTTTGGTCGTAAAAAAAGGGATGACACAAAATTTTTTTTTCAATAAACACTTTTTGTCCCTCGGTCTTTTTTTTCTTACAGGTAAATAAGATTTTTTTAGAAATATGTTTTTTAAAAAAAAAAAGAAAAAGCAAATAGGGGATAAAAAAAAAACCGTACAAAAACCCAGATGTCAATTTTTATAAAAAAAATTAAAAAAAGTGCAAATAAACCCCAAAGGATTTTTTTTTTTTTTTTTTTTTAAATTTTTTTATAACCCCAAGAATGAAATGCAATACTTCTTTAACTGCAAGGTACAATGGAAACCAAAAACATAATAAAAGACTTTTGTTAGCATATATTTTTTATTAATCTTTAATAGGTTAACTGAATAAGATCTACCATTCCAAAATTCCCCGAGTTTATAGATTCGAAACCGGGGCCCTTTTCCCTTTGCGCCGGGCTGCTTTATAACTAGACGGAAAAGTGATACAATAACATGAAATTGCGCATCTATAGGAAATTTTAAAAGTGAGGGAAATTTTGCAAGTTGTCAATGTTTCAAATATCTCCTAATTATTTGCCAACAAAGCCATTTCCCTTTTTTTTTCCCGGGGTTTGTTGAACTTTTAAATTATTTTTTCCAGCATAATTTTTTTTCATATTTAAATTTTTGGTTTCGACTTCCATAATGAAACCTTTATTTAAAAATAAAATTTTGAATTAAACCATCCTGGGTTTTAAAAAAATTAAAAAAAAAAAATTTTCAAATGGATATTTAAAAAAGGTTGTTCGATTTTGAATGCATGTACCATTTTGTTTTTAAATGCCCGTCGAAAGAAAAAGACATCGGTTTTACGAGACAACATCAGGAATGCTCCCCGTCCCCTACGGCCCCCTTTTACGGGTTTGTCACGTCTTGCTGCGTTCAAACCCGTTTTACTACAGCCTTCTAGGTTTCTAATCCGCACCTGACCCGCCGGCCCAAAATTTTTTTACATTCTAAAACTCTGGCCCGGCAAAACCCCGGCGATTTCCCATCCCGTTCCCCCAAAGTTCTCTCACGGAAACCCCTTTTTTCCACGGTGGCCCGAAAACGTGGTTTACCGTGGCCACCCGGGAAAAATAGGGGTTTTTTAAAAGAAACATTAGCTTTTAGCTTTTTTGCAATCAGACTGCCTGTTTTTTTGTTTTTGTATAGGCCCATTATATTTTAAAAATTTTTTACTGAATATTTGAAATGAAATTTTTTTTAAAAAAATAATTTTTTTTTTCTTTTTTTAAAGATAAACCCCATGTTATTATTTGAAGGGTTTTGTCAGTTTTTCAGTTTTTGGGAAAGTGCCAAAAAAATGTTTTGTTAATGAATTAACTTAGTTAAAAGCATCGATCTTTTATCCTCATTTTTTCCTCACATGGGTTTTCTTCACCATTTAGACTGGCAGAAGGACAAAGACCGTGACGTCCAGAGATTTCGAAAGCTGCGCAAAAAAAATGGAAATATACATTTGCAAGTGGAAATATGCATTTGCAAGTAATGCCCCCCAAAAAATGGAAATATACATTTGCAAGTAATGCCAAAAAAAAATGGAAATATACATTTGCAAGTAATGCCCTCCAAACGTCGGTCGACTTTTTGTGGGCCCGCTGTGATACTCTGTACCACAGTTCAGCTTGTTGGTGCTGAGATAGTGTACTAGTACTCGTACAAACGTCATATCTAAGCGCGGTAGCAATGCGGTACATGGTTCACACTTTTCTTTGTTTCATTTGTAAGACGCTGAACTAATTCAGCAAAATAGAACGGAGCACTGTTGGAGATTAACTTGATTTATCAGTGTAGTTACACATTTTTTTATATTTTTTATTGAACCAATGCCCGAATCAAAGGCGCCCAGTGTGATAGGGTCATTGTCTGCATGTGCTTCTACTCACGATTTGTCGCTTCCTTGCAGTCTCTGACCATACATGTCGTCATCCGGCAACACTGTATGAGATTTGTACAGGGGAAGACATGACTGATAAATGTTTGTTCTAGTCCTAACACTCTAGTTTAGTTGTCCTTCATGGAAATACAATTGACTGTCTTTGTTTTGATTAAAGAGATTGACAACATTTACAATCATTCTTCAGCAAATGGTATGTATAAAGATGATATTAATAATGAATAACTATTTCTTTAAGACAGACGACATAATTGCTATTATATGTATTGGCCAATGTTCTATAGAGTCCACATTAAGTTACCAATAGGCCCAAACAACATGTATAAATGTACTACAACAAAATATTATCTGAAATGACACAATCTGACACGTTTAGATGCAACTGAAGTAAAAATATTTTAACACATTTAATTGCACCATTCTTTAAACTTGCACCGTAACCAAGAAATATCGCGACTGTTTTCCCTTGAGATGCACGCAACAAACATGCAGTTACTGTTTTAGTATAGGTATACATATAATAAGCAATGACAAAATTGACTATATACTGTGATAAATGGTCTCTTTCATAATAATTCTGAGGAGTATACGACTATGTTTTGATTATAATGGAAAGGGTGATTCTCAATGATCAGTTATATAGAGTATTCTATGTTTTTTGATTAAAACATTTCGGAAAACGAGTTTTGTTTCGAAGTCAAATTAAATGAATATGTAAACCGCAACTATATAAGAAAAGTTAATTTGTCCCACCGTCAGACATTATTGGAGACTAAGCCTACTTGAGACAGACATAGTGCTGCCACTGCAGTATCACGCTATAGACATGTGACATGATACCACACCCAGTCACATTATCCTTAAACCGGACCAATCAGTCCTGAAACTAAGCCTATATTATGCAGCGCCCGATACAAGAAATACGACTAGTTGCGGTCGGGGATCGAACCAACGACATTTCGATTCCGGGATGCGGACGCTCTAAGCACGATGTCAAAAAACGTAAACTTTAGTAGATAGGACGAATTAAACGTTTTATCAGACCCTTAGTTGTGTGTGATGTCGACAGGATATTAAAACACAATAATTATTCCGTAAAGTTCGTAAATTCTGGATACGAATCTATTTTTAAATTTGAAACATAAACTACTGATACTGTTTTACTTTAATGCGCATGACTTGGGCTTCACGTCTATCTGATACCACAAATAGATTATTATCCCGGCAATATGATAAACGTTTATGCATGGATCGTAGTATGATGATCCTCTGTTCTGTTCAAATATATACATTTACAAATGATAGATATACGCTTCCATTTAATCTGTATTCGTTTACAGAACGATTGGACAGAAAGCAACTATCGATTAAAAAACTATTCGCATTGGCGCAAGTATATGCGTTTGAGAGTTTCTTTGTGTGATTGGAAACAGGCGACTCAACATTTGTGTATGCACATTCCACCCGACTTAGGTTCTAAATAGAAACCAGTGTGTCACCGGGACACCCTCTAGGGAAATATGATTAAAATACAGGATAGACGCATCTACGCTTCAATTATACAGCAGCAGTTGATAAAGAAAATAATGATTAAACACGAGCGATGATTATTGAGTTCGCATCAATATAAAAACTCTTTTCAGGATTTATTTTCTGATTAACGTGCTGTGATCTATTAAAAACAATTGAAACCATTCCTGCAAGCCAGTATTTGTCTGGTATCAGGTGGTCTGTCAGAATTGTCTATTGTCAGATTACAAATGTATTTAGTTAATTGATCTATCATACATTTAAATGATTCAGTTTCCAAATCCATTTGTACACATAGCAACCGTTAAATACAACGTTGTATATTAATTCCATATGTGTGTAAAACGCGGTTTCAAATTTATAACTCAGTGGAGCAGACAGGTGTATTCAGAGCTTAATGAATTGTTGACGAGGTATTGTATCATAACATTTACGTTCTCCTATTGTAGTCGACCACAATGTATCATGCCAGTACTCCAGAGAATATAAATGTATATTATACAGTTATGTGCAGCTTTAGATAAAATAAGATAATCGTAAATAATCCATAATCATCATGTCATAGATATACATTAGTAGAGATAAGTACCTGCCGCTGATTCGTTGATTTAAATCTATAAGGGCTGTGAAATATAATATTTTTCATGACTAATCCTTAAATTTAATCATCATTTAAAATGTTCTCTTATTTGCATTTATATAATAATATCAATAAAAACAACTAGATTTCGCTTGCATGGCAAACGATAGGACTTTCTGCAAACAGTTAAAAACTCAATCAAACTGAAAATTATTATACGCAGAAAATATAAGATTTCTAGAGTGTAACCTATGCATTCTTTGAAAAACTTAAAAGAATTCATCAATTCATAATGCCTGCAGAGCGCTTACAAACATTTTGATCTGACATCTATTCTGATGTCATATGAATAAGAATATTATTGCATATGAAAATTCAGCATATTTTAATCATAATATATAAACATATCATAATCCCATTACGTCAAATAACGTCTGGCCTATGGAAATCTAAAGAAAACGTTTTGAATTACATGTTTGAATTTCAGCTTTTTACCTCATATGGGTCGCTGAAATACTAAACTTAATTTCGACGTTATATTTTGAAAATGAAAGTAAGGATGCACAAGAAAAGCCTAACTTAAACCTTCTGTGAAATGTACTAGAAAATCGATTAAAAAAAAAATCTGCAGAGCGTGTACGAACGTTTTAACTGACGTCAAATCTAGCATCATTTTCTGAAAATGCTTAATTTACAGTGTAGCAATATCACGTGATCGTGACGTCGCTGGAGGTATTAAAAAAGACAAATTATCAACTTTTTAAAATTCATTTATACATTCAGACGTCATATGACGTCAAATGACACTCGTCTTCACAAAATAGAAAGTGGTCTTAGAGACTAATATTCAGTCCAAATATCAGCTTTTTAATTCACTTGGAGGCGATTTTATACGTATTTGAAATTTGACGTCAATGGTTCGAATCTTGGATTCGCCAAAAAACTATTACCTTTTCAAATATGGAAAACTGACACAGCGATAAACAACTAGATTGTAACATGTAAATTCTGTGAAAATTTGGTGAAAATCGGTCCAGAAATAATGGCTGTAGACCGTGTAAAACCTTTTTGTCCTGACGTCAAACCTTATGTTATATGACGCCAAATGAATATGAAATATATTGCATTCAAAGGGACATGATCCGATGTATATGCCATTAAATTTCCATGGTCCTGGGAACTTTACTACTTACTAAAATCAACGCTTAGATATCACAAATTCTTTTTGACATTATGACGTCATATAACGTCAAATGACAATCATCTTCACAGAATGTAAAGCCCACTAGGAGACTTATATACTGTCCAAATATCAACTTTCTAACTTATCTGGAAGTGATTTTATACGTATTTGAAATTTGACGTCAATGGTTCGAATCTTGGATTTGCCATAAAACCTTTGCCTTTTCGAATTTGGAAAAACGGACACCGGGATGCACAACTAGAGCCTAACATACATATTCTGTGAAATTTTGATGAAAATCGGCCCAGAAATAATTGCTGAAGACCGCGTAAAAACATTTTTAGACGACGTCAAGTTTGACGTCAAAACACGTCATAGTCAAAGAAAACTTATTGAAATGCAAAATATTCTATCTGAAGCATAGGCTTATAAATTTTCAAGGTACTCGGATGTTTTCAACATATAAAAATTTACATGTAAAATTTAGAAATTACTTTTCAACTCATGACGTCATATGACGTCATACGACATTCATCTTCTGAGAATATAAAGAAAACCTAGAGACTTATATTCAGTCCAAATATCAACTTTCTAGCTCATCTGTAAGCGATTTTATACGCATTTGAAATTTGACGTCATTAGTTCGAATCTTGGATTCGCCATAAAACTTTTTCCTTTTCGAAATTGGAAAAACGGACACCGGGATGCAACAACTAGAGCGTAACATACACAATCTGTGGAATTTTGATGAAAATCGGCCCAGAAATAATGGCTGTAGACCGCGTACAAATATTTTATGACGACGTCAAGTTTGACGTCAAAACACGTCATAGGCAAATGAAAATAATTGAAATGCAAAATGTTCTATCTGAAGCATAGGCTTATAAATTTTCAAGGTGCTCGGACTATTCCAACAAATAGAAGTTAACAGGTAAAAATTAGAAATTAATTTTCACCTCATGACGTCATATGACGTTATATGAAGTTAATCTTCTGAGAATATAAAGAAATCCTAGAGACTTATATTCTGTCCAAATATCAGCTTCATAGATCATCTGGAAGCGATTTTATACGCATTTGAAATTTGACGTCAATGGTTCGAATCTTGGATTCGCCATAGAACCATTGCCTTTTTGAATTTTGAAAAACGGACACCGGGATGCACAACTAGAGCCTAACATACACATTCTGTGAAATTTTGATGGAAATCAGTAAAGAAATAATGGCTGTAGACCGCGTACAAACTTTTTCACCTGACGTCAAGTCTGACGTTATATGACGTCATATGAATATAAAATTCATTGCACCCTAAAGCTCATGGTTTGAAATATATGCCATAAAATTTTCATTGTTCTGAGTCAATGGCAACACATCGAAATTAACACAAATATAAGAGGAAGAAAAAAAGAATAATAAGAACTTGATGTCATTCGTGAAAACGGATGATAGGACTTTCTGCAAGCTGTGTTAATGCAAAAAGCAGGAGATAGAAGTTTCATGTAATGACTCACCTCTGGTAGTATTTCATGTTCATGCTGAACAATTGACATTATATTCCGCGAAAAGTAAGCGTTTAGTTACGAAGAAAAAAAATAATAAGTAGCAGTAGTAGTAGTATGCTTATGACGTCATATGACGTCATGACTCAAAATATATTAAGAAATTATGCAGAACTGCAAACTGTGGAAGTTTCAACTTTCTATCTCATCCCGAAGTTTTTTAACCCTAAAATAAAATGTTTGGTCCTATGTTCGAATATTACTTCAGCCACAATACTTCGGTTTTTTGGAATTAAGGTTAGCTGACAAAATATTCACACCTTTGTTTCAAGATGTACCATCTGTAAAAATTTGAATAAAATCTGATCATAAATGGCGGCTGTAGAGCGCGAACACCATTTTTCACTATTTTTAGCTCTGACGTCACGTGACGTCATAGGGTGCTGAAAATACTGTTGCTCAAAAGCGCATACTTTACTGCAATAACTCTGATATTTTCATTATTCTGAACAACTGGCATCATGTCGAAATCATTGCCCCAAATTAAAATTAAGTGGTATGCTTATGACGTCCTCTGACGTCACGATTTAAAATATTTGTAGAAATGCTGCAGAACTGCAAACTGTGTAAGTTTCAACTTTCTATTTCATCCTGAAGCTCTTCAATCCTAAAATGAAAATTTTGGTCCTATGTTCGAATATTACTTCAGCCACAGAACTTCGGTCTTTCGGAATTTCGGTAAGCTGACAGGATATGCACACCTGAGTTTCAAGATGTACCATCTGTGAAAATTTGAAGAAAATCCGATCATAAATGGCGGCTGTAGAGCGTGAACACCATTTTTCACTATTTTAAGCTCTGACGTCATATGACGCCATAGGGTGCTGAAGATGCTTTTGTTCAAAAGCGCATACCTTACTGTCATAACTCTGAAATTTTCATTATTCTGAACAACTGGCATCATGTCGAAATCATTGCCCTAAAATAAAAATTAAGAAGTATGCTTATGACGTCACATGACGTCATATGACGTCACGACTCAAAACTTATGTAGAAATTATGCAGAACTGCAAACTGTGTAAGTTTCAACTTTCTATCTCATCCTGAAGCTCTTTAATCCTAAAATGAAGTTTTCGGTCCTATGTTCGAATCTTATTTCAGCCACAGAACTTCGGTCTTTCGGAATTTCGGTTAGCTGACAGGATATGCACACTTTAGTTTCAAGATGTACCATCTGTAAATATTTGAAGAAAATCCGACCATAAATGACGGCTGTAGAGCGTGAACAACCAGAATTGCAATAAAATTATTGCAATTTTATTGCAAAACTCGGACCCCCAGCTTTGATTAAAAATGTATCCCATGATCACTGACCACCAAAAATGCCACGTTATCCATTTCTAAACATCTTATAATATGTTGTTCAAATTTATTCTTAAGTTTAAACGTGTTTTTTAAGTTTATTGCAATTTTCGATTTTATTGCAATTCTCATACCTCTGTGCAACCAGAATTGCAATAAAATTATTGCAATTTATTGCAAAACTCGCACCCCCAGCTTTGATTAAAAATGTATCCCATGGTCACTGACCAATAGAAATGCCACGTTATCCATTTCTAAACATCTTGTAACATGTTGTTAAACCTTATTCTTAAGTTTAAATGTGTATTTTAAGTTTATTGCAATTCTCGATTTTATTGCAATTCTCGAAAAAATTTTAATTTTTTTTGGAAACCAAAACATATTGCAAAATAATGAATCTAGTAGACAGTTTTGAAAGAGAAATGAAGAAATTATGGACATTTGTCCATGACAGTATGAATAAGTCTGATGATAAAATTTGGAAAATGACAGATTCCATTGAAAGGGCTGATTTTGATATTGGGGAGCTGAATGAGAAAGTATCCGACTTGGAAAGAGAGAGAGAGAGAGAGGGAAATGATGAAGGACGAATTTGTTTACCTACAATCGCAATCCAAGAGTAATAACTTAGTTTTCGGAAATATTCCGGAGGCCCCGATCGAGGCACAGAAAAGAAACTCAGGGAGTTTCTTGTACAAAAGATGAAAATAGCCCAAATGAGAACATCCAGTTTGAAAGAGTGCATAGAATGGGAAAGAACACGGGAAGTGGAGACAGTCGTAGAAGCATAGTGGCAAAATTCACATTGTTTTAAGATAGAGAACTTGTTAGAAAGCAATGGATATCACTCAAAGGTACAGAGTTCTTTGTGCATGAACAGTTTCCGAGGGAAGTTACGAAAGAAAACGAAAACTCCTACCACAAATGAATGAAGAAAAAAGGAAAGAGAACATGGCCTGGTTAGTGTACGAAACTGAATGGCAAACAAGTCAAAGTTGACAGCAGTAAATAAGAATACGCAGGGGATGAACTCAAATTCCTTTCGTGGAATGTGAATGGTCTAACCAGTGACAAAATCCATTCCGACGACTTCTTAATCTTGATTATAGGAAATGATATAATTTGTTTATATAAATCATGGACAAATAAAGACAGTAGGGTTGAATTAGATGGATATGTATCCCATAATTTTTACCGAAAATTTCAAAATCGTAGAGCTAAACGTTGTAGTGGAGGGTTAGTTTCTATTATAAAGAAAGCTTACAAGAAGGTATCAGTATAGTGAAAAATCATTATGACACAATCTTATGGCTAAAGTTAGACAAGGACTTCTTTCATGTTCAAAACATTCAATTTATATCTTTGTTGTACATATATTTGGGGAGAAGATTCTCCCGCATACAATATCTCCCCGGTAGATCTTTTTGATTTAATTGAAAAATATGAGTATGATTTTGACTCATTCGGTTCTTTATTTCTAATTAGGGATTGGAATAGTAGAGAAAGTTTGAAATCTGACTTGATTTGCTGTGACAGGGTAAATACAGATTTAGATGATCATGATTACACACCTGACGGGTACCTGTATCGGGCCTCAAAGAATTGTGGTTGTAATAGCTTCGGGACAAAGTTACTTGATCTTTGTAAAATCACGGACTTACGCATAGCAAATAGGCGTATGTTTAGCGATACAGAGGGAATGAACACACTTATTAACAAGGAAAATGGGACCGTTATAGATTATTTACTACCGCAAGAAAGAGATTTTTAGTTAGTCGGGGACTTTTGTATATGCGATTTTAATGATTTATTGACCATGCAGACTTGAACTTTCAGTTAAATGTAACATTGTGAAGGTATACAATGAGAGGGAGAATGAAACTTCATTCAGGTGGGACGAAACTCAAAGTCGCATGTTTAGGGCAAACATAACTGCAAATTTACCAAAATTTAAACAGTTTAATAGACAATTTAGGTTCCGATAACGGAGAAGCAATTAATTCTGTTGTAAATGATTTTGCTAAAACTGTTCGAGAAGTAGCCGATCCATTATTTTTGAAAAAACACGTTAAACTGAAAGATCAACTACGATTTGTTGATATAACTATTATCAATAACGCCGAGTGGTTTGACCAAGAGTGCGTGGATGCACGAGCTGTATATATAAGCGCTTTGCGAGTTTTTTGAAATATGAACACCCCTCTAAGTAAAGAAAATTTTACGAATATAAGAAAAAATATAAAGAATTGTGTAATAAAAAAAGAAAACAATCCAAATAAAATAAAATAAAAAAAAAATTCAAACCTAAACAATTCTGGACATTTTTAAAAAAAAAAAAAAAAAAACTAATTGTAAGAATAATATTGATATTGAAGAATTCGAAAATCATTTTGTCAGTTTAGGAACAGATATTGCAAAATACAAAATTTCTTAAGCAGAATCGTTCTGCAGTTCGCATGATTATGATGATATTGATTGTTGTATTGAAGAATGATGCAATAACATTTTATGTGCAGGTAAAGGCCTAAAAAGAAATAAAGCTATGGGAAGTAATTATATAATAAATGAATACCTTACTGAGTCTATAGATATTCTAGCATCCCATATTTGTGATATTTTTAATGCAATTTTAAATACAGATAATTATCTTTATTACAGATAAAAAGGGAGACGTAAACAATGCTGACAATTACAGAGGTATAACCTTATTAAGATGGCTATTGAAGCTTTTTACCTCTATCTTAAATAAAAGAATTGTAGATTTTTGCGAGAATAATAATGTTATATCAAACGCATAGTTTGGATTTAAAATTTTTCTTTATGGTATTTATAAAAATAATTATATTAACAATCACGAACGATTGTATTGTGTATTTGTTGATCTATGTAACAATCACGAACGATTGTATTGTGTATTTGTTGATCTATGTAAATGTTTCGATACAATATACAGAAATGCACTATGATTAAAGTTATATAAAGCAGGAATACAGGGTAAAATGTTGAGTATTATAAAGAATATGTACGAAAAAGTAAAATCTTGTGTAAAAAGTTGCAATAATTTTTTTTTTAGACTGCATGCGCATGCGCAAGCAGTCTAGAACCACACTCTCAGGTCGATTGACGACAGCTGGCACGTCAATTTTAACATTTCGTTTTTAGAACCACACTCTCAGGTCGATTGACAACAGCTGGCACGTCAATTTTAACATTTCGTTTTTAGACTGCATGCGCATGCGCAAGCAGTCTTTAGAACCACACTCTCAGGTCGATTGACGACAGCTGGCACGTCAATTTTAACATTTCGTAGTATTACTACGCAGAAGAAGTTCTGAGGTTAAAAAATAGTCCATATTGAAACCTGTCGGGTAAGAGAGGAAACTCCAATATTTTCAAAATTTCGTTCAGCACTAGACAAAATGTATTTATCTATTCAATATATTCGCTACAGTATTTTATTTAGAACATGTAACGTAAGCGGCATCTGTCAAGTTAGGTCTACTTTTGTCATACCGAATATAATTGTAGAATTACCGAAATCATATTGATACCGCCAAAATAAAAGCCACAAAAGCATAAATTTCACAAGAACTTAAAAAAACAACAACATATGATATAATTTGAATCAAACGTGTGATGAAATATCGAAGCTTTATTCATCTTTGATGAAAGTTTTTAGTTAAATATGTATAGCTATAAAGTAAGAAGTGCATTTCGGTTTTTCTTGTATACATTTCGGTTTTTCTTTGTATTTCGTCATTTCTAATAACTACCACCCCACCAACTACGTTGATAGCGAATGACAATGGGATGAGAGAACATAGTTTCCAGTCAAGTTCGAAGAGAATCTATCCATTAGTAAGAAAGATGCAGTAATTTGAAAATCAGTATCTATCAAACTGATCGATTCGATAATCGATTTTCCCTATCATTGCAATTTAAAGTTTTGTTCTTAAATTTGTTTCATTTTTTATCGCCATAACAGTCAGCTAGGTCTAGTCTTTTAGATTCAAAACAATGATGTTACCTTTTATTTTGTATTTATTATTTAGTCCTGTCTACATCTACATTTTTATTTGTTCATCTTTCTTTCTGTCGCTCGTCCTCGTACTTTCCGGATTTCTGTTACTATTTAAGCTTCCGTTTATACTAGAGCTATATTTATGCAGGGTTTATGTAGATCTATATGCATAAAGCATAACTGGATCAAACAATGAATTAATTTATAATATTTATAAACAATGATAGATATTGTATGAGATTGAGAATCACACTGAGTTTAGACTAGAGGCATGAATGTAATATAACAATTAAAGAAAAACTTTAAATCCAGACATAGATTTGAACCTATGACCCCTCAAATGGTTTAAGTAAGAGTGGTCATGAGAATGAATTCATAATTACCCTTGTTCTAATGACTAATTAATATTTTTTGGGTTATTTAAAGGCCATAGAAAATAACATCCACCTAGCTCATATTCTAAATTAATTGGACTCTAAGGTCAAAGGATTGAGAACAGATATCTATTTTCTTTTTCAATCCAATGGCAACACATTTAAAAACAGTAAGAGCAAAATGATTAAGTAAGAGAAATGTAAAGCCAGACCAGGACTTGAGTGGGTGCATTTACATAAATATTTTATTTAGGGCCACATGCTGCATTTAGTATTTGTCCTTGAATTCATTTGACATTACAAATTGCTATATTAATGACAAACCGAAGGGTGATATATACAGATGAACTATACTGAAATGGCCCCCTTTTAGGCACCAAATGTAACAGATGAAACAGAATGTAAAGCTGGACCAGGATTCAAACCCAGGACACTTGACATACAATGTGAGAGCTCTACAGACTGATATACAGAATTGCTTATAAAAATCTTGTACTGATAAAGGTTACTAATGGGCTGTTATTTTATCTAGTATGAAAAATGAACAGCCAGATTAGGATTTGGAATCTAACAGGTTGGTCATACTACCAGACCACTGACACTAATCTCTTAGTTATATTACCAAGTAAAAAAAAATCAGCATGATCCAGATTGAACCCAACTCAGACCCCCAGCATACAGGGTTGAAGAACCACCAGACCACAGACACAAATATCTCTCTGATAAGAATTACTTTTGGGCAGTTTAATCCTATACATCCATGCATAAGCCATATTTGAAATTTGTTCCTGAAAAATAATCTATGTTCTTGATATACCCAAGTGTGATATACACTGGAGAATTATTACTGTAACGGCCCTACATTTAGCCAAGGACTAGAATCAGTACATACAGATATAGTTATTGGAATGCTTACACAGATCTCACAGCAACAAGGGTAACTACTTGGACATTACATAACCATGTGTAGAAAATGTGCGGATAGATCAGGATTTGAACCTGAGACACAGCACTTACATGTTTTGAGCTCAACCATCTATTAACTACCATACTGCTTACACATTATAATTTTGGCTACTTGAGGTAAATGAAGGCATCTGCTGAAGGCTTGAGATCTTACTTGTTAAACAGTATGTTTCTCAACGGGCCTAAATAAACAACTGTTGGAATATATGATCCTTGCTGACTGACTGTAATCCTACAGACATATCCTGTCAGTCTTGTTCGTCAAGTACCTAGAGTATTCTTCCACTAACCCAGGTGTTGTAGGTTCATGCAAAGCCATGACAAACCATAGTCCTGAAACATGGAACTGGTTTAGCATCATTATTTGAGATTCAGGATAATTTGATAAGTTGTGGTAAACAGGTAATGTCACTTGTCTGTTGGGTGTGATATTACATGAGGTGGCACAATATCTGACTCATGTACATATAGTCCCTAAAATTACTGAAATACTGTTGATGGATCTTTTAATTACTAGGAATAATTTTTTCATTGCAGTTTTTTCATTTTCCCACCTAGAAACAATTTAGTTATAATTGCATTTGTAGGATAATTAGAAAATGTTATAACAAGGTGGATTAACATTTAAGGTAGTCCAGCCATCATTAATTTATAATCATGATCTGTCAAATGCTTAAAGAGACCTCATTTCAGATGCAAGCATCCAATGATGTGGAGTAATAGGCTCTTTTGCTTTAAGTCTATAAAGGCTTGCATTTATTATAAAATTCCCTCTATCACTTTATAGATCTGGATCACAATTCAATGATGGATGGTATTCAAGTTTATCCCTTAAAAGTTGGGTACCAAATATTTAAATTTGATTCTTGTATTTAGTCTTCTAGATATAAAGAACAGTTAGCAGTGTACCAGGAAATGTTTGATAACTCAGGACATTGTATCATGTCACTTATCTAATGGCTAGATAGAGTAATATGGTTTTAACATGCTGACAAAAGTCCACTTCAGAAAAAATAGCTAGAATTTTCCTGACTGAGTTTTCTACAGTCTTTTAATGACAGATCAGCCTTTGATTTGAATGAAATAGATACCTATAAAATTTTGATGCTGCTCACATGGTTATAATCATGGGTGATTGATTATGAAATTCTGAAATGTTGTGCTTATGCTGCCCTTGGCATTTTACTAGAACTACTCTTACAAAACTAGTATAATTAAGTCACTATACTGTATTCATGTGAGGCTGATGCTGTTGTTGCCATAAGACAGGTTTCAAGTGATACCAGCACTTTAAAAAAACAAAAACAATTATTTAAAATTCATTTTGCACATCAAATGGAATTATATGATAGTTTTAATACCTGTTCAGACTCTTCTTTTAAATTCCTCTTCAGATAGGAATCATTGAACACCATGAAGAGTTACATATATATAAATTACATTTCAAAAAACATAGCACATGCCTCTGTCATTTACATTTATTCCAAATTTCATGTAGTTTATTTATTAAATTTAAGTATTGTTACATTTTATTCCCATATTAGAATTACACATTGAGCAAC
Organism: Solen grandis; assembly: GCA_021229015.1. Taxonomy (NCBI): domain Eukaryota; kingdom Metazoa; phylum Mollusca; class Bivalvia; order Adapedonta; family Solenidae; genus Solen; species Solen grandis. The sequence continues at coordinate 57,450,109 of CM037780.1, forward strand.
TGCATCCAAGATTCAGTTTTCAACAGATATTCTTACACATTTTGTTTTTCTGGTGCAAGTAATTGTTCATTTGGCTGAAAAAATGGAATGGAAGATGTAATTTGCTTAAAATTTGCTTGCATTGTATGCCTCAGATTCTTTTAGTTTTACAAATGTTCACTGAGTTTGGGCTATTATTGCTATATCTGATTTAAAATGTTATAGTACACACCAGTACATATCAGTTTATTTACAACTGTAAATAAACTTTACTATTGTAATGTGACATCAAAAAGGATCTAGATAGTTCAGTAGCAGAATGCATAAATCCAGGTCACAGGTTTGTTGGGTCACCACTTAATTGTTGTTCGCCTTCATCTAGGGTACATGCAAGGGTTATTTGTGTTATGCATGTCTCGGCTGATTTATGAATAAACACAATGATCAGGATGTAAACATGTTAAGTCAGCTGCATGACACTAACTTGAAAGTAGATAATAATTTCTACATTTTAATGGAGATTTCTTATGAATCATTTTATGACTTAAATCTTACAAGTAGATATTGGAGATATATAGATATTGATCTCTCTCTCTCTCATACTGCACTTGATTTGTTATAAAAAAATATTGATTAAGGAATAGAATTCCTGTTTTTCAAGGGTTACTCTAAGTCTCCATGACTTTGGGTCTTACAATAGCAAAGTCCATTACAGGTGGATATCTTTGAAACCAACATTAGTGTAAACATGACAAACTCAATATACATGTCTTTAATTTCTGTATTGGTACAGTTATGTACAACTCAAACACTTGTTACATAGAAGTTTAAGTGTGCCTGATGCTCTCTTTTGATAGATCTGTTTTACTTAAAGGATCAATGAATATCCAGTTTACATGTAAAGAGGGTCAGTGATAGTTTTCCAATTTTGAAAAGGAAAAGATATATTTATACCCCGCCCCCCCCCACCTGCTCAACGAAGTTGTAAGCGGAGTATACTGGATTCAGCTTGTCTGTCTGTCTGGCCATCCGTCCGTCTGTCGGTTTCTTTGTCCAGGCCGTAACTCAAAAAGTATAAAAGGCATCAAGATGAAACTTCATATGTGGATTGATCTCATTGAGGGTGAGTGCAGTGACCAAGAACCATAACTCTCTGTTATGTAATTTTGGAGTTATTAACCTTTGTAAATTTTCATACTTAATTTTTGTCAGGGCAATAACTCAAAAAGTATAAAAGGTATTAAGATGAAACTTCATAGTGGATAGATCTTATTGAGGGGGAGTGCAGTGCCCAAGAACCATAACTTTCTGTTGCATAATTTTGGAGCTATTGCCCTTTGTAAATTTTTATACTTAATTTTTGTCCGGGCCATAACTCAAAATGGATAAGAGATTTAAATATGAAACTTCATATATGGATAGATCTCATTGAAGAGAAGTGCAGTGCCAAAGAACTGTAACCTCCATTTACGTCATTTAAAAAATTCCTGTGACAAAGCGGCATGCGGGGGTATTTTCGCCATGACATGGGCAGTTCTAGTTTAAAATAGGTTCTGGAGGAGGCAGGTCGGCATGCTTTTTATTCCCCTCACAAACTTAGTTTGTGGGGAGGGGGTATATAGGAGTCACTATGTGGTTCGGTTGGTAGCTTTTTTTATGCCCCCACTTGGAAAATGGGCAGCATATAGCATTTCTACTGTTTGTACATCCGTCCGTATGTATGACCAAAACTTTTCCGACCATTAACTGGAGAACTGCAGGACATTGACCATGACTAGTAGATGAATCTTATTGATTTTGAGGTCACTAGGTCAAGATGATTGTGTACATTAATGTGAAATCATTGTCCAATCATAAACTGGAGAACCACAGGGCCTCTGTTTGTAAACCATGTAGGGACATTGGCCATGACCAGAAAGATAAATCTTATTGATTTTGAGGTCACTAGGTCAAGATGATTGTTTACATTAATGTGAAATCATTGTCCAATCATAAACTGGAGAACACAGGGCCTGGTTTGTAAACCTGTAGGGACATTGGCCATGACAGAGATGAACCCTATTGATATTGAGGTCACTAGGTCAAAGGTCAAGGTCACTGTGTACGTTAGTGTGAAATCCTTGTCCGATCATAAACTGGAGAATCTTGTCAGACTGGTCGAAGGTTCTTGACATGCTATCATTGAACAAAAAAGCGGTTGTGGGGGCATCTGTGTCCTATGGACACATTTCTAGTTTATCCATGCTATTTCTAAATAAGTACTGGATTGAATTCAATCAAATTACATATGAAAGTTTCACTTGCAAGCACAGATGTGTATATTGTACTCATGTTGTGATTGTTTTTTGAGTTTGAACCTTTGATTCTTTGTCTGCGCTATTTCTCAATTACTACAGGAAGGATTTCAATAATTACTATGTTCTTAATCTTATTTGTCTGCACTTATGCTAAGCACAGATGTAAATAATTATATTTTTGATTTTTTTTTTTTCTTTCAGTAATTTATTACCTTTGGTAACTTTACAGTTCTCAGAGCAATAGCATCTTTTTGCAAAATGTTACCATTGGTAGCAGAGTGCACAATGAAATGTTGGCACATTTTAGGTTGCTTTGCAAAGCTGATGTTTGATCTCCCTGTTATTGTCATAGTTTTCATTAGCTGTATCAAATTCTGTCACTTTGTGGAGAGCAATTTTGTGAAGCAGTATGGGGGTATTTATCACCTTAAGTGTTAGCTCCAGTTGCTACTTTGTACAGAATCTCATTAGGGCCATTGTCATTGAATGCGTTGATATAAAACGCGATATTCGATACTAAGATAACGAAAACGCGATAGCATGATACTGTTCATGCGACAGAACAATAATGAAAACGCGACAATGCAATAGTGCGATGATGGTAACGCAACGCAGTATCGTGTTTCATCATAGTGCTGTCACGTTTTCTTTGTACCGGTATCATTTTGCGTTCTATTATTGTCCTATCGCATTATCATAATTGCATCTTTGCGTTTGCGCAATCATGCTATGGTGTTATCGTTATTCCTCCATCGCTTTCCAGTGCGCATGTGAATGCTGAAAAAAAAGGTCTTTAAGTACAGCAGTTCAAAAGGACGCGTTTGTTCCATGTAAATGCAATGTTTTTGATATTCATATGACGTCAATTATGACACTGGAGTTAAAGTCTGCTACCAAATTCTAGAGCGACATTCCTAAAATGTTCATTGGAGGTTTAAATTGAGATGTAGTTGCATGTGTATCTGCACTTTCATTTTATTGTATTCAAATATTTTAATATTGTAAGGTCAATTCAAATTTCGATCCATTTTTATCAGATGTCTTCAAATACACATAAAGGTTTGGTTACTATGTACTAGAAACATGAAATTACAAGTTTAATTATGACAGATATTTGAATAATAGGTGTAGAGTTATGGCCCTTGAAAATCGGAAAATTGAAAAAGAAAATCTATGTTTAAACTCAAGCATACTCATTTGTTCTTTCTTGGCTGATATCGGCCCAGCTGACAAGGAGTTATGGCCTTTGAATTTACTCTCTAACATTTATGAAGAATTTTTAAAACACGCACTGATCAGAAAGTTATAGGTGGTTAATCATTTATCTTTAAACAGTTTCAATATGTGTAAAGTACAGGTTTTATAATTCATCCCTGATATTGTTTTGATCGCATGCAGTCTTTCAGCGCGCTCAGCGCTTTGATTTTATTATGCTATTGGCTTGAGGCAAGGATAGATCACTACGACTATAATGTTCACATTATTCGTTGAAGATTTGGAATTATATTTGCAAAGAAATACTGAGGCGGGTTTAGAAATAGACGATATTTACTTATATTACTTTTATTCGCAGACGATATGGTCATCATTGGAAAAACACCGCAAGAATTGCAAAATAACTTAGACCTACTACATGAATATTGCAATTCCTGGGGTTTAAAAGTTGACACAAGTAAAACAAAAGATGTAGTATTTAGGAAAAGAGGAGACACTACCGAGCAAGAAAATGGACACACAATTGGGAAGGGATTAAAGTAGTAAGTCATTTTAATTATTTAGGGGTGGTAATAAATTATAATTGAAACTAGATTTGCATACTGCAAATGCACCGGTTTTCGTGATGAGAAACAGTTTCAAACCTGATCAGCCAAGTTATAATACCAGAAAAACAACAAAATGCAAAATGCTTTATATATCTTAGTGATTTTCTTCATTGGTGAATTCAGCTGTGACCAAAACTTAAATTAAA
>CM037780.1:57454453-57504453 GCA_021229015.1 Solen grandis
CCAGAAGTGAAGAAGTCAGGGTCCTTTCCATGGAACCACTCCTCAACTGCCGCCACAACTTCTTCGTCAGACCGGAAAAAACGTCCACGTATATCCTTTTTCAAATTTGGAAAAAGGAAGAAGTTGCTAGGAGTCAGGTCTGGTGAGTAGGCAGGGTGCGGTAATAATTCATACCCATTTCGCTCCACAGCATCCATTGCAACTTTACAAGTGTGGACTCTTGCATTGTCCTGTTGCAGCAAAACACCTTTGGAGAGTTAACCATGGCGTTTCTCGCAGATGGCGTTCCTCAGCTGGTCTGGCAAGTTTGCATAGTATGCTCCTGTTATTGTACTTCTCTTGGGTAAAATGTCCAACAAAATAATGCCCTTTGTGTCCCAAAAACTGTGGCCATCACTTTGCCAGCAGATAGTTGAGTCTTGAACTTCTTTGGCCTTGGGGATCCTGGCCATATGCACTGACGACTCTGGGCTTTATTTTCTGGTTCATAATAATGCACCCAAATCTCATCCACAGTAACTAGACGCAAAAGGAATTCATCTTTTGACCTCAAACGCTTCAACAACGCACTGCATACTGATGCTCTCGTCTCATCCACAGTAACTAGACGCAAAAGGAATTCATCTTTTGACCTCAAACGCTTCAACAACGCACTGCATACTGATGCTCTCGTTGCCATTTGCTCATTGCTAAGGGATTTTGGGACCCAACGGGCTGTAAGCTTGCGCATCCCTAAACGATTATGCAAGATTGTTGAAACGGTACCATGTGAAATGCCTAATGCCTGTGCTATTTCTTCAACCTGACTTCGGCTATCTGAGTATACCAGATCTCTGACTTTATTATACTTTCTTCGTTGGTGGCATCAACTGGGCGTCCAGACCTAGCTTCATCTTCTAAAGACGTTCTACCGCGTTGAAACTCCCCAACCCAGAATTTAACTTGAGAATAAGATGGTGCAGAAGACCCATACACATCAACTAACTCAGCATGTATGTCCTTACCAGTTTTACCGAATTACAGCACGGTACTCCACTTTTGATGAAAAGCTTGCTTTTACATCACTAGCCATGTTTGACATTCAATATCTGACAAACAAATGACCATATACATGTGTAGTTTTGTACACAGGTATAGTACATGTATTGAAACAATGCGTGAAAATCGTGGATGTCTCGGTTGATTGGAGATGTCATAGGCTGGTTATTTATTGACTCGCCCTCGTAAGACTTTCTGCTACCTTTGTTAAACACTGAAAGTGAAAAAAGGATATCAAATTCCTACCTTTTACTTGCTTTTGTATGGACTTACCTTCCATAAATTTGCAAATAAGCCATTGAACCTGGAGGATATGGCAAAAGTAACTAAAAATCAATTCTGTTTTGATATCAATTCTTTTAAATTGACCTATTTATGTAATCTATGTACCAAAACACGTCTTGAAAATCCATACAATTCAATTGTCACATATTTGGGTCCAGAATTATAGGTTTTCAAGATATAAGCAATTTAATCTCAAAGAATACAGCAAAATCTCTGAAATTCTGCATGTAAATTTAAAATTCTTATTTTCAATGTAACTTTCTTAAACTTTGACCAGTTTCAAAATTCTAGGTACCAAAATAAAGGTCTTAAAATTCTCTACATTTCACTTGCTTAATATATGGATTTATCTCCAATGATTTTTTAGATATAAGCTATTAAAGGTGAACCACAAAGAAATTTTACTTGAAATTTAACCATAACAAACAGTATTTGCATTTAAGGGTGACCCCTATGATGTCATCGATAGACCAAGTGACCTTTGCCTTCTTAATTTCATATAAATGCATGTAATCAGTAATCATATTTAATTTTTTTTAATCAAACATGTCATATTTGTGTTTGGTCTAGTTTAAAGTTAAAGGTTTTATCAACTTGTTTCTGTGAATTAATCCGCGAATTTGACAAAAATAAATGATATGTTTGTGATTACATAAATCAGATAGACTGTGAAATAAAAAGTTAAATTCAGAGATAAACAGAAGTTTTCAAGTGAATAGAAGTTAAATTTTTCATAATTTTAATACGTTTTCACCACTGTGACATGCGGTATTCCTATACTTTGGTGTTAGTAGTGCAACCATGGTTATTTTTTTTTAGTTCTCTCTGTCCTGAACATTTGTGAACTGATGCTTGTTTGTAATGCACATTTCAAAAAAACAAGAGGGCCAAGATGGCCCTAGATCGCTCACCTGAGAAAAGTATCATTCATTGCCTGTACAAAACAGATTGCTTTAGAATTAAGATGATGAGGTGAAACAATGTTCAGGAATTTTCTGACCCCATCCACAAAAGATATCATCATGACAAACATTCTGCCAAAGTTTGAGGATGATTGGACCAAAAATGTTGCCCTCAGAGTATAAACAAGATTTTTCTAAGATTTGACCTACTGACCTACATTTCTATCCAGCCCCACCCATTTTCAAACTGGTTCAAGATATCATCATGACAAACAATCTGACCAAGTTTGAGGAAGATTGGATTAAAATTGTAGCCTCTAGTGTGTAAACAAGATTTTTCTAAGATTTGACCTATTGACCTACTTTTTGATCCAACCTGACCCATTTTCGAAAAGGTTCAAGATATCATCAAGACAAACATTCTGACCAAGTTTGAGGAAGATTAAAGGTTCAAGATATCACAAGACAAACATTCTGACCAAGTTTGAGGAAGATTGGATCAAAATTGTGGCCTCTAGTGTGTAAACAAGATTTTTCTAAGATTTGACCTACTGACCTACTTTTTGATCCAACCTGACCCATTTTCGAAAGGGTTCAAGATATCATCAAGACAAACATTCTGACCAAGTTTGAGGAAGATTGGATCAAAATTGTGGCCTCTAGTGTGTAAACATCAAATTCTTGACGGACGACGGCCGACGGACAATCAAGTCTCCCAAAAGCTCACCCTGAGCTATGCTCAGGTGAGCTTAAAAGCAATAAACCATAACTTTGCATGATTCTTGGGTCAATCGTAAAACTGCATCAAAAGAACAAACAATGTTCTACAGATAATATTCATAATCAAATTTTCGATAATCAAAGGTTTTCAAAATATAAACTGTTAAACGCACTGAGAGTAACAAGATTTTCATTTTTCCACCATAATTCATTTCATTCAACCCTGATAATCAAAAATAAAATATTATCTGAAAGGTCTTTGAAAGCACTACAAAATATACACATAGTGTCTGGGCAGAATATTTACCATTTTTGAAATATCTAAGGCCAAAAAAACAAGAGGGCCATGATGGCCCTGAATTGCTCACCTGATTATAAATGAGCAACATAATGTTGGATTTTTCATACTGACCTACTTTTTGACCCCACATGACCCACTTTAGAGCTTGTCCAAGATTTTATGGAAACAGACATTCCAACCAAGTTTCATGAAGATATTGCCAAAAATGTGGCCTCTAGAGTGTTACGAGGGATGTTCAAATTGAAATGCAATTCCTAGCATATCTAGAAAGGATTTGTTAATTTTAACAAACCAACTACATGTATCGGATTCCTTCAAAGTATTCACCTCCGTGAGCTATGCACAGTTACAACCTTTTGATCCAATTTTTAAAGGCAGTTTCATAGCCGTTTCTGGGTATACCCTTGAGACACTGGAAGATGACTGAACCAATATGTTTTCGTGTTTTGTATTTTCGTCCAGTGAGGTACTTTTTGAGCCTTGGGAACAGGAAGTAGTCACAGGGGGCAAGGTCAGGGGAATATGGCGGGTGCGGAAGCTCTTCAACCTTTTCCTGTCTTAAAAAATCACGTACAATAGCCGCTTTGTGGCTAGACGCGTTGTCATGCAGCAACCTGACCCTCGACAAACCTGTTGCTGGCCTGCGTCTATTGAAATATTTTTTCAACTTTTTTAGAACAGCTCCTCTGTAGAACTTGCTATTGACCGATTTACCTTTTGGAACAGCAATTTGTATAGCAGGCCCTTGATTTGTGAAGAAAACTGCATACATAACCTTTCTGACACTCATTGTGCATTTGGCTATACATGGCCTTTTCATGTCTTTTGTAGCCCACATCTTGTTTTCATGTTTTCGTTTGGGCTCACAGAAATGTACCCATGTCTCGTCACCTGTGACAATATTGGCAAATGAGCGATTATTTTTTTGGGTACATTTTCAGCAAAGATTTAGCCATTTTCACACGGAGGCACTTCTGCTCCTCTATGCGCAAATGGGGTATCCATTGCGCAGTTATCTTATTCATTTTAAGGTGCTTCCTTAGAATTGAATGAACTGCCCCTATTGTGATGCCTACTTTTTGGGCTATTTCCCTAACAGTGAATCTTGCATCTGTCGATACAATTTCTCTGGCTTTTTCTACCATTTTGGGACTGGTTGCTGTCTTTCTGCGATGGCCACATGATGCATCTTGCAAAGACGTTATTCCACTTGCAAATTTCTTGCATCACTTAGTAACCGATGCATAGGACAGCTCACCAGGTCCATAAATTGAGCATATTTCATGAAATATCTCTTTTTGACCTATACCAAGAAAACAGCGGTTTTTGATGTAGGCCCGTATTTGGGCGGCGAATGCAGATTTTTTACCAACCATTTTATCATTAGTATGTACGAGTATGCAATGTTTCTCGTTGTGTAGCTGAGGCTAGAGAGGACAGATTTACACAAAACTGGTATCGACCGAGAGATAATTGATGCCCCAAGGTGATCCAAGTAGGTTTTTTGTGAAAAGCGTGCGTAGTTACATAATATAACCTGAGTTGCATTTCAACATCCCTCGTAACAAGGTTTTACTAAGATGTGACCTACTTTTTGACCCAACATGACCCAAATTCAAACTTGTCCAAGATTTTATGGAGACAAACATTCTGACCAAGTTTCATGAAGATTGGCCTAAAAATATGGCCTCTAGAGTGTTAACAAGCCAAATTGTTAACAATGCATGTCGCATGACGGATGCTGGGCGATCACAAAAGCTCACCTTGAGCACATTATAATTGAAATATGACCTTGACCTTTGCAATTTTCCGGAATTTTCCATAGGATCTAATGCTGCACCTTCAGTAAAATTTCATGCAAGTCATACAAAGATAAAGTCTACCGGGCTTAAAAACAGTTTAATTTTGATAAGGGAGTTTTTTTTTCATTATGACGTCATATTCCAAATATGAAAAAAACATTATCACACAACAATTACAAAACTTCATAGGCAGGATGGGACATGATGAGCTAATTCCTAATTATAGTCCCACTTTCTGTGAAGTGGAGGACTATAAAACTGATAAAAAACAGATAAATTACTTTGATACAAACACTGTTTGATAAGTGCATTGTTCACGATATGCAGGATATAACACAGACCTGCACTGTCCATGATATATAACACACCTGCACTGTCCATGATATATAAGATATAACAGACCTGCACTGTCCATGATATATAACACACCTGCACTGTCCATGATATATAAGATATAACAGACCTGCACTGTCCATGATATATAACACATAAAAACTGCCCAGAAATTCAGTTCATAAATCTCACCATTTCCTTAGAAAACATTAAATGTGGTAGCAAGTAATTAAACTAACATGGTCACTGATGGGAACTTCCTGATAAACACACACAATATTCTTCCTGATAGAGCTGGGTATAATGCTCCTAAAAAGCATATCTCGATATATTGCAATACTGAATGCCACATCATGATACTTTTTGCAATATGTTGTGAACTTGTTTTTACTTTCTACTTTGTACAGTAGACATTGTATTAAGAGACCGCTCGAGGGACTGCCAAACAGTGGTCGCTTAATAAAATGGTCTCTTAACAGATATTTTTTGTAATCCAGGCAAGCAAGTCATACATATACAAATGAAAGCTAAATTGTATTATAACGTCTTATTATATTACAACATGAATAAGATGTAAGCTACAAAATGTTTTGTTCTCTTTATCAAAAAATTATTTAAAATGAAAGTCAATTATATCTTATGTTTGAAGATAACATTACCATCAAAATGATACCATATGTATATAAAAAGTAAAGAAATAAAAATGTTTCATGTAAAATAAAAAAGTACCAGTGCATGATGATAACTAAATAAAATGTGTTGTTTTCCTTCTACACTGGTTGCATTTAAATCATAATTTAAACGAATTTTTAAAATAAATCAAACTGAAAATATTTACTTGCAGTAGAGAACTAATTATTATAAAATATGTTAACATTATTCGTTGTGATTTTTCAATACTTTCTTTTGAAAGTTTGCAATATTCAATGATCTACTGTGTGCCTTAACAATATTTTCCACTGGCTTTTACAGGAGTTTCCTATCTCTGTTTAACATGTCTTTGATTCAATACAAAACTATGATAAAACTGCAATTTATATCATTCACTCCCACAGCTTATATTGACATGCCCTGAGTAGGTTAGTGGGTGAACTATTTCCCTTGCTGACATTCCATGGTCTTACAAAATCGGATACCAAGATAAAGTGTGAGCCCAATGTCACTTCATGCCATGTGGTGAGTGTGACACTGTCTGTATAAGTCTGGTCCTCATGCCATGTAGTGTGACACTGTCTGTATAGGTCTGGTACTCATGCCATGAAGTGTGACACTATCTGTATAGGACTGGTACTCATGCCATGTGGTGTGACATTGTCTTTATAGGTCTGGTACTCATGCCATGTGGTAAGTGTGACACTGTCTGTATAGGTCTGGTACTCATGCCATGTGGTGAGTGTGACACTGTCTGTATATGTCTGGTACTCATGCCATGTGGTGAGTGTGACACTGTCTGTATAGGTCTGGTACTCATGCCATGTGGTGAGTGTGACACTGTCTGTATAGGTCTGGTACTCATGCCATGTGGTAAGTGTGACACTGTCTGTACAGGTCTGGTACTCATGCTATGTGGTGAGCGTGACAAATAACAAAACAAGAGCCATATTGACATGGCCATCCCCGCCAAATGCTTGCTCTTTAGAAGATGTGTTGGAGAGAAGAATATTTCATTTTTTAAAGAAAATTTTTGGTAATGAAGACTGATGTTTGAAGTGATTATAGATATGAAACCCATGTGAAGACCTACTAATTCCCCTATTTTGAGGTATACAGGTAAACTGTCAAGGTCACTGTGACAAAAATTAAGCCTTAAAAAAAACAAAGGGTAATTACTAAAAAATTATGAAAGGTAGAGTTATCATTTTAGCACTGCACTCCTCCTCAATAAGATCTATCCACCTATGAAGTTCCAAGTTGATACCTCAAATACTTTTTGAGTTTTTTTTTTAGCACTGCACTCCTCCTCAATAAGATCTATCCACCTATGAAGTTCCAAGTTGATACCTCAAATACTTTTTGAGTTTTTGCTCTGGACAAAAATTAAGCCTGAAAAATAACAAAGGGCAATAACTAAAAAAATATGGGGTAGAGTTATCATTCTTGTGTACTGCACTCCTCCTAAATGAGATCTATTCACCAATGAAGTATCAAGTTGATACCTCAAATACTTTTCGAGTTACGCTCCGGACAAAAATTAAGTCTGAAAAATAACCAAGGTCAATAACTCAAAAATTATGAAAGGTAGGGTTATTATTCTTGTGCACTGAACTCCTCCTCAATGAAATCTATCCACCTATGAAGTATCAAGTTGATACCTCAAATACTTTTAGAGTTAAGCTCCTGACAAAAATGTAGGACGGACAGACAGACGGTGACTATTACCATATCCCCGCCGCCTTTGGCAGGGGATAATTTCAGCCAGGATACTATTTCTTACACACACACAAACACACACAAACCCCAGTCTTGTATAACTATCTTATCGAGGTATCCCATGTGTGACTCATACCTCACTAATATGGTTTGTACCTCAATCTGTATGTAGAATGTTGTTATACTGAAGTAGATATTTCCAAGATATACCTCAGTACAAATGTACGTAATTCAACATTAAAGCTAACCATTATTTCAGCCCCAAAACCAAACATAAAAGCTACATACAAAAAAGAACCCAAACCCTTCACCTAACACCGAAAAATGCAAACCATATGGTACATTTTTACCTCACATGATCTGGGATACAAACGCACAAACACACACATGCCTGCCTGGACATCATCAGTTTAAAGGACAGAATTTTTTGTTGTAAAACCTGTCAAATAAATGTATCAGAACAACTTGCACACAATATAATAAAGTTACTGTCACCATAATGGTAACCTCCAAAACAACAGCAGAAACACCACATACACCCCCATGAGCCCTCCCGCTATCATTATATTATCCTAAAGTTAAGTTTCATTAAATTGGATGTGCTGATATCTTATATCTTGAACAATACTGGGTGAGCAAGATCTTCCTCTTTATTCACTGAAACATGAAACCAAATTGTTGTCAAGAAATACAAACAAAGTGCAAAGCTATAATAAAAAAAAATTTCCTTATCAGGTACAATTGACAGGTGATATATAAATAGATATTATCACCAGTCTGTTGAACATTAAATTTATTACAAGGATTTTGCACCAAATTATACACATATCTACACCAGATACATTAATTTTCTTCCCAGTCCTGTGTGAGTGCTTAGAGGGTGCACCCAGAATATCGAATATTTTGAGTTCAAATGTTACAAACAAAATCTGCATCGATATGTTAATTTGTAATATTGATTAAAGTCTAATACAACAGACGTGCATAATACCATGTAGTGTGTGTAATCATATCTCCCAGATGTTATAAAACCATATACTGGTTCACTAAGCACATTGCATACAAAAGAATCTGGACTGTTTGCTGACTGACGTAACTTTCTCCCACACACTTTGTTGACAGTTTAAGAGTTACCACAATAATACCCTCATCCTGTAAGACTTATATCTGCAAATCCGTCTTGAAAAATCCCTATAAACATGCATAGACCAGCAGAAATTTCTTCCTCAAATATATGACCAATTGTTCATTTCACAGACTACAATGATTTGTGCAGTTTGGAGTATGTTTCAGACAAAGTTTGCTATTACAGATGAGTGATGTCATGTCTAGTCCCATTATGTCTTAGGTTGTCACCTATACAGGACTCTTACTAAACAATCTTCTTTGTTTACAAGCCTATCTTATTAGGATCTTCTTTCATATTTGAAGACTTTTGGACTGTAAAGTACTGTGACTATACTGTTCCAACATACAACTCTAATTACAGATTATTTTATGATTTTCATGATTATTAAGATTTGAAATTTCATCCTCTGTATCCTACTATCTCATGAATATTCATGAACAAATTTATGATTTGATGGATACAAAGTTACTGAACTTAAATTGGTATATGAAATCCATAAATGTTCATATACAAATTTAAGACTTGGTGGATTTACTGAGCCTAGATTGGTATATGAAATACCGGTAATGGATTTTGATTTGCCACACAGAAATAAGTAGAAACTGAGCTACACTTTTGTACCATGAGCAAACAGAGAAGACTGGTCTGGGTCTGCTCTGTTTGCCAAAGCATCAAAATGAGTGCATTTGAAGCAAAGGGGTATAATTAGTCTAATACAATGTCAAATGGGGTATAACATGGGTTAAATTTTCCTAACCAGTCTTATTCTATTTCGTGAAAGGTTGTTACTCATTTACTGACCACACTATTTCTACTGAATACATTCCTATGGGTGTATTTGCCAAAGCTAAGGTGTAAATGTTTACCTCTAAATGACACAAAAGATCACACAAGATTAAACTTTGAATAGCCCCCAGGCAAAAAGATATTGACCATTAGATCCGAAATGTAGGTCAAGGTAGTACTGGGTAGGACATTAATTGGTTACCTGCAAAGACCATATGTTCAGTTACATAATACATGCAATAAAATTATCAATACAATGCAAACTGGTACTGACCAGTTCTGGAAGCAAAGAACTGTCTAACCTGTACTGTGATGTCTTGCTGAATACCAGTATTCAACAAGACAGTGAGTCCAATATGAGTGCCAGGTCAATATTCATAGACTATACAGCAGCATTGGTTGTTTGATGTTAACTTTGGTAACCCCACATATGATCTGTACTAAAAAGGATAATCTCAGCTATCTGCTGGTTTCCGACGCTGATATACATGGTACTTCAGAAGTCTTGAACCATGGCATAAATATGTACCACAAACCTTTCAATTCCACCCAAAGTCATGTTTCGAGGCAAACTCCACGCATCGGCTGCGTCACACTACGCTACTATAAACACTGCCACCACACAAGTCATATGATAAAAGTTGAAACCATGTGACCAAAATATGGCAGCTTCCTTGAAAATGCCAAGGAAAATCCTCAATCCAAGTTGTTTCAATAGTGAATCTATTAAAAGACATTTCAAACTCTATCTGCTTTGTTTTTAAAACAATTATTCGATTAAATTCTCTTTCACAATCGAAAATCAGTTCACAAGCCATCTGCAATATTGTCTAATTTACTGGTGTAGCAATAAAAATACACTCATAGTTTTATAAATTTTAATGTTATTTTAATTTTTATTTTATTCATTATCACGGTTATTTTCATGAAATATAATGAAACTGATATGATGTATTCAAAACTAAAATGAAAAGAGAAAGAAAGTAAATTTGGCCTATATCAGCCATATCTACTTGTGGTGGCAATGGTTATCAATAACTGTAAGGGAGGTAAATACTGCAACGGAGTTTGGTTTGTGAGGGTGAAAGATTTGACTGATAAACTGAAGAAATGGGGGGTCATATACCATGTTAGTGTGAGAACTGTAAGGATGATTTTAATGGAGAAACAGGCTGATCATGAGGGACCAGGTTAAAAGAACATGCAACCTGTAACAATTCAGCCATTTTTATGTTGCGTTGTTTACAATGCAACATATTATAACTGATTGATCATGGGAATTTGAATACTGCATATCTTAATTCAGTGCCTTGTTGCAGACAAGCTATAAATGTATGTGCATCTGTTTGCTTGTACCATCTTTATACAATAGATGACGAGCATCAGTTTATAGTGTATTAGGCGAGTGACATTTTCTTTACATATCTTACATGAAGAAAATGCACTTTAATCTTCTGTGCAGTATATGATTTTTTATCATTTTATTATAGAAGTTGCCATGGCACATAATGAACAATAATGATGCATAAGCAGGAAAAATTATCAATAAAAATACTATGAATAAAATGGTGTGACATAAGCCTGCGGCATGCTAAACAAGAAGAGCAGTAATTTACATACCTCTGGCATTTATAAACATCCTTAGTTTATCTAATACTATTCCTATGAAATATGTTTGGCCCTCACAGTAAAATGATATATAAGCTACAAGAATGATTTGATGTGGAATATCAATAAAACTTTTCCAAATAGCAAGCCTTTTGACATTCTCTTTTACTGTTTCAGGTTATGCTTTATGCAACATCAGTCCTTTGACTTATAACATTGTGCTCACACTGGACATACCATTAAATTAGAAAATCCTAAGATATCTTGACATATGAAAGTGGACTAATCAGAAGGGAAGTGAAAGAAGCTACTGAGATCAAACTGGCCTGGACCTCCTCCATTACGTACACACTTTGCCTCTCATATTATTCATTATAATAAGTATATATACTAATTATTCACAGCATTATATATATATCACATTATAAACCTTTACTTAGTATGACTTACTTTTCTCCTAAAATGCTCCAGGATGGAGAAATACACCCTGGATACATTATCCTGACACTCAGGGCTAACCAGTCCTGGAACTACTCTTATATGCTGAGTGCCAAGGAAGATAGCTATACCAGTACCATTTCTTATGCCACAGCTGGGAATTAAACCCACACCCTCCTGATTCTATGTTGAACACTCCAACCATTTAGCCACCAGGATCAGTACGATAGAATTAATCAGGCAAGTTGAACACTTTACCATGTCAATCTATAGCAGGAAAGTTTTGTTTTATACCTATACTTCATAATTTATTATCCTTAGACATGATGACAAGATGGACAAATGTCCCTGACAATATGTCTCACTGAAGCAAGTAAATGATCAAACATACATTATCTAAAATTTTTTGTATGTTATTGATCCCAATGCTGCCTTTAACACAACAGAATAATGAGCTCTGCTCTACATTGTAGGGCTGAAACGTGTACCAAGTTACCTGCTGGTCGGGTAGAAAATTGCTGGTACCCAGGCACAAAATCATGTACTTTTCTTTTTCATTAACTTAATTCTACACTCTGTCAAGAAATTATCTTGTGTTGAAGGTAGACATATTTTGGGTGAACAAAGACTGTATTCTTAGGCAATTAGTGAAATGTCTTAACATAAATTACTAAAATGGTTAGTACCGGAGGGTTAGGCTACAGTATGACAGACACATGGCTAAAACTAATAAGACTTGTTTCAGCCCTACTCTATTGTATATTAATAATGACACATAATACTAATTCATATCATAAATAAATATATAGTTAATGTATATTTGCTTTTTTTGTTAAATGTAAATATCGTAAAAAAGTAATTCTTTTTCTTATGAATAGTTTACTTTTCACAAATTGAATTAAACAGGTAAATGGAGGAATAATAAATTACCTGTATACCATTATGAATAAAGTTATCCCAATACGGTTTATATTCTTGACGTTGTGTTAGGAACTACCAAATATTGCTGACTTATTTCTAAATGTCGTTCAAATTAGTCATACCTCCCACACACTCATTGTATCTATATTTGATTTTGGGCTGGTTTCGATTTAATTCAATTCAGATATAATTATGATCATGACAACATATGTAGGTTCCAGAGGAAGGGACATAACAATTTAAAGTTGATTACTTACTTAACATCTAATTGGGTCATGGTGTTTCAATTAAGAGAATACTGTCAAACTTGCAAAAACCTCTTTGATCTAACCGAAAATGCAGGTACAAAAACATAGACTGATTCAACAATTAAAGCTCGATCCCTGTCAAAAGGCGCACTAAATCACTTAGTTTTAACAAAGAGCGTCTAGATAACATTGATTTAATAAATGTGACGCATTCTACCGGTAATGTGTGTGTCGTACCGGAAGTAAACAATGCTGAGAGATAGCATAGAACTCTAGCTTTATATCATAGCAGAAAGTCCTCTTGGGTTTGTTACGTTTTTTTCTTATTATTAATATGTAAAAGACAATGCCTCGAAGCGAGCGCAGGTTATATTCTGCCTTGGCATGGGTTTATTACTGTCTCTAGTAGTCTCTTTAATAGTGCTACTGGACTTTCCTAGAGTATCCAGTTCTCACCATCATAAAAAGACTACAATCCTCACCTTTAAATAGATTCCCGCATGCATCAATATATTCACTTCAAATGTCTTAAGTTGTCAATGGTAACTGTAAACAATTGTAAAAAAAATAACTGTCCAAAACCAGCAACAGTTCAAAATGGCGACTTCTGTTGTCATTTGTGAACTCAAAACAAGTATTAGCATTTAAAAAAAAATGCTAAAAATCGCCGCATTTAAAAAAAAAATGCTAAAAATCGCCGTTAGCCAAGTGAACAGAAAGTTACACTGTGACGTAAAAGGAAATTATATGTTGAGGTACCAGTAGTTGAAGGAGAGGTTGAGCTGATATTAGAAACCATCCATGTGAAATAGGAAGCTAAATCTATAACTGCTATTCATACATTAATCAGGTGTTGATCACTTAGATGGATATAACAGGCTTTTTTCTGGTGTATCCATGGGTCCGGTAAACGGACCCATTCCCCATGAGAAATCATACTTTTTTTCCCAATTCTGGTTAAAAAAATCCCAACCCTGCCTCTTTCATTGATTCAATTTGATTGACAGGCATTCACCGAGTTGGGTAGTTGTCTGCATTGATTACCATGGCAATTGACCTAGCATTGTTTAAGTAATCAAATATGCAATAAACACAATTAATTTGAGGTTAAATTTCTTTGAAATTCAATTAGACATGACCATACAAGAAAGACAGATGTAAAATATTTAGGAAATAGCATCAGAAAGCAAATGATTTGGAACTCACGTAACTGCAAAACAACAACAAAAAATCTAATATCAGCATTAAAACATTTTGCTCTAGAAATGAAAGAAAAAAAAAGAAACAAGCCTGAGTAGATCTACTCATTTGAATTTTTCTCAATATATTTCTAATTTTGCATTAAAGCCTGCAAATTAACTGCAAAATTTCAGGTAGGTGAATTGCCGACTTTGTTTAGAAATGGTTAATGGTAATGCATTAATTTTGTGAATATAAGCTATAAAGACATATTTTTCATAATTTGCATAGTATCGTAAGCATTTTACAGAGTAGATGCACACCTGTTTCAAACCATGTAAATAAACATAAGTGAGAAATGAATTTGTTTTTAGTTTGACTATTCGAAGAATAGAGCTATTGTAGTCGCCCTTGCGTAGGCGTCGGCATTGCAGCTTTTGGTTAAAGTACTATCAACCTTATATCTCAATAACCATTTATGGTATTGACTTGAAAGTTTAAAAATATGTTCAGGAACATCAGACAACCAAGGTAGATAACTCTTGACAGAATTTAACATATATTATGGCCCCTTTTTAACTTTGAAATTTTGATTAAAGTTTTACTTGCAATAGAAAATTTGGTTAAAGTTTTGCATGCAAACTACTATCAAGCTTGTATCTCAATAACCATTCATGGTATTGACTTGAAAGTTTATGAATATGTTTAGGGGCATCAGACAATCAAGGTAGATAACCTTGATGGAATTTATTACAAATTATGGCCCCTTATTAACTTAGAAGTTTTGGTTAAAGTTTTGCATGCAAGATATTCTCATGCTTATATCTCAATTTTGATGGAATATATTACAAGTTGTGGCCCCTTTTTTAACTTAGAAATTTTGGTTAAAGTTTTGCATGCAAGGTACTTTCATGCTTATATCTCAGATTCCATGCATGAGATTGATTTGAAACATCTTTAATGTGTTTAGGGGTACCATTCTGTCAAGGAACATAACACTTGATTGAATGTATTACAAATTATGGCCCCCTTTTAACTTATAAAATTTTGGTTTAAGTTTGGCATTCAAGCTACTATCCAACTTATATCTCAGAAATCATTTATGGTATTGACTTGAAAGTTAAGGAGTGTAATTAGGGGCATCCGAAAACCAAGGAGGATAACTTTTGGACTGAATATTATACAAATATGGCCCTTTTCTAACTTTGATACTTGGTTAAAGTTTTGCATGCACAGTCAGGGCTCACCTTGACTGTAAAAATGTTTGCACCAACACATCCGCCAAATGAGAAAAATTAGAGACAAATTTAAGAAGTTGGAGCCAAATTTAATGCAAGTGGCTCCGATATATTTTCGGACAACTTTATTGTCATTATATACTGGTATATGTATTTGTTATACTTGAACTGTAAAAGACACATTCAATCGGTGCATAATATTTAAAAATAAAAAGAAATAAAAAACATATTGAAAATAAAAGCAATACATATACTGTCATGATTTTAAATGAAAATTAAATGAATTTCATTCACATTTAGTTTTATAAATAAATTATTAAAATATATTTCATTCAATTGTCAAAAAAATATTTCATTCAAAAATTAAAAGTATCAATAATAAAGAATTATATGAGAATAGTGATATTATTATTTTGATACATCAATATACAAACATCAACAAAAGACTTCAAAAAATGTGTTCATGTAAAAAAATAATAATATATTTTCAAGCAAAATCATAATAAAAATAATAGCCTGACTAAAAATATATGAAATCTCAAGTGAAAAAAAAACAACAAAAAACAAAACTTGGGTAGTTATATATTGGGTACGTTTTGGTTTGGATACGTTTTGACAAGCTCCATTAGCGATTAGTATCAAGTCGTTTATATATAATTATCGGTACATCTTGTATTTACCAGCTGGAATCTAGCTAGGTAAACCAATTAATCAATTTAAATGTTTTAAAAGAAACTGAAGTTATGAAACATTGCTGATGTTTTTCGCAAATGGCTGCCATTTTAATGATTGCGCAATTTCAAACAGTTCCCAATGCAGGTAAAACAAAAGTCAGTAGAGAGTGTGACAAATGTAGTCAAGTTTTAAGCTGCCAATACCATCTGAGTATTTCACATTTTTGCATAATAAGGAGGCCTTAGAATGCGTGTTGATTGGATAATCCCCCTGCAGGTGCTGGTTACTTTTAAGTAGTATACAGTGAAGAGCGACCTGTATTTTTGTGCGTTACGGATATTAAACACCTGCGGCTTCTTCGTATGCGCCAAACACATTCGCCAATTAGAAAAATATTGCACCAGTTTCATAATTTTGGCGACTGACAGCGTGAGCCCTGACAGTGTTATTATGCTTATATCTCAGTAACTAGGCATGACTTCATAAAAATATGAAGGGGTATCAGACTATCAAGGTATATCAGTTTTGACTATTATTATATACATGGTATGTGAAGGGCAAGAATTGAAAAAGATTTCATTTGACTTACCAACAAGCATTTTAAATAGTCGAGCGTGCTGTCCTCTGATAGCTCTTGTTCAATGTGTCATTGGTTTTCGTGGATTTTCTTTCACTTTCGAAACTTGAAATTATAATAATTGACTGCACACAAAATGAGTGAGAATGCTGTCATGACGCGTACATGATTGGAACATTCCTTTTTAACTGAATGCACACAGCAGGGCTGGATCCAGAAGTTTTCAACAGGGAGGGGGGGGGGGGAGGGGGCAAACAATCTGATTGTGATGTCAGTACTAGGGGGGACCGGGGGCACACTCCCCTGGGAAAAAAATTGTTTCTAATGTAATGGAGATGCATTCTGAAGGGTACCTGGGAAGGAAAATTGAGTTCTTTTTAAGGTAGTCACCCACATCCATAGATAGGCAAAAATTGCTATAAAGTGCCTTGAAACTTGTGGTTGTCGGTTCGAATACCAGTAGCTGTCAAACTTTTTCTTTCTATTCTGCTTTTGTAATTTGCATAGGTATTTATTGTATAAATTATGCAAAATTTAATAACAAATATGGTATCTGGTATATTGAAGGACTAAAAAAATCAAAACTACATGATAAAGTCTTAATTTGGCAAGATCAACCAAAATAGATCTACTTTGTAGAAAATTTGGGTAAACTTTGACATAATATTATGTATCTCAGTTATGAAGAGTTAAGCGATATGTATTTTGAATATATATTAAAAAAAATAATGATATAAAAAAAAAAGACCAGTTTGTAAAATGGGTTTGGTATGGTAAGAATTTATTACACATTTCAAGTACTTTTAGTTGAAACAACCAGAGCTTGTTTGCTGAATGCCATTATTTGTTTATAATCAATAACCAGTAGCAAAATATTTTTCGTATTTTTAGCTCACATGAGCACAACGTGCTCAAGGTGAGCTTTTCTGATCGCCTTTTGTCCGGCGTCCGTCGTCCGTCGTCCGTGCGTGCGTCCGGCGTCAACAATTGCTTCAAACAACATCTCCTCCTAAACGGCTTGGCCAATTTGAAAAATATTTTGCAGGAATGTTCCTTGGATGAAGCTCTACTAAAGTTGTATAAATGGTTCTGGTCCATCGCATAATTAGGTCACAGGAGCTAAAAATAGATTTTAAAAATGAAAATTTAAAAAATCTTCTTCTCTGAAACCACAAGGCCTAGCCTTTTGATTTTTGGTATGTAGCATGATCTTATGACTGTCTACCAGGATTGTACAAATTATGACCCTGGGGTCAAAATTGGCCCCGCCCCAGGGGTCACTTGATTTCACATAGGCTAATATAGGAAAAACTTGAAAAAATCTTCTTCTCCGAAACCACAAGGCCTAGCCTTTTGATTTTTGGTATGTAGCATCATCTTATGGGCCACTACCAAGATTGTACAAATCATAGCCCTATGGTGATAAATGACCCCGCACCAGGGGTCACTTGTTTTACATAGGCTAATATAGGAAAAACTTGAAAAAATCTTCTTCTCCGAAACCAAAGGCCTAGCTTTTGATTTTTGGTATGTAGCATCATCTTATGGGCCACTACAAGATTGTACAAATCATAGCCCTATGGTGATAAATGACCCCACACCAGGGGTCACTTGTTTTACATAGAGTTTTATAGGAAAATCTTAAAAAATCTTCTTCCATGAATGCATAAGGCCTAGAGCTTAGATATTTGGTATGAAGCATCATCTTATGGGCCACTACCAAGATTGTACAAATCATAGCCCTATGGTGATAAATGACCCCGCACCAGGGGTCACTTGTTTTACATAGAGTTATATAGGAAAATCTTAAAAAATCTTCTTCCATGAATGCATAAGGCCTAGAGCTTAGATATTTGGTATGAAGCATCATCTTATGGGCCACTACCAAGATTGTACAAATCATAGCCCTATGGTGATAAATGACCCCGCACCAGGGGTCACTTGTTTTACATAGAGTTATATAGGAAAATCTTAAAAAATCTTCTTCTATGAATCCATAAGGCCTAGAGCTTAGATATTTGGTATGTAGCATCATCTTATGGGCCACTACCAAGATTGTACAAATCATAGCCTATGGTGATAAATGACCCCGCACCAGGGGTCACTTGTTTTACACAGAGTTACATAGGAAAATCTTAAAAAATCTTCTTCCATGAATGCATAAGGCCTAGAGCTTAGATATTTGGTATGAAGCATCATCTTATGGGCCACTACCAAGATTGTACAAATCATAGCCCTATGGTGATAAATGACCCCCCACCAGGGGTCACTTGTTTTACACAGAGTTATATAGGAAAATCTTAAAAAATCTTCTTCTATGAATCCATAAGGCCTAGAGCTTAGATATTTGGTATGTAGCATCATCTTATGGGCCACTACCAAGATTGTACAAATCATAGCCCTATGGTGATAAATGACCCCACACCAGGGGTCACTTGTTTTACATAGAGTTAAATAGGAAAATCTTAAAAAAATCTTCTTCTATGAATCAATAAGGCCTAGAGCTAAGATTTTTGGTATGTAGTAGCATCTAATGGTTCATTACAAAGATTTTCAAAGTCTTGGCCCTACGGTGATAAATGACCCTGCGCCCAAGTCTTCTCTGAAACCATATGGCCCATTGCTTAGATATTTGGTGTGTAGTATTGTCAGGGGTAAAATGTTTTAGATTAAGTTATATCAGAATCCTTGTCTGTTTAAAAACCTTGACAACAGTTGAAGCAATGGTACTCAGGTGAGCGATTCAGGGTCATCATGGCCCTCTTGTTTTTTTTAAAAATGATACCTTTAGATAAAAAAAAATGAAATGGACAGTAAATTTTGTTTGTACAGAGGTGACTCCCTTAAAGCTAGATAATATATAATACTGAAACTTGAAAGGCATGGATATAAGCCTTGAGCGATATGATAATATGCTTTGGGTCATTTTTTTTTTTTTAATTTATCCTATAGCTGTGTAATGTTGTTATTTACCAATGAAAAAAAAAACACATCCGTGTTTCATATGGTGCTACCTATAATCTTTTATGCAGCACACTGCAAAGCTAGCTTGCGAGTTTGAATCCAGCTAGAGAACTTATTAATATTAAAATTTCAATATACCTACGAAAATAAATAAATAAAATGGAAAAGGAAAGAAAATATCATACATAAATAAAAGTTTTTGATAAGGCTATTATTTCCTATGCACAATACAGTAATGAAGTATTACTTTTATATTTTCATCCTCTATTTAAAAAACAACAACAACAACATTATCGGGTTATATTTTTATTAGATTTAAATTACATTAAACTATTCTTGAGCATTTGTTATTTCAAATTTGCTTTTTTCCATTTAAATACATACTCATGTAAATATCTTAAACATTGTAGGAGAGAGAGAGAGAGCAATATGCTTATTGTTATATTAAGTAAATGTGTCAAGATTTTCTTTTATAGATCTACTAAAATAAAAAAAAATAAAAAAAATAGACATACCCGGTAAAATCATTTAAAGAACCTGTCGTGCTTTAATTTACATCTGTGACATTCAGGTGCTTTATAGTTATATACACTGTACAAATCTGAATTGATTCAGATTAAAGCAGTCACAGTCATAATCTGGTGTTGCCGACAGCAGATGCTCTATCAGTAGGGGGTCTCGGAAACAGCAGGGGCCTGGTGACTGGTTGGGTGAGGAACAAGGGGCACACAGTGGGGATTTCCACAACAGAGCTTAAAAATTAACCAAAATCACGACAATTTAATCAAAATATAGCCTAGAAAATTGTATGACCAAGCCAGATGGGGGGGGGGGGGGGGGGGGGGCATGTGTTCCCTGTGCCCCCCCCCCCCCTGCACAGAATGAAAAGTGAAAATAGATTATATAATTTTAACTAAGTTAAAAATGCTTTTTTATGTGTTAAACTTAATCCCCTTTTAGAGCTAATTAATTTTATTCCATAATGAAAATAATGCAAGAAATCTAAATCACAAAAAGGATTAAAAAAAGAAACTAGCTTATTTAGTAAATTCTTCCCAAATAGTCTAGTTTTCTCGCGAAAAATTTCCCAATTCCAAAATTGAAATTTTCCCAAAATAGCCAGAAAAAGGTCTGAAAATTTTGCAAGCAAGCTACTATCCAGCTTGTATCCCAATAACCATTCATGGTATTGACTTGAAAGTTATGAATATGTTAAGGGGCATCAGGAAACCAAGGGAGATAATTCTTGATGGAATATATTACAAATTATGCCCCCTTTTAACTTAGAAATTTCGGTTTAAGTTTTGCATGCAAGGTACTTTCATGCTTATATCTCACAGTCCTGGCATGGTATTGATTTAAAACATCTTTAATAATTGTTTGGGGGTATAATACTATCAAGGAAGATAACACTTGATGGAATATATTTCAATTTATTTAACTTAACATACTATAGTAGCAGATAGTTTTTGACTGAATATAATGCAGATGAGGGCCACTTTTTGACCTAGACTTTTGGTTAAAAGTTTTGCATGCAAGCTACTATCCAACTTATATCTCAGAAATCGTTTATGGTATTGACTAGAAAGTTAAGGAGTGTGTTCAGGGGCACCAGAAAACCAAGGAGGATAACTCTTAGACTGAATTTTATACAATTTATGGCCCTTTTCTAACTTTGATACTTGGTTAAAGTTTTGCATGCACAGTGTTTTTATGCTTATGTCTCAGTAACTATGCATGGGATTGATTTCAGACTTCATAAACCTATTTAGGGGTAATACACTATCAAGGTATATTATTTTTTACTATTATTATATATAGGGTATATGAAGGGCAAGAATTGAAATAGATTTCATTTAATTTACCAACAAGCATTTTGAATAGTCTTGTTTGTTGTCATATGACATCACATGACTTCAAGGTTGCAAAAAGCTACCAAAGTTTTACACACTCTATAGTCGTCATTTCTGGAGCGATTTACTTTTTTTTCACAGAATGTATATATTACATTCTAACTGCAGGATTATATACATTTTGCAAGATTTGCAAATACCAAGGATCTATGGCTGAACCAAGTTTCGAACTTTGGACCTGAAAATGTATTAAGTATTTAATTATGAAGGTTTCAGATAAGCTAGAAACTTAAAACTTCGGCAGAACATGTGTCCTATGGATTTTTATGCCCCCCTTCGAAGAAGAGGGGGTATATTGCTTTGCTCCTGTCGGTAGACCAGACCTTATCCGAGTGATAACTTAAGTTCTATTTGACCTTTAAGTCTCAAACTTCATGTGGATGTTGCTCATGATTAGTAGATGACCCCTATTGATTTTGGTGTCATTACCTCAAAGGTCAAGGCCACAAGGTCACATGTTGTGTATGTATAATACCAGACCTTGTCCGAGTGATAACTTAAGTTCTATTTGACTTTTAAGTCTCAAACTTCTTGTGGTTGTTGCTTATGATTAGTAGATGACCCCTATCAATTTTGGTGTCAATACCTCAAAGGTCAAGGTCACAAGGTTTGAGATATTTGAAGGATGATGTATCATTTTCTTTCATTATTGTGGATGTTTGTGCTTATGGCTAGCAAGGCTGCACACATTTGTTAATTTTTATAATAAACCTAGAGCACTGAGTCTTAATGTTTTGTTTTTTTGTAACTGACAATGTTCTTTCACTTAAACCTTTGTGGACTTGTGTAAATATTTCTCCAGCCCATTCATTTCAGTAAATGTTTAGTTCCACATTTTAGCACATTATATTTTCACTCAAATTTTTGAAGTTTGAGAATTTTTGTGACAAGCCAACATTATGAAGGCAAACTCTTTGCATGTAATATAGCTATATACATATTATGGCATATGAGGGGGGCATATATGTTTCACAAACATTTCTTGTTTTTTTTAGCTCTGAGAAGACTGGCGTCATATGACGTAAAATGATGTCATGACACAATATCGAACTTTAAATTTAAAATTTATCGTTATTTAGCACTTCATGACTCAGTTTTTGAGCGATTTGCATAAAATTTTCACATTTCACTTTTTTAATTTTACAAATATTGTACAGACGTATTATGTTTTCAACCATGGTGGGTGGGTGGGTGGCGTCCTGTGAAGTTTCTGGACTCCTATTCAAAGCAGTTTTGATTACCAGTGTCCTGACTCCTATTTTAACTCAAACAGTTTTCTTCCGATCCTCTTCAAACTTGCTGACAATGTATATGGGCATAATATCTCAGCCAAGTTTGATTTCCATTTGAATTGCCCCAAGGCACTCCTGGATAATGGCCCTTGATTTGTTGAAAATGTGTGAAATTACTTGTGTCCAGTTTCCGATTTGTTGCAAATATACTCAATTACCAGTGTCCTGACTCCTATTCAAACAGTTTTCTTCCAATCTTCTTCAAACTTGCTGAATTTTTATACCCATGGGGGTTGCCGTGGACTACAAATCTCTCAGCCCCTCACCGCTGTGGGTTCGAATCCCGGTAGGGACTTCGGATTTTTCATGTGAGGAAGCCGTCCAGCTGGCTTGCAGTAGGTCGGTGGTTCTACCCAGGTACCTCTGTGTACTCGGGGGTCTTCCTGTACCTGTAATTAGCTGGACGTCGCTATGATTGAAATCCTATCGCAGCAACGGTAAACCCCAACACGACTACGACTTATACCCATGATAAGACAAGTTATATTAAATTACCAGTGTCGAGACCCATTTGGTGTGGGTTCAGCCAAGGTCAAGGTCATTGTGGCTTAAGATGAAAAACGGTGTTAGACCAATAACGTAGATATCTTTAGATGTATGGTCACCAAAATACATGGGTGAATAGCTGGAACACAGACAGAGGTTGAAATTGGGTTTGATGTGCCTGTGATTGAGGTAAAGGTCTACGTGGCTACAAATAGAAAAACGATTTCTGAGCACTAACATGTCCAATCAATAACTTGAGTATCTTTACATGTATGGTCACCAAACTTTATGAATGAATGGCTGGTTCATGGACGAAGCTTGGGATTGTTTTAAGAAGATCATTGCTTCTTCCCTTTGAACATAGTGCATTTTAGGACAGCACATATTACGGGTGTATTATGCTTTGACTCGCGGAGCTCTTGTTCAGAATTAACATACTAAAATGTGAAGTGATGTATTTGTTTAGTCATGTGATTTTGATGTCATGGATATTAAAGCAAGAATTATTAAATCAAGAGGGCCATGATGGCCCTATATCGCTCACCTGAATTCAACTGCTAGGGAAGAAAATGCTTAAGTAAGGGAAAAAATATGCATATATAGTATTAAAATATTATTAATTTTTAGCTCTGCATGGTGGCCATCTTGGTTTGTGGACCGGAACAATTTTACCTATTTTTGCTCAGTACAACCTTAGAATCATTCCTGTAAAGTTTCATCAAAATCTGCTCCGTGGTTAAGGAGGAGATGTCATTTAAAGCAAAAAATGACAACGCACGACGGACGCTGGACAAAGATGGATCACAATACTTCACTTGAGCACTTTGTGCTCAGGTCATCTAAATAATCATATAAAATCGACAAATTGCTGTATGAACTTCAAATATGCACGAATGCCATAGGCTAAGATGTGCAAAAAGTCCTAAAAAGCTTAAGTGATTACGTCATCATAGATATTCATGTTTTTTGGATAAGGGCTTATATGTGAAATCTAGCAATTTGATGAAAGAAAATAAAGCGTTTACTGGGTTGCCCTTATTGCCTGAACTAGATTGTATGAGGAGGTATTTTCCCAAGGCCACGATTTATATATCTGGCTTTGAAAAAATCGAGGCATGACAAGATGCAACAGCCACGTGCACAAATAGGGAATATAGACTTTGTCGACAGTATGTTGTTTATGTCAGTTTAAGATCTGTGGATGAATCGATTAAATTCATTTTTAAATTCAAATAATGGATGTTTTACTTTATATCTTGTTTTATATGGAGGGAGATATTATTTGGTTAAACAAGATAGTCGGATCAACAGCTTGATAATAGACCTAGATTAAACACCCTGTACCCACCAGGGTTGCAAGTTGCACCTGGACCCCCAGCCAGCAGGTGTGTAACATCCAGAACTTCATAGCTACGCCCTTGTAGGTCTTTCACCAAAATGAAGGAAGACAACTTGAATATTTAAATTCTATTAACTAGGATAGCTGGTTTTCACCCACGTGAGACGGGTTTGGTTACGGCATCGGAATGACTTCATTAAACAAGTCCATGACCCTTAGGTGTTGTACTGGAGATAAGTAGAAATGGGTCGAAAATATTTCTATGGTTCAAGGTAATGGTTGTGGTAAAACGTGTTTCCTATAAAACATATGCGACATAAATCAAACCATGTTGGTAATAAAATATGTATGTTAGGTTTTACGTCCCACCAACAGTATTGCAATCTGACATTTGGAGATTTTGCCTACATGAGACAGGAGAGGTGATGGCTTACTGTGATATCATATGCATGTGGCATATACATGTGACAACATACCACACAGTCATAATATCCTAACACCGGGCCAACAAGTTCTGGGACTACGCTGTATTTATGCTAATGTGTCCCTCCTTTCTCTTTCTACCTATCTTTCATTCTGTCAGTCACTAAGTCTATCTCACCTTTGCCCTTTTCCTCCTGTGATTTTTCTCTGTCGATTTCTTTCTTATTCTCTATTTCTATTATTTGCATCACAATTAAACAAATTCCATTTCAGATTGACATAAAATATGATGTTTAGAATATTGATCTTTATTTGTCTTTTCTTTCTTGTTTCTTCTCCCTTTTCTTTCGATCTCATTTATCTACCTCCACCTTTCGCTTATCCCTCTCATTTAGAAAACGACAGATATTGATTTTTATTTTTACAAAAATGTAAATTGTTCAACTAGATGTCTAAATCAATCAAACCAAGGACACATCTTGTACAGATGCAGGTATGGAATATATTAACTGAATTCAACATCAATGTCATTTTAACATTTCCACAAAGGTTATCTTATTTTATTTACCATGTTTATGGATATTTTTCTAGGTTATCTTGCCAATTGAATGTCTAAAAATAATCAGTTTTGAGACAAAGTCGATCGAATTTAACATAAACATTATTTCCCCGTAAAGATGATCACTGCATAATATACTTAATTATATATTCCTATTATAAATATTTGTGAAATATGTCACACATAAAATTTCCATAGGACACGTTGACATGGTCGGTGCATACCTGAGGTTCAATATTTTGAAGGTGCCACCTTTCAACATCGTTGTGATATGTTTATAAATATGATAATATTAAACAAACGAAAAAAAAAATGCTTTTATGTGTGGTAATGTTATAAGCCAGCAAAAATTATCTGGTATTTTTAAGAGTCATTATAGAATCTCCCAAACATTATATATTAGCTTTTAAACCAATATTAAAAAATCTCAGAGGAACACCATATACCCGCTCTTACATGGGAAAGAGACATCACCTCCAAATCCCACCCCTACCACCCCATTTAACAACTTCCGACATCTCTATGACGTTTTTCATTTTCTTTTTTCCCCCTAGGTTTAACGGCCCTCAGACAGTATTTCAGTCATTTGTGAACATATATATTAACGCTGTAGACAAGTGAGTACCACACAAGTGACCACACTCAGTCACATTATCCTGACACTGCGCCAACCTGTCCTTGCACTGTCACTATGCCTAGCCTCAAGTAAGAGTATAATTTACCAGCTTTATGATGCATACCCATTCACTTCTAATCGTACACTACATATTATATAGTTCATTAAAAGCAAAATTTAAGCTTCACGTTTAACAGGGGGACCACAAATCAGTATGTAAAGTTTGTGGATGTGACTCAATGTGAATTCAAGGCGACATGAGGCTTCATACAGAAATAAACACATTAAAATATCAGTGTTTATTCATTAAAATTATTTTCAACATCGTGTTTCTGTAAAGGTAAAATAAGCAAGAAATATTAAAAAGAAAAATCAGCGTAAGTAAGAAAAAAAGGCGTGTTGTAACAAAAATAATATTATAAGGAAGGACAAAAACAGCACAACACCGCGTTTGTAAATACAGTACAGTCCTGCTTAAGGCATCATTTCATTAAGTTTAAAAGAGAGGTTAATAGGCAGATGAATGTTTTAGGAGCTTTTTGTATCAGAACACAACAAATACTTCAGTTATTAAGAAAATTGGAAAATATAAAAACTTGCCATCTTTAAAATCAGTATAACTATTTATCAGCATTTAACTAAAAAAATGCATAATCAGTAAATCATGCAGTTTTAAATCGGTCTCTCTTAATAGATTCTATCCTATACATAGTTCATGTAGTTTTAGAGCAAGTATGACCAACATAAGCGTTTCCACTTCTTTTGCCCATTTGTATGTTTTCCCAGTTGTTGTTGAGACTTCTGATTTGTATTTTGTCTCATGTACATTCATGATTTCATAGAACAAAAAAAGTTATCACAAACATGTTATACATATTTGTCTATACACGTAGGATGCTCTATTAAATGATTGTAAATGTACACCATATAGCAGTTAATAAAATGAGGATGGTCCGATCCTAAATAAAAAAAAATGTATAAGAAGTAAAGAAAATGAAATAAATAAATGATAGATAATTAGATATGTAGATCTAGGTCTACTGTACATGAATAACTCTTGACCTTTCAACCAAAAAAAAAAAACACACCCTTTTTCTATTTTGGCAATAGTAAACATACAAGTATTCCATTAGATAAAAAAAATGTTCAGAGAGAAGAACGATTTTTTACTCATAGGGAATTTTCAGAGAGAGAGAGGGGGGGGGGGGTGGGATTAATGAAAAAATCGAAACTAAACATCATGTTTAGTTTTAATATTAGAGTTCCATCACTGTACTTCTATCTACCAAGTTCTTTTTGCACTTCAATATTGTATCTATTTATATCGATACATAGTGCATACCAGTGATGTAGGTTTGTGTTAGTTTCATTGTTGATGTGTATTCAAAAGATGGATGATTTAGATTACTTTATTTTGTGTGTAATTCAGATAGAATTGATGGAAAGGTCGAGATATTCATTTTTTCACACGTGGTACTATTTTTCTGAGATATACTTTATGCACAAAAGATTTTGTTTAGTTCCAACCTTGTGCAGACAGTGAAAAATTGAAAAATAGTGTTCCAATCGTACCGAATGGTAGCGTTGGTGTCATGGCGCCTCCCACAAGGTATATTTTTTAACTAATTTCGGAATGAAATTCACAAGTTGAAAGTGTGTTGAATTATTTTTGTTAGTTACATATCTTAGAACGAATTATGATGATTTTATTTTGCAACATCATAGATTACAGTGTAATAAACGTCAGTATACATAAAATGAGTAACAATTTAACAAACAAAAATAGTTTTAGCTCGTCTGTTTTTCGAAGCTATTGTTGTAACTCCGGCGTCCGCGTTGTGGTCGACAGGCGTCATTGTCGTCGTCGTCGTCGTCCGGAATCTTTACGTTGGCCTTAACTTCTCTACTATTTAATATACAACTTTCATTTTTGGTATACATATTCATCTTGACATGACCTATCCAGATATATGCAAATATTTCACTTATTTACCATGACCTTGACCTTATTTTTCTGAAACGTTTGAAAGCATTAAAATGCCTGTCATTTCAAAACCGTTGTCAACAGGGCACTGATATTTCAAATGTGAATTCCTTGTAGCAAGACCTTTCCATCAATGTAACACTTAGACCTTTGAACTTTGACCTATTTTTTAATTTTTAGCTCACCAGAGCACTTGTGCTTTTTGTCCGTCGTCTGTTATACGTCGTCCGTCGTCAACAATTGCTTGTGAACACTCTAGAGGCTACAGTTTTGGCCTAATCTTCATGAAACTTGGTCAGGATGTTTGTCTACATGATACCTTGGATGAGTTAGAAATTGGGTCATTTGGGGTCAAAAACTAGGTCAACAGGTCAAATCTTTAAAAAACCTTGTGAACACTCTAGAGGCCACAGTTTTAGCCCAATTGTCATTAGTTTGGGTCAGGATGTTTGTCTACATGATATCTTG
This sequence comes from Solen grandis, assembly GCA_021229015.1. Classification (NCBI taxonomy): domain Eukaryota; kingdom Metazoa; phylum Mollusca; class Bivalvia; order Adapedonta; family Solenidae; genus Solen; species Solen grandis. The sequence goes on from CM037780.1 coordinate 57,483,048, forward strand.
AATGAGTTTGAAAGTGGGTCAAGTGGGGTCACACGGTTAAATCTTAGGAAAACCTTGTGAACACTCTAGACAGGGTTCGACATTAACTTTTTTGAGAGCTGGACCAGTGGTCCAGTAACTTAGAAAACCTACTAGACCTGAACTTAGCTGAACTAGACCGAAGTGTAAAAGACATACATGTCATATTTAGATCAATATACTTTCTTCGGAATACTAATAGTGTTTTTTTTTTTTTCATGTTTACCTTTAAAAATGAATAAAGGTCTACAAAGATGATACTACAATTACTCTTGTGTTACATGCTTTTCATTAACATTGCATGAACACCTTGATTGTACTTACATGGAAATCCCCATATATGCGAGTTCTGGATAATGTCTCTTGTTTAATGATTTTCAAGTAATTCCATTTAAAGCAAAACAATCTGTTTCTTGTCATCTACTCATATAGTTTCTTTGATTCCTTTTTAACTTTTTCATTCATTACTGACATTGTCTTTTTTGTCGGATGAAAAGACTATTTGACATTTTTCGTATCGGCTGAACATTGCGGTAAAAACAATTCGTAAAAAGGTCTATTGTAGTTATACATGGAATCCCAGCATAATAAAAAGATTAGCGTTCATGCATTAACTTGCATCTCTACCATTTAAATTAAATTTTATTCATTATAATAGGAAGATTTTGTTAACATTATAAAATGAAAAGTAAGATGAAGAAATAAGCATTCTTAGCTTAGTATTACGACATTGAACTTGGCAAGACTGCGTGGCGGGAAAAAGCCTTGTTTTGAATACACAAACCAATGAGTGAACGCGTGTCAAGGTTGTTACTGAAAATGCTGCTAAATAAAGCACACATGGATTTTCCAAGAAACTGTTTCAACAAGGGTCAAAAGTTTAGCTATTACAGTTATTTTTAGCTCGACTATTTGAAGAATATGAGAGCTATTGTAGTCACCCTGGTGTCGGCGTTGGCGTTGCAGCTTTTGGTTAAAGTTTTGCGTGCAAGTTACTGTCAACCTTATATCTCAATAACCGTTTATGGTATTGACTTGAAACTTTATAAATATGTTCAGGGGCATCAGACAACCAAGATAGATAACTCTTGACTGAATTTAATATGAATTATGGCCCCTTTTTAACTTAGAAATTTTGGTTAAAGTTTTGCATGCAATAGAAAATTTGGTTAAAGCTTTGCGTGCAAGCTTCTATCTGGTTTGTATTTCAATAAGCATTCATGGTATTGACTTGAAAGTTTATGAATATGTTTAGGGGCATCAGACAACCAAAGTAGATAACTCTTGATGGAATATATTACTAATTATGGCCCTTTTTAACTTAGACATTTGGGTTAAAGTTTTGCATGCAAGATACTCTCATGCTTATATCTCAGTATCCAGGCATGGGATTGATTTGAAACATCTTTAATATGTTTAGGGGTATCATACTTTCATGGTAGATAACTCTTGATGGAATATGTTACAAATTATTGCCCCTTTTTAACATAGAAATTTTGGTTAAAGTTTTGCATGCAAGGTACTTTCATGCTAATATCTCAGTATCCAGGCATGGGATTGATTTGAAACATCTTAAATATGTTTAGGTGTATCATACTTTCATGGTAGATAACTCTTGATGGAATATGTTACAAATTATTGCCCTTTTTAACTTAAAAATTTTGGTTAAAGTTTTGCATGCAAGGTACTTTCATGCTAATATCTCAGTATCCAGGCATGTGATTGATTTTAAACATCTTTAATATGTTTAGGAGTATCATACTATCAAAGTAGATAACTTTTGATGGAATATATTACAAGTTATGGCCCCTTTTTAAACTTAGAAATGTTGGTCAAAGTTTTGCATGCAAGGTACTTTCATGCTTATATCTCAGAGTCCAGGCATGGGATTGATTTGAAACACCTTTAATATGTTTAGGGGTATCATACTATAAAGGAAGATAACACTTGATGGAATATATTAAAAATTATGACCCCCTTTTAACTTAGAATTTTGGGGCCTCCGTGGCCGAGCGGTTACAGTCGTGGACTACAAATCTCTCAGCCCCTCACCGCTGTGGGTTCGAATCCCGGCAGAGAGTTCGGATTTTTCATGTGAGGAAGTCTTTCAGCAGGCTTGCGGTAGGTCGGTGGTTCTACCCTGGTACCTCTGTGTACTCGGGGTCTTCCTCCACCTGTAACAAGCTGGACGTCGCTATATGATTGAAATACTATCGCAGCGACGGTAAACCCCAATACAACAACAACAATAACTTAGAATTTTGGTTAAATTTTTGCATTCAAGCTACTATCCAGCTTATATCTCAGAAATTGCTTGTGGAATTGACTAAAAAGTTAAGGAGTGTCTTCAGGGGCATCAGAAAACTGAGGAGGCTAACTTTTAGACTGAATTTTATACAAATTATGGCCCTTTTCTAACTTGGATTTTTGGTTAAAGTTTTGCATGCACAGTGTTATTGTGCTTATGTCTCAGTAACTAGGAATGGGATTGATTTTAGACATCATAAAAATATTAAGGGGTATCAGACTATCAAGGTATATCAGTTTTGACTATTATTATGTACAGAGTATGTGAAGGGCAAGAATTGAAATAGATTTCATTTGATTTACCAACAACCATTTTAAATAGTCGAGCGTGCTGTCCTCTGACAGCTCTTGTTTGGGCTTTTGATATGTCAATAGATAAAATTTCTGTGAACTTTGATCAATTTAGAACAAGACCAGTCGGTCATATTAGCCTAGTACCTAGCTGGACCGGACCATCAATCTACTAGTGAATGTCGTTCAGTTGGGCCTTAATGTCGAACCCTGCTAGAGGCCACAATTATAGCACAATCTTCATAAAATTTGGTCAGGATGTTTGTCTACATGATATCTTGGATGAGTTTGAAATTGGGTTATGTGGGGTGAAAAACTACGTCACCAGGTCAAATCAAAAAAATTGAGGCAACAGTTTTGGCCCAAACTTCATGAAACTTTGTCAGGATGTTTGTCTTAATGCTTTGTCAGATGAGTTTGAAATTGGGTAATGTTGGGTCCAAAAGCTAGGTCACTAGGTCAAATTTTAGAAAAACCTTGTGAACACTCTAGAGGCAACAGTTTTGGCCCAGTCTTCATAAACTTTGGTCAGGATGTTTGTCTACATGATATCTTGGATGAGTTTGAAATCAGGTCATGTGGGGTCAAAAACTAGGTCACCAGGTCAAATCTTAGAAAAACCTTGTGAACACTCAGAGGCCTTTTAACTTGATCAGAATTTTATTTACAAAAGGAATTAAAAGGGCCGGGGAAAAAAGGTCACCAGGGAAAATTTTAGAAAAATCTTGTAATCACTCTAAAGGCCTACATTTTTGTCCCAGTCTTCATTAAACTTGATAAGAATGATGACTGCATGAATTTCCAGTTTAGTGCAAATTCAGGTAGGATCAAAATGTAGGTCACTTAGTCAAATGTTAGAAAAACACTTTAGATGCCACATTTTTTGTCCTCATGCCTAACACAGCCATCTTACTCAGGTGAGCGACACAGGGCCATCTTGGCCCTCTTGTAAAACAAAAAACTTTAACGTTGGCCGTAATTTCTTTACTTTTTGACATACAACTGTTATTTTTGGTATGCATATTCATCTTTGCAAGCGCTATTCAGATATACCTCAGCATTTCATCTATTGACCTTGACCTTTGACTTATTTTTGTTGTAACCAGTGTCCGACAAATCCTATGTCCGAGCCCGCGGGCTACCAAATTTGTTGCCCGGGTTACCACCTCTTTTATGTTAGTAGCCCGCCGGGCTACTGCCATTTCCTGTGTCTGGTTGCCCGGTGTCATCAAGCCGTGTACCCTTTCTTACATCCCTTTCGTGGATGTTTGCAGACACTTTCGACAGGAATCGTTTTTCTGCTTATAAAACTGAGACCAATATTCGGCAACATCTTGTATGCCAACACTATCCCAACTTGATGTAGGAAAAGTAAAAAGAAAACCATGAATATCCTCCAAAAGTAAATTTTTAGTTCTATATTTTCCGTCATAAACAGACGCCATATCTCGGCTTCAAGTGCACGACAATAAAACACATTTTAAACCAATTTTGAATGATTTTTTCTCATATACAAAGTAAGAAATGACCATTCTAAGAATTTCTCGGCAATATAATCATACATTTGTTTTTAATTACTTATTTTACTCTGGTAATTGTAATTCTTTGAGCACTGTTGCCGATTATGTCATGGGTTTTCGCGGTTTTATTTTCCAGTTTTTTAAGTGAGCAAAAACATAGAATAAATGATTTAGCATCAAAATACACTTATTAAATTTAAATTTGGGTGGAAAAAAAGCTTTCTAACAGTATCAAACCTGAAAATTGACAAATAAAAACTGCAGTCCAGTTTTGTTCTTTTTTACCTGTTCATGGGAGGTAACTACAGAATATAAGTGAAATTAAAAAAAAAAAAAAGGATGAGAAAATAAAAGTAAACAGTATTTCATTTATTTATATTTTTCATATATATATATATATATATATTTTTTTTTTTTTTTAATTTGTATGTATTTTAACAAGTTATTTTCTTAACTTGAGATGAATAATTATTCTAATTATATCTTATTACTACATAGTAAAGTAGATCTTTAACTGTACATAATTACATGTATGTTAACATCAAGAACATATATGGAAAGTTAATTTCTGAATAAAATAAATATAAATGAGCAATTTAAATATATTTCTTATGTTCATTTTTTTATTTAAATTCTTACCATGAAAATTTTGTTTTTCATTTCGGTGTGATTGTAAAATGTGAATATGCTATGCAAAACATACATTTTCTTAGCTGATATACTTAAATGTCATAAGGCTTAGCTTTTGGAAAATGTAACGTTTATGCATGTAGGATTAATGGCCTGAAAGTTTTACATTTGTCCCCATGCTGGATCAGAACTCGCAACCTGGCTAGTACTGCAGCCAGTGTCATAAAATTCGTATTAATGTCACTATAAATCATATAGAAAAATAGTTTTCACGATATATATATTGAATTAGTGGGTTGTGAGTTCAAGCCCCGCGGCTACCGACCCCTCCCCCCCACATTCACACACACACACACACACAAACCTAAAAATTACCCTAAGTGAGAATAAAACTATTTAGCCCAAAGCTTAGATTTTAATATATAAAACATTTACCCAACTTAAAAAAGTTACCATATTTCCCTCAGATACCACTCAGATTGCATCTCCATCTTTTATCCAGGATAGCAAGCCCCCAGACACCCTCACCTCTCACCTCTGTACTTTATGGTAAATTTATTTAGTATATATCAGCTCCTGTTATGATCATATTATGGATATATACGATCATCCCATACTTTTCCGGAGTTCCGAGTATTAAGTTTCCACCCCTGAGTAAAAACAAAATGCAGGATTTTGATTCTACAAATTAACTTCTTGGATTATTCTGCCCCAACTTGATAAGGCAGTATAGACAGTTTAAAGTAAAACAAATGTCATATTCATGATTGCTCAACAAAACTTTAAGATATAACAGCATCAAATTATGACACATGAAAGCCAAATCATTAACTGATGCAAGATACACAACAGCATTAGCCAGTAGACAGCATTGATAAAACGCACTTAACATAATACAGCAGACCACTTGTCAGTATGGCAAAGGCAGAATGTCGCGTGTAAACATGGACTTGTAAGACGGCAAGATGTAATTTTTGCCCTAATTCTGTTCTATACACTGGGCTACCAGAATTTTTGAGAATTTGTCGGACACTGTGTAACTTTTGAAAACTTTAAAATGCCTGTCATTTCAGAACTGTTGTCATTTCACATGTGAAATCCTTGTAGCAAAACCTTTCCATCAATGTTACACTTTTGGACTTTTGACCTTGACCTTTGAATTTTGACCTATTTTTGAAATGTGTAACAAAAAACTTAACCATTGGCCGTAATTTCTTTACTATTTGACATACAACTTTTATTTTTGGTATGAATATTCATCTTTGCAAGGGCTATTCAGATATATCTCAACATTTCATCTATCGACCTTTACCTTTGACCTATTATTGCTGTATGTTCTGAAAACTTGCAAAATGCCTGTCATTTCAGAACTGTTGTCAACAGCGCACTGATAATTCACATGTGAATTCCTTGTAGTAAGACCTTTCCATCAATGTTACACTTTTGACCTTTGAACTTTGACCTTTTTTTGAAATGTTTAACAAAGAACTTTAACATTGGCGTAATTTCTTTACTATTTGACATACAACTTTTGTTTTTGGTATGCATTTTCATCTTTGCAAGGGTTATTCAGATATACCTCAACATTTTTTTCTATCGACCTTGACCTTGACCTTTGACCTATTTTTGCTGTAACTTTTGAAAACTTTAAAGTGCCTGTCATTTCAGAACCATTACCAACAGGGCTTTGATATTTCACATGTGAATTCCTTGTGGCAAGACCTTTCCTTCAATGTACACTTTTGGACTTTTAACCTTGACCTTTGAACTTTGACCTATTTTGAAATGTTAAACAAAAAACTTTAACGTTGGCCATAACTTTTTACATACATTTGACATACATCTTTTATATCTTGTATGTGTATTCATCTTGACAAGGGTTATTCAGATATACCTCAATATTTTTTTTGTTGACCTTGGCCTTCAAACTTATTTTGCCATAACTCTGGACAAGGTTTAAAATAGGTATTTCTTTGTCATTTTTCAATATTTTAAAAAAAAACTTTTGTATATTGGTTTATCATCATATGAACCTGTGCAGGTGTGATTTTGGTCATGATCTTTAGGCAGATAAAAAAAGAGCATTTTTTCTTTTTTAGCTCACCTGAGCACTTGTGCTCAGGTTGAACTTTTGTGATCGCCTTTTGTCCTTCATGTGTCATCATCAATTTCTTGTGAACACTCTAGAGTCCACAGTTTTGGCCCAATCTTCATAGAACTTGGTCAGAATGTTGTTTACATAAAATCTGAGATGAAGTCAGAACTGGGCAACATAGGGTCAAAAAGTAGGTCACCAGGGCAAATTTAAAAAAATCTTTTGAACACTCTAGAGGCCTACATTTTTGTCCCAGTTTTAAATTGATATGAAAGATGAAATTGGGGAAAAGGTTTGTCAATGCAAATTCAGGTAGGATCAAAATGTAGGTCACTTAGTCAAATGTTAGAAAAACGCTTAAGATGCCAGATTTTTTGTCATTATGCCTAACACAGTCATCTTACTCAGGTGAGCGACACAGGACCATCTTGGCCCTCTTGTTTTTAGCTCACCTGAGCACGTGTGCTCAGGATGAGCTTTTAGGATCGATGAATGTCCGCCGTCCGTCCGTCCATCCGTCTGTCCGTCCGTCGTCCGTCGTCCACAATTTGTTCGTTTGCACTCTAGCATCTTCATTTTATGAGCAATTATCTTCAAACTTTAAAACAATGTTTATAACCATAAAATCTCGGCCAAGTTCGATTATGGCTTATATCGGAACATTAGTTTATGAGCAATTATCTTCAAACTTTAACAATGTTTATAACCATAAAATCACGGCCAAGTTCGATTATGGCTGATATCGTACCATTAGGTCAGGAGTTATGCCCCTTTTAAAATTCAAAAAAGCCAGATTTCACATTGTTTGCACTCTAGCATCTTCATTTCATGAGCAATTATCTTCAAACTTGATAACAATGTTTATAACCATAAAATCTCGGCCAAGTTCGATTATGGCTGATATCATACCGTTAGGTCAGGAGTTATGCCCCTTTTAAAATTCAAAAAAGCCAGATTTCACATTGTTTGCACTCTAGCATCTTCATTTCATGAGCAATTATCTTCAAACTTTATATCGATGTTTATAACCATAAAATCACGGCCAAGTTCGATTATGGCTGATATCATACCGTTAGGTCAGGAGTTATGCCCCTTTTAAAATTCAAAAAAGCCAGATTTCACATTGTTTGCACTCTAGTATCTTCATTTCTTTAGCAATTCTTCAAACTTATACATTGTTTATAACCAAAAAATCTCAGCCAAGTTCGATTTTGGCTGATATCGGACCATTAGGTCAGGAGTTACACCCCTTATATTATTTGAAAAAAGCCAGATTTCACTTTGTTTGCCCTCTAGGTCACCAGGTCAAATCTAAGAAAAACCTTGTGAAACTCTAGAGGCCACAGTTTTGGGCCAATCTTCATGAAACTTGGTCAGGATGTTTGTCTATATGATATCTCGATGGGTTTGAAAATGGATCATGTGGGGTCAAAATCTAGGTCACCAGGTCAAATCTTAGAAAAACCTTGTGAACACTCTAGAGGCCACAGTTTTGGACCAATCTTCATGAAACTTGGTCAGGTTGTTTGTCTACATGATATTTCAGATGGGTTTGAAAATGGGTCATGTGGGGTCAAAAACTAGGTCACCAGGACAAATCTTAGAAAAACCTTGTGAACACTCTAGAGGCCACAGTTTTAGACCAATCTGCATGAAACTTGGTCAGGATGTTTGTCTACATAATATCTCGGATGGGTTTGAAAATGGGTCATGTGGGGTCAAAAACTAGGTCACCAAATTAAAAACCTTAATTTTAACCCAATCTTCATGAAACTTGGTCAGGATGTTTGTTTACATGATATCTCAGATGAGTTCGAAATTGGGTCATGTTGGGTCAAAAACTAGGTCACCAGGTAAATTCAGGTAGGATCAAAATGTAGGCCACTTAGTCAAATGTTAGAAAAACACTTTAGATGCCAGATTTTTTGTCCTTTTGCCTAACACAGCCATCTTAATCAGGTGAGCGACACAGGGCCATCTTGGCCCTCTTGTTTTAAATGTCTTTTAATTTTACAGTTTTGTGTTGATTATCAAAAACTCAGTGGATTAGCAATTGTGATCTTTAAGCTCACCTGAGCACAACATGCTCAAGGTGAGCTTTTGTGATGGCCTTTCGTCCGTCATGTGTCGTCAACAATTTGGCTTGTTAACACTGTAGAGGCTATATTTTTAGGCCAATCTTCATGAAACTTGGTCAGAATGTTTGTCTCCATAAAATCTTGGACAAATTAGAAATTGGGTCATGTGGGGTCAAAAAGTAGGTCACAAGGTCAAATCTTATAAAAACCTTGTTAACACTCTAGAGGCCACATTTTTGGCCCAATCTTCATGAAGCATGGTCAGAATGTTTTATCTCCATGAAATCTTGGACAAGCTAGAAATTGGGTCATGTGGGGTCAAAAAGTAGGTCACGAGGTCAAATCTTAGAAAAACCTTGTTAACACTCTAGAGGCCACATTTTTGGCCCAATCTTCATGAAACTTGGTCAGAATGTTTGTCTCTATAAAATCTTAGACAAGTATGAAATTGGGTCATGTGGGGTCAAAAAGTAGGTCATAAGGTCAATTCTTATAAAAACCTTGTTAACACTCTAGAAGCCACATTTTTGGCCAAATCTTCATGAAACTTGGTTGGAATGTCTGTTTCCATAATATCTTGGACAAGTTCAAATTTGGGTCATGTGAGGTCAAAAAGTAGGTGAATATAAAAAATCCAACATATGTTGCTCATTTATAATCAGGTGAGTGATTCAGGGCATCATGGCCCTCATGTATTAAAATATTTTACATCTTTGTGTTGTATACATTCTATTCCATGCATAGTTCAAGTTCATCCTTCAAGGTCAAAGGTCAAATTTAAGGGGTATGGTACTTCAACTTTGCATTTAAAGGTTTGCAGTTTTAGTTGTGATTTTCAAGGTCAACTTTTTTAAATGTTTAACAAAAATATGTAACGTTGGCAAAAACCAACGAGCATTTGCAGCCGCATGCGGTACTCTTGTATAAATTTAGATTAAAAATAAGTTAATATATTATTACATTATAATATGTGTTATGTTAAGACATAGAGTACTGATACAGATAAAATAATAACTAAGATAAGCTTCATAATTAAAAGACAAGAAATTAAATTTATTACTAACTTTTAAATTCGATAAAATGTATGTTCTGTTCTGTTCTTAAAATTAATAGCATATTTCTTGCATTTTTTATTAAGAATAGATGTTTTTAAATTTTAAAATGGAATAATGGAAATAACAAATTATTCATTTATGAAATATGAATAGACAGAATAAATAATATAATTCAAAGTGAACCATGGTTAAAAGGATAGCCCTTTAAGCTCGAAAACTTATTTCCAATGGGGTCAAATTAACCAGAAGGAATCAAAGATGTATCTGAAAAAGCAATCCTTTTTACATGTTTACTCAATTAATTCATTGATAATGTCTTAAAATTTAAGGCCAAATTTAGTTAAGTTCAAGAGGCTTAAATTCTACAAAATACATTATCACAGGAGGTTTACATTATCACAATACATTGAGGCAAAATTAATATGCGTTTAACCCTTTCCCTCATAGAGGAAACCATGAAAAGACCTATGCGAACAGCATAAAACCAGATCAGCCTGCGAGTAACTCGCAGGCTGATCAGGTTTTATGCTGTTCGCTGCCCCTCAGTGGTCTGGAAATGAGGATTTTGTAATTAAATTTGGTAAGGTTTAACTGTGGTTTTCTGCAGATCAGGCTATATGTGGTACCTACTGAGTGCGTCAAAATGAGTCTATATGAGGGAAAGGGTTAAGTATTAAGCTATCACACAAAAGACATAGTGTGACGATATGTTGTCACAGGTATAAATACAATCTCTGACAACTATGTTGGGGAGTCTACTCTTTGGCTCAGTGGTTAGAGTATTGGAATTGCACGCCGGTGGACAATGTTCTATCCTCAGCCAGGTAAAGTTTGTTACATTGGTGGCAGTGGTATTACATATTGTTTTTGTCTGAGTTGTCTGTCACACTTTTTGCAGAAAGTATTAAGCAAATAAATTGGAACTTCACAGGTGGATAGATTTCAAGGAGGAGAAGTGCACTAGATTCAATCGTTAGCTAGTCATGAGAAATGTGTCATGGAGTATCTAAGGTTCTCACCACTGACTCACATCATACTATAAGAAGTTAGTTCTATCAGATCTAAACAAGAAATTATGACAGAAAGTGGGTAGGATAGAGGCTCGTTTTTACATAGAGAAAGAGACAGACAAACAAATATATGTGTGAAATTATTAAGTTATTTGAAAACTGCATAAAAAATGAAAATTGAGTCCAGCTAATTATGTGGTCACCCTGGCTCGTTCTTTACCATTTTCTTGAACTCATTCAATAAAATTTTATACTATATAACAACTTGTATGAGATTCTGTACTTATCTTGAATTTGATTAACATCATACATGTGCTATACCAGATTAGATTATATTGTCTTATCATCCAGCACGTGCTTAACCACGTAAAACAGTGACATTATTGCCGTGAGGTGCAGTAACACTACGGTAAATTGACCCTATTTAAATTTACACCTTTTACAATCGCTGTATTGGGTATTCAAATCATGCAATTAATACATAAACTGGGATAAAATCGTCAAATAGTTTGTTTTTTTGCCATGTTGTTTTTTTGCCATGTTGTGCATGTGTTTGTGTGTGTAGAATGGTTGCAAACCTTTAATCACCATACAATCTTATGTAAAGGGAAAAACCTGTTCATACATGGTTGTGTTGCGCTTTCGAAATAGGTAATTTTACCATCTAAGTCAAACAATATCATAAATGTATTTTTTTCTATCTAAACATTAATTTATTGGTATGATTTTATAATTACAATGAAATCAAGAAATAAAATGTTGTGGTAAAATAAAAACCTAGCCCATTTCGCCATTCTCAATCCATTTTGTGTACTCTGTGAAGTTTGAAATGGACTTCATCATGCATCCGATATGCTTTAATCTAAGTCAATAAATTTATATTATAAATGCAAATTTTCTTTATCTATACGTGAATATATTGATATTAATAATTACCCCGAAATAAAATGCAGTAGTGTTAAAAAGTCCATTTTGCAATTCTCAGTCCCTTTTGTCAGTGTTGACTGGATTATGAGACCGTCTCCCCTCCCTCCCATGTTCTCAAAATTAAAAATGGTACTTAAGTATGACTTTCATACTTAAACTCAATGCCCATATTATTGTTTCAACAGTGACTCAGGCACAAAGCGTAATTATACTCAAATCCCTATTGAAACTACTGAGCATAGTTTGAGTATGTAAATTTTACTTAGGTATCATTAATTTCTTACTTTCGAGAACAAGGGGCCAGTCTAGTTAGAAAAAATTGAATCAAAAAACAAAACTGTCTGGGAAGGTTATGAAAAATGAACATCAGAAGGGTTTTTACAGAAGCTCTGAGACTAAGTGTATGTTACTGATTGATTTCATATCAAGAAATGAAATGTTTCACTGTACTATGCCAAGCTTATATACATATACCTAGTTTCAGTTGAGAAAATTAGTTCATTAAGCCACAGATCAGTGACGTGTTTGTTGTCTTGATCGATTCTTAAAAATTGATTTTTGATACTAAAAAGAAAAAGAAATACCGCTAAGAAAGATATTAAGGTTATATCATTGTATTACACATAAATGAATGTTGAACAGAATTATATATTACATCCCTGTATTGATAGAGGTTTATAATGAATGTGATAAAACTGAGACCAATGATTAATAATTGTTGAAAGTGAGCAACCTTATACATGTGTTACTCTTTTCCCTTAACAATTTTTTGTATTTACAAGTCTGTTTTTCCTTATGAAACAGTTTTCTTGTTATGTTTCTCTCTCCAGTGAATTATGTTTAAGGAGCCTCTGTGTCTATTTTTAGTAACAGAAGTTGAGAACCAGTCCGTAGTCACAGTCTGCAGTCTGCCTATTACTGTAGACTGGTCCCCAATATATTACAAGGTCAGCTGGGATTGTGTTTACACGCACACATACAAGATAACAAGATGGCTGACAGCTAACAATTTTCCATAAGATTGCACAGAGCAGATTACATTCAAGCAGACTATTCTAATGTTTTGCATTAGGTAAAATGTGTGTGTTTGTGCAGACTTCATTGATAACTGATCTTAGTTTTATTTTGCACTTTTTTTACAGGAATGACTGCAGCCTGTACGAAATTTTACAGCCGTAAAGTAGACGGAAATTTGTCAACATTTACGCACGTAAAAACGAATTTAGGCTTTGTGGACTTACAACTTATAGTGGAATTTACAACAGTAAAATAAACCCCGTAAAGTAGACGGAATACGTGCGTAAAATAATTTTTTCCAACCGTAAAAATATTACGGCCGTAAAAAAATTACGGCTGTAAAAATCATTTTACGTTTGTGCATATTTACGTACGTAAAATCTAAAAGTTACGTACGTAAAAGTAAAATAATTTACGTACGTAAAACTAAAAATTTACGTACGTAAAACTAAAATAATTTACGTACGTAAAAAATTGTGGGCCAGTTTACACCTGTAAAAGTAGTAGGTAATAAAAATGCCTATGAATAATTACCTGGGTGCATTGAATATTTTGACAAAATATATATATTTAAACATTTAATAATAATGTAAAAACATAAAAGAAATACATCCAATAAGTGTCATTCAATTTTAAATCAGTTCACTGTTTCCTTGTGTAAGACTGTGACTCTCTCTGTGATCTATAGAAGTATTTAATTCCAACACCTGTCAGGCAGCTTCCTTCCCTCAGCTTTGCACCAGGTCACTACATAATCTGTAAGAAAAATAGTATTCACTTTAATACTGCATCATTAAAAAAATTCTAAATATTTAAGAAAGTTTTGTTTGGCTGAATAAATTTTTCAGTCGACATAACAGAGGGGAATTTTCCTTTTAATTCTTGGGAAGGACCAGTACTACACTCCTGGTATTGTAGGTAAAGCAAACCTGACAAACGGATAATGAAATATTGTATTTAATATGGTGAACGATCTCTTATATATGCATTCTGTGTCATTAGCTACTACAATGAACTGCTATAGAATTATTTTAATTTTTTTTTATCAAATTACCCATGTTCCATGAGTGTAGTACATCCATCTTATAATATTGAAATTATGCTCCAGACATTTAAAAAAATCTGCTGAGTGGATAAATTCAAGAACTATAAGATAGATGAGGAAGTGTTTTAATATATTGGTTTTTGTACACTACACTTCTATACCTCATAAGGAGCCATGATCCATAGAGTTTTGAGTGAATCCATGCGATAGTGTTGATATTATGCTATGGACATTTAAAAAAAATCATCTAAAAGCAGACAATTCAAGAATTAGATAATTAGAGTTATGGTTCTTGTGCACTGCACTTCTACACCATCCATTTAGCTTTGTAGCTGTCTGATCTGGACCTGCCCTGTTTTCCAATGCGTCAAAATTACTATATGAAGTAAAGGGTTAAGGAAAAACAGCAATTCTACCCTCAGTTTAAAAAAATTACATTAAGCAAGCAAACTTACCTCCAGTTTGAACAATACTTCTGGCAAATGTTTCCCTTTTTCCCCATGTAACTCGATCTCCATGGCATTTCAACTGGACGTCCCTTTTCAAATTTTGTTTAAATTGATAAATCCATCTTCCTTTAACAACTATCAAAGTAGCATCCTTTTGGAATAAACACAGATAAACATGGTTCTATATTTTTGTAAAAGAGTGATGTCACCAGAACCTTCTTACTATCTCTGAATTTGAAAACTGGGAGCTCCAACACTGCTGTGACTGAAATGGGGCCTGTTAGGGAAATCCTTGGCACATAACAAAGAATTCTGGCAGAAAACTGCCTGTAGTTAACCCCTTGATGCCCCATTAAGCCAGGGGTGGCTTTTCAGTATCCAGGTCAGCTGTTCAGAGATGTTATCAGGTCTGACCAGTCTTGAAGGCTATAAAAACTGACCTTTTCTAAATGTTCGCCCTGATGCTCGCATGGAAACAAATTTGCTTGTTTAAGAGTCATTCAAATTGTTTGATATCTATATATATATATAATTGCATAAAATATCTTTTTGAAATGAAATCATCTTACTCTTGTACTTTGATAAATTCAAGTTACATAACATTATTATACTTTAACAGCTGCTTGAATATTGCTCAGATTTTGTTTTGCTGTTGTTGGTTAAATCGGAAAAAAAAATCATTCATAACTGATTTATATTAAAATTATATTCATAAAAGAATTAACACTAAATTTAAGTTGGTAATTTATAAAAAGATTTAGTACTCTGTTTTCCATTTATAGCTCTATTTTTTATTTGCGCACATCTGAAACGTTCAGAGTTGACTAAAACAATTCTTTGAAAATTTATCAGCTTCTTTTCATATTATACTCATTTTACAGTTGTAAAATAGATCGTAGATTTTTGTTTAAAAATTTAAAAACCAAAAAAGTCTAAGTCCATTTTTACGGCTGTAACTTTGCATTTTACGTACGTAAAATTGGACTTATGTTTTTCAAGACACATTTTTAAACATGAAAAATTTCTAAGTTAAAATCTACGGGCGTAAAAATATTACGGCCGTAAAAAGTTAACATTTACGTACGTAATTTTCTATTTTTTCCAGCTCTGAACAAATTACGTCTGTTTTACGTGCGTAAAAGTCACTTTACGTCTCATTTCCGTCTATTTTCCTGCTATTTTACGGTTGAAATTTTCGTACGGGAGGGTGTCTCAGTGCAAGAACAGCCAGTCATTTTGTACATTTGGATTGGTCAGTGTTAGGGAGATGACTTGTGTATTGCCATTACTAATTCTAGTATTTGTATATATTTATTATAATGTATGTATATCATTACCAGTCTCCCTCAATATATCATGGACTTGTTCAAACAGATGAAGGGAGACTTAGTATAATGTTTATTTCTCTTTTTCCTGCTTGTGGTACAGTAGTATACATGAGAGATATTGGATTTCTTCAAATTTGTTCAGTTGCTCAGTTCTTGATTGTGTGTTTATTCATGCTAAATCCAGATCCTTGAGTTTTAGTCGTACTCATTTATTAAATGGTGTTTTAATTGTCAACTGATTGTATACTTGCTATATGTTAACAATATATATAAGATTCAAGTAGATATATAAAATGGCTTGTGTCTGAGGACTGTACATGCCCAACATCTTTAATGATAAATGACCTTGGGTTGTTACAATTACTGACACACTTGAACATTTCTATACATGTACACATAAGGCTTAAGTCACCAAAGAACAAATCTAGGTCTTGGTTATCATGAGTGAATTAAATATGCAGGGCTGTGTAATAGACGGATTCCAGTTTCACAACGCCTCCCTGGGCTCCTGGTGAATCATTCTGTGGGGGCAGAAAGCCGGCTGATGAGCCACCACTTGTAAATGAGTTACACACTGGTCAGCGTGTAGATTAACCTCATTAACCCAGTAAACATGGAAAATAGCTGTTGTGTAGTATGTTGTAGTAACAGACAAGATAAAGGAACATATAGAGCTGATTCCAAAATATCCTCTACCAGGCCTTCTTCTGGCGTATCCACGGGTCCGGTAAACGGACCTATTCCCCGTGAGAAATCATACTTTTTCCCCATTTCTATTAAAAAAATTCCCAATTCTGGTTAAAAAAAATCCCAGCCCGGCCTCTTTCATTGATTCAGTTTGATTGACAGGCATTTGCTGAGTCAGGTAGATGTCAGCATTGATTACCGTGGCAATTGACCTACCATAGTTTAAATAATTAAAATGCAATAATCACATTAATCTGAGGTTAAATTACTTGAAAATTCAAATGGACATGACCATATGATAAAGACAAATGTAAAATATTAAGGAAATATCATCTAGAAAGCAAATGATATGAAATTCTCATAACCGCGAAACAACAACAACAATCTAATTCATTTGCTCTAGTGAAAGAAGAAATGAAAGAAAAAAAAAAAGAACGAGCTTGAGTAGATCTACTGATTTTAACTTTTCTCACTATATTTTCTAATTTTGCATTAAATCCTGCAAAATTGGCAAAATTTTAGGTAGGTGAATTACCGACTTTGTTTTGGAAATGATTAATGGTAATGCATTTATTTTGTGAATATAAGCTATAAAGACATATTTTTGATAATTTGCAGAGTATCTTTAGCATTTTACAGAGTAGATGCACACCTATTTCAAATCATGTATATAAGCAGTAGTGAGAAATTAATTGTTATTCAAAATGTTTTCGCATATTTTCTTTATTTTAATTGACTGCACACGGAAGGATAAGTGAAAATAGTCATAATTTTTAGTTAAAAATGCTTTTTTGTGTGTATCTTTATCCCCTTTTAAAGCTGATTAATTTTATGGAAATAATGCAAGAAATCAATTCACAAAAATGATTAAAAAAAGAAACTAGCTTATTTAGTGAATTCTTCCCAAATAGTTTTCTCGCAAAAAAAAATCCAAATTCCAAAATTGCAATTTTCCCAAAATGGCCAGAAAAAGGCTTATTTACGGAAAAATCAGGCATGAGCTAGAACTTAACTGTGACTAATATATAGAATGTGAAGTTGTAACTGTAATTGTGGCTTTTAACCCTTTCCCTCATAGAGGAAACCATGAAAAGACCTATGCGAACAGCATAAAACCAGATCAGCCTGCGAGTAACTAGCAGGCTGATCAGGTTTTATGCTCTTTGCTGCTCCTCAGTGGTCTGGTAATGAGGATTTTACAATTAAATTTTGTAAGGTTTGAGTTTGGCTTTCTACAGATCAGGCTTTATGTGGTACCTATTGAGTGCGTCAAAATGAGTCTATATGAGGGAAAGGGTTAAGAAAGTCAGTAACACATTTTAAATTAAATGATGGACTGAAATCAGGATGTCTACGGACATCACGTAAATAATGCCAGAAACATATGAATTAGTATGGTGTTATTGTTTGTAATTTATTTCTTTAACCCTCTCCGTCATATAGACTCATTTTGACGCACTCAATAGGTACCACATAAAGCCTGATCTGTAGAAAGCCAGACACTTTTTTCTGTAGATCTATGTCAAGTTTTCCCAGATATGATAATCACAGACAAAGAACACTAAATAATGACTTTTCATTTCGCTCCCAAATTTTAAAAGCAGTTTCCCGTATATATAATACCAACAGATACCTATCTTAAGCAAATGTCTCTGAAGTTGTTTGATTATTTGGCCAGAAAGGGATGATACAAGGTTAAATGTCCCATCTTCCTCTAAGGTTCTTGGACTAAAATGCATCCTTTCCAATTGAAGAGCATCAAATCTCAGTGAGTCATTAATATTTTGTTCTCTTCTATTTTTTCCTCTAAGTACACAGATAAGAAAAAAGTTTTAATATTCATAATTTGTATAGGTAATAAGTATATTACATTTTATGGTGCTGTACCAAGGTAAACTGACAATGAAGTCACCTTTATAGATTCAATACATTGTTAAAAACAAACACTTTGAGCTATGAGTTTGTAAAAAATAAATGAATCAGAAATATAACCTATGTGTCTCTTCTTCTCAGTCTTGTTACTGTATAATACTTATAATTGTTTAGCCAAGTAAATAATTTGCACATTTCATTTATTTTTTGTGTGTTTCAGTCCTTTTTTTTTTGGCACAATGCTGGACATGGCAGTTCAAAAATGTCATAATTTATGTTGCAGAGGATAAAAAGAAAGTTTACCATTGTTATCTAATATATTTTACTATCTGTATATAATATTGTTAAATGGTTCTTCACAGCATGCATAGGAGTCCCAGAAACTTAATTTCATCATTTGTTTAGCAGCTAGCACTATCACCAAAGTAATAGTAAATATATGTATAGGAATACCTGGCCGAAGTTCTAATTCATTGATATGGTCAGGTTAATTGTCCCTAGTTTTCTCAAACTCTTCTCATGATGAACGTGCTTAATGAGATAGATCAACATGTTTCAAAATCTGAAAATCTTCCATTCTCCTATCATACTATATCTTTTCACTGAATGCAAGGTTAACAGGAATCTAGGCTTATCAGCTAATGTTTTGCCCCCAAAATAACCATGTGTATTTAAATGAGATGGGTGTTACTATTTTTAGCCTAACTGGAATCCATCTATTACAACCTTAAGACCTACATGGCTGAAATTCCACCAACCATTCTTAGAACTGGTTAATACTTGATTTATAAATTCTTAATTGGGGTAGAATTCCATTTTATGAAATACTCAAGGACAGCTGACTAAGTTGATATAAACCATTAATTACCTTAATCACTAACAATATTTCCTAAGCTATGAAATTTTTGGGTATTTTTATGAGAGAAATCAGAATCATAATTTTTGCCAGTACATGTAAATTAAATTAATGCTAGGTATGGTTGGTAGATTTGAACCAAGATATCAGTTTCATAACCAGCCAAACAGTTTTTCAGAATCACTCACCTATGACTATCATAAGAAATTGATTAATTATTTCCAAAGTGGGTGAGCAATACTGGCCACCTGACAGGTGGAATTTTCAAAACCACCATGGAAATGGATAAAGAACACCAAATGTCACACTTTTCATCCAGATGTATGTGATGTCTGAAGCACCTCTGTAAAATTGATCATTTCCTTTGTGTAAGATTTTGTGACTGCCATGCTCAAATGAAAGGTTCTCACTATATAATTGCTTATGCAGACACGATATGGGAAGGGTTTAATATTCATGAGCTACACTGGGGGGCACCTGCTGAGGTGAATATTGGATCAGTATCATCTTGTACAGTTAGCTGTGTAGAATGGCGACCTTTGTTTGAAAGCAATCCAGTTTATTCATTAAGTATCATGTGTTCTTAGACTACAGATGAAATTAACAAAAAAATCTACTTGTATTATCTTTTTAAATTCAATATCATGGGTTGGAGGTCAATTAACTTAAGTTTTCAGATAAGACTGATCAAACTTGTTTAATGGTGTTGCTCTTGCCCTCATCAGAAAGCTATCATTGACTCATCAGCTTACACGGGGGTTTCCCTTGAATCTTCAGACTGGGGGCTCCAGGACACGCATGCACAATAAATGTTTACATCCTTACCTGGAAAATTGCGTCTCGGATGCAGGAAACCTGCGTCTGGGAAATCCCTGGCTTACACATATATTTCAAGCTCATCTGGTTTTATTGCTTTCAGGGTGATCTGACTTTAACAAGGTTTAGCATGAAGGTATAATAGTAAGCTTCTGTGAAATCATAGTCTACATTATATTATGCTTCTGACAAGTATTTACTGATTATGTGGTTGAAATATACAACATCAGTACGGGAGCCTGTGGGCTTAGTTCATGGCAACTCATGGCTATGATGTGATACCCAGATACTTAATGTTGTTATCCCTTTATATTGGTCTTAAGAGGTCAGACTCACCAAGTAAATGAGACACTTTCTGTGGGGTATTAAATCCAGGAAACAAGCAGATTTTTTTTGCTACAGCTTCTATAATGCAGTTATATGCATGGCTCAAAGATTGGCAGCAAGAGGGTCAGAGGAAAGTGGCTTTCTGGCATGTGTGACTGGTAAATGGAAGTTGAATAATTTGAAGAAAAAAAAAAGCATTTTGTAAAAATTGTTATATAAAAAGAGATTGACTGCTCTAAGTACAGGTGAAGTTTTACACAGGTTTTCATTCCTTAAAAAGAATAAAATGGGTTAAATGGGTTAAAAAATGTTTTAGTACTTGGTGAGTTTCAACATATCACTTCACAAATATGCATGTAAAAATTTATGACTGGCTGCATATTAATTAACTTTACATTAAATGGTGTAAGAAACAATGGATTTTCTTTGCCGTGCAGAATGTGTAGGATCTGAGTACAGTATTCTATGAACAAACAGAGCAGACCTTGATAAGACGGTTCCTGTCTGGAGCTTCATGATGTGGGTCAGTTCTGGTTGTCATTGTGCCAAAACATTTCTATAATTATGTGGTAAAAAGTAAAACTAGGAAGGACCAGCGTTTCCCACATCAGGGTTCCCACGGTCAGGGAAAAGTCGGGGAAAAATTATTTCTTTTCAAGGTCAAGGAAAAGTCCAGGAAATTTGAAAATGGTCAGGGAAATTTGGAAATTCAGAAAAGTCAGGGAAAAGTCAGGGAATTTTACAATCGAGGAATGTCGACCAAACAGCAGGAGGATTATAATAAGGAAAGGCTAAGGCAGTTTCTTCCATTTTTTTTATTTTTTTTCAGTCAGTTTGAATTGTGAGATTGGCATAATATTAAAAGTTTCCCAATAGCATCCAACTGGCACACCATCATTTCATGTTTGAAAATAAAAAAAATATCTAGAAGTAACTTAGTTTTGGAAGAGGAAGAAGCTGAAAGGGGTTTTAGCGTCCCTTGCTCATAGATGATCCGCATTTGCCGCTGGATTTGCGCTTAATTTGGTCAGGGAATTTTGAGTTTGGTCAGGGAAAAGTCAGGGAACTTTGATTTTTC
>CM037780.1:57504553-57554553 GCA_021229015.1 Solen grandis
ATGGTCACTCAACAGAAACAAAATCCTTTCCGACATAGTTATTTATTATATAGGAGCATACTGTTTTGAAATTAAAGACACCACTATCAAGTGTTAAGATACATGACTTGAGATCCAGTTACTTCCTTATATCTAACAAACAACACTCTCTTATTTACCAATATTATTGATGAGTAAAATTTATGTTTCTTGTTCCAAGAATTATAACCTTCTAGAAATAGTACGACGTAATCAATCGTCCATACGTTAGAATAAATCTCATAGTAGACTTGTCTTTGGTCTTTCTTATAAAGACAAATGCTCACTCCGAAAACCCGGTATGGTATCATTTATTTTACAATTTACAATCAGAGGTATATCGTGTGTGTGTGTGTGTGTGTTTTTTGTTTTTTTTGTTTTTTTTACGAAAGTTGGCAACTTTTCTCTTCTCAGAGAATGTTCTTTTGGTTTGCATCAACCTATTGCCTAACAGTACATTTTTAAGAATTTCAGACACATATTACATACCATATTTCGTATGCAGTTCTCAGTCACAGATAATAATTATTCATTCGGTTTCATTTCCTCTGCACCGGGTAGACCAGTCCTGGTAATCCTGATGATTGTGGCTGCATATTTTGATGAAGTTCATATCGTACAGCAAAGGTCATATGTTTGCCCAAGTAAAACATGTTACATTGAATAAATAATTTGCTATAAATATATAACATGATTTACGATTTTCCGATACTTTCATTAGATAATTGTGTAACAATTGCATATGGAATTTAGGTGAGACAAACTTTATATTCCGTGCAAACATAAATGATCCAGTTTTTACGGAATGATTAGCTACTGCCTACGAACGTACAGTCTATTTGATCCTACAGACGACAGGAAATTGTTGCTGGTCCATTTATAATGCCTTCGCACAAAGTAAATTCCGGTGTTATAATTGTGGATAAAATGAATGTCATGTACCGCTGAAAGCACATGCCATCACAACTGATAGATATGCTACCGCTTGCTGCCACAGCCGAAGGTGATAAATTACAAGATTTTATCATCTTGATGCAACCATAATTTACTTGACTTTTTCCTTATATATTGCTTTGACGTCAACTCATCCCTATACATTTCTAGCATACGTAAACGCTATTTGGTCGTCTAATGTCAATCTTTAATGTCAACCTTTATTACGGAAAGAGTTCTAGCGAATCCTCCTGGATGCACAGCGCATGGCAGGAGAACAAAGTGCAGCAAATGAAATAGTTAATACCCTCATAAGGAGAGGGATGAATTATAATAGTCTTGGAATGACGCAGGCACGAAGGAACTATCGGAGAAAATGACAGCCAGAAATTATAAGCATAAACAATCTGCATAAGATGAACCAAATACGTCACAGTTCTGAAAAGGATAGTGGTTCCAACGTAGTTAATGTCACCGGAAACAAATGATTTAAATTGCTCTAAACGTTTTAGCCATTAATTGTTGCAAAGTTCTAGCCGGTCTGCTTTGATATAATACCGATGTCTTTCCATGTAAAAGAAATTCTCCCAGAGCTGTAATATACATATATTAAAACAAGTAAAAGGTTTAAGACAAGATGATTTTGTTTTGACTAGAATGAATAATGATATATGTGCACCAATGTTAATTTCCGGAGTACTCCGGTCCCAAGTTATAAAACGTTCTCCGAATAAATAGGAAATGATATAATAGATATATATTTTTATCAAGAACTATCGTCTGTTCTTCTTTAATTTCTTTCCCAAAATTCTTTATCATATTTTCAAGTCTGTCTCGCTTATATAGACACTTCTTCCTGCCTAATGTTTAATTCAATGAAGGCATGGTTTGGGCATAATGTTTATCCAAGTAAACGTCTATATGATTCCGACTCGGAGTTAAGTCTCGTCATCGGTAGCTATATGTAACTTTAGTAATAAGACAATGTTCATGGCGGGTCATGAAGGATAAATAATGTTTGATCTATGTGTCTGCCATTAAAATATAGTAAACACAACACAAATATATAAACTGACTTTCAGTACATATGATTTGGCGCCGAGTATAAGTCTCTATGGTACATTTGTTGATTTTTTTCCACAATAAACACAGTATAAATAGTATGAATCATTATTAATTATATAAAAGTATGAAGAATTTTCTTTATGTCATTATACTCAGTGCAAAAGTGTTCATTATTGCACTATACTCAGTATGAATCATATTCATTATCACACTATAGGGAGTATAAATAGTATTCATTATTACATCATACTCAGTATAAATCGTATTCATTATTACATTATACTCAGTATAAATCGCATTCATTATTACACAATAGTTACTATAAATCGTATTCATTCTTACATTATATTCAGTATAAATAGTATTCATTATTACACAATACTAAGTATAAATTGTATTCATTATTACATCATACTCGGTATAAATCGTTTTCATTATTACACTATACTCAGTATAAAAAGTATTCATTATTACACAATACTCAGTATAAATAGTATTCATTATTACACTATACTCAGTATAAATCGTTTTCATTATTTCACAATACTCAGAATAAATCGTATTATTACACTATACTCAGTATAAATCGTATTCATTATTTCAAAATACTCAGTATAAATCGTATTCATTATTACACTATACTCAGTATAAATCGTATTCATAATTACACAATACTCAGTATAAATCGTATTTATTATTACACTATACTCAGTATAAATCGTATTCATTATTTCACTATTCTCAGTATAAATCGTATTCATTATTACGCTATACTCAGTATAAATCGTATTCATTATTACACAATACTCAGTATAAATCGTATTCATTATTTCACAATACTCAGTATAAATCGTATTCATTATTACACTATACTCAGTATAAATCGTATTCATTATTTCACTATTCTCAGTATAAATCGTATTCATTATTACACTATACTCAGTATAAATCGTATTCATTATTACACTATACTCAGTATAAATCGTATTCATTATTACACTATACTCAGTATAAATAGTATTCATTATTACACTATACTCAGTATAAATCGTTTTCATTATTTCACAATACTCAGAATAAATCGTATTATTACACAATACTCAGTATAAATCGTATTCATTATTTCACAATACTTAGAATAAATCGTATTCATTATTTCACAATACTCAGTATAAATCGTATTCATTATTACACTATACACAGTATAAATCGTATTCATTATTTCACAATACTTAGTAGGGGTCACCGTGGCCGAGCGGTTACAGTCGTGGACTACAAATCTCTCAGCCCCTTTACCGCTGTGGGTTCGAATCCCGGTGGGACTTCGGATTTTTCATGTGAGGAAGCCTTCCAGCTGGTATAAATCGTATTGATTATTTCACAATACTCAATATAAATCGTATTGATTATTTCACAATACTTACTATAAATCGTATTCATTATTTCACAATACTTACTATAAATTGTATTCATTATTTAACAATTCTTACTATAAATGGTATTCATTATGACACTATACTCAGTATAAATGGTATTCATTATGACACTTTACTCAGTATAAATCGCATTCATTATTTCACAATAATTACTATAAATCGTGTTCATTATTTCACAATACTTACTATAAATCATAATTATTATTTCACAATGCTTAGTATAAATCGTATTCAATATTACACAATACTCAGTATAAATCGTATTATTACACAATGCTCAGTATAAATCGTATTATAACACAATGCTCAGTATAAATCGTATTCATTATTACACAATACTCAGTATAAATCGTATTATTACACAATGCTCAGTATAAATCGTATTATAACACAATGCTCAGTATAAATCGTATTCATTATTTCACAATACTTTGTTTAAATAGTTTTCATTATTACATCATACTCAGTTTAAATCGTATTCATTATTACACAAAACTTACTATAAATCATATTCATTATTACACTATACTCAGTATAAATCGTATTCATTATTACACAATGCTCAGTATAAATCGTATTCATTATTACACAATACTCAGTATAAATCGTATTCATTATTACACTATACTCAGTATAAATCGTATTCATTATTACACAATACTCAGTATAAATCGTATTATTACACAATGCTCAGTATAAATCGTATTATAACACAATACTCAGTATAAATCGTATTATTACACAATGCTCAGTATAAATCGTATTCATTATTACACTATACTCAGTATAAATCGTATTCATTATTACACAATACTCAGTATAAATCGATTTCATTATTTCACAATACTTAGTATAAATAGTATTCATTACTACACTATACTCAGTATAATTCGTATTCATCATCTCACAATACTTACTATAAATCGTATTCATTATTTCACCATTCTTATTATAAATAGTATTCATTATTTCACTATACTCAGTATAAATCATATTCATTATTGCACTATACTCAGTATAAATCGTATTCATTATTTCACAATATTTAGTATAAATCGTTTTCATTATTACATCATACTCAGTATAAATCGTATTCATTATTTTACAAAACTTACTATAAATCGTATTCATTATGACACTATACTTAGTATAAATCGTATTCATTACTACACAATACTTAGTATAAATCGTATTCATTATTACACTATACTCAGTATAAATCGTATTCATTATTACACTATATTCAGTATCAATGTATCATTATTCACATACTTAGTATAAATCGTATTCATTATTTCACAATACTAGTATAAATCGTATTCATTATTACACTATATTAAGTATAAATCGTATTCATTATTTCACATACTCAGTATAAATAGTATTCATTATTATAACACAATACTTAGTATAAATCGCATTCATTATTACACAATACTTAGTATAAATCGTATTCATTATTTCACAATACTTAGTATAAATCGTATTCATTATTACACTATACTCAGTATAAATAGTATTCATTATTATACTATACTCAGTATAAATCGTATTCATTATTACACGATACTCAGAATAAATAGTATTCATTATTATACTATACTTAGTATAAATCGTATTCATTATTACACAATACTCAGTATAAATCGTATTCATTATTACACTATACTTAGTATAAATCGTATTCATTATTTCACAATACTTAGTATAAATCGTATCCATTATTTCACAATACTTAGTATAAATCGTATTCATTATTACACTATATTCAGTATAAATCGTACTCATTATTTCACAATACTTAGTATAAATCGTATTCATTATTTCACAATACTTAGTATAAATCGTATTCATTATTTACAATACTTAGTATAAATCTTATTCATTATTTCACAATACTTAGTATAAATCGTATTCATTATTTCACAATACTTAGTATAAATCGTACTCATTATTTCACAATACTTAGTATAAATCGTATTCATTATTTCACAATACTTAGTATAAATCGTATTCATTATTACACTATATTCAGTATAAATCGTATTCATTATTTCACAATACTTACTATAAATCGTAATTATTATTACACAATACTTAGTATAAATCGTATTCATTATTACACAATACTTAGTATAAATCGTATTCATTATTACACTATACTCAGTATAAATTTTATTAATTATTTTACAATACTTACTATAAAATCTTATTCATTATTTCACAAAACTTAGTATAAATAATATTCATTATTTCACTATACTCAGTATAAATCATATTTATTATTACACTATACTCAGTATAAATCGTATTCATTATTACACTATACTTAATATAAATCGTTTTCATTATTACATCATACTCAGTATAAATCGTATTCATTATTTCACAAAACTTACTTTAAATCGTATTCATTATGACACTATATTCAGTATAAATCGTATTCATTATTATACTATATTTAGAAAAATCGTATTCATTATTAAACTATACTCAGTATAAATCGTATTCATTATTACACTATACTCATATAAATCGTTTTCATTATTACACTATACTCAGTATAAATCAATCTCATTAAATTCATATCCTAATAATGGTCCTCTACTATCCGCGATTGGGATCTGACAACATCGCATTGAAGATTATGTCAGTTCGACCCTTTAAATAATTTATATACATAAACAAGTGCTTGATGTTAAACCAATAAAATAGTGCGTTTCTAACTGACTTTGGCAAAACATTTGTCACATGGTGGGAAAAATGTGCAGCCTGACACTGGGCCTTTCTCTTACCGGGTTAATGCTCTACCGACTGAGCTACCCGGCCGCTTACACATCGTTCTACCCTTTTGTGAGTAAGACTACGGTCCCACTATCACGGTACTAGTACGATGGAGGCCGATAGACCCCGATAGCAGACATCGGGATGGATCGTGTGCGAACGGGCTAACAAAACACATTTTCATATTTCTAGTCCCACATACACGTTTTAATAACGATTACTGTACGATTCAAGATGACAACTTGCCCCCGATTCAACACGATACACTTTTTAGAGCACGATGTCACCCGACAGAGTTAAGATGTATGCCGATAGAGTCCCGATCGAAACACGTTCGACACCAGGAAGGGTAACGATAGAGGGTAGAATAGCCTATTGTATCACGATTGCATCCGATAGAGTAACGAATGCCTAACGATTATACACGTTCATACCGGATTGCTTAATGATAGAGCCACGATTGCTGCCCGATCACGCACGATTGACCCCGGTAGGTGGCGAGGGCGTTTGTGTATTTATTGGCCTGGTTTTCTATTCAGAGTCAGTTCACTCTCAATCGCTGCCTTGGAAACAGCTCTTTAAACTTACCTGATTATACTTATTTGACCATTAAACTGCTTGCCTTTTTATCCGTTTTTGTTCTTCACCATGGGTCGCAAGTTATATCTTCCATGCGAAGTTCTTCCATCAGACGACTGTACTGGCCTAACTATAGCCTTCTTTGAACCCAGGGTTTCACCCAAACAGCTCTTTTACGATTTTTTCTTCGATGCTTTTCTGGTAGTGTTCTCAGCATCACTAGATTATTATTATTTTCCTGATTGCTTAGCTGTAATTGCCAGTTGAGCAGCTCGAGTCTTTTTCTTCTCTTGTTTATCAAAAGGTCCATCCTGTACCAAGTCTTGAGATAAACTGGTGCTGATCCCATATTTCAGTCCCTATTTATACCAAAATGCCAAGACCGAGAGTATTCCGTGCTGATATCGGGCTCCCATCGGGCCTCTATCGGCATTCAACGGTGTAGATCGTATCTCTATCGGCTACAACCAGTTTATCGTAACATCATCGGTAAGACTCGTGTCGACTCCGTATTGACATCATGGTCTATCGTAACGCTTTCTTTAAGAGATTGGGGGTCTTCCGTGGTTTGATGTTTCCCGATTACAACACGATGGACCATGGAAGACTAACGATGTCATACGATGGATTTACGGAAGCTTTACGATGGCTTTACGATTCGAGCCCGAAAAGAAGAAGCATGTTTGTTAAAGTCGGGGCCGTATGCCGATTGATGCCGACCAATACCGATGGCCCAAGGAAGACTAACGATCGTACACGATGGAGTTACGTTTCATCGCGATGTCTTTATGATGTTTCCCGATCCCTCGAATCGGGGTCGATCGGGCCCACAATCGGGATAGTGGGACCGTACACTAACCAATAACGTGACATATTAAAAATGGATGTCTAAGACAACTGCTGTTCTTACTTAATTACAGATACCAAAATTAAAGCCTACACCAAAAAAGTTGATTTGGCACTCTCTGGACTTTGTGGTAGTTCTCCATACAGGACACCATCTTGTTATTTGTTCATATAGATTGATGCGGTTACTTTCTCTTGTTTTACCTAACGATTTGGTAGGCGCCAATATGTTTGGCTTACACAAAGGTCAATGTAAGACGACCTTCTGCACGATGTGGTCAGATACAGTAAGCATACTGAATCCGATTTTAATGAGATTCAGTATAAATCGTATTCATTATTACACTTTACTCAGTATAAATCGTATTCATTTTTACACTTTACTCAGTATAAATCGTATTCATTATAACACTTTACTCAGTATAAATCGTATTCATTTTTACACTTTACTCAGTATAAATCGTATTCATTATAACACTTTACTCAGTATAAATCGTATTCATTATTACACTTTACTCAGTATAAATCGTATTCATTTTTACACTTTACTCAGTATAAATCGTATTCATTATTACACTTTACTCAGTATAAATCGTATTCATTTTTACACTTTACTCAGTATAAATCGTATTCATTTTTACACTTTACTCAGTATAAATCGTATTCATTATTACACTTTACTCAGTATAAATCGTATTCATTTTTACACTTTACTCAGTATAAATCGTATTCATTATAACACTTTACTCAGTATAAATCGTATTCATTTTTACACTTTACTCAGTATAAATCGTATTCATTATTACACTTTACTCAGTATAAATCGTATTCATTTTTACACTTTACTCAGTATAAATCGTATTCATTATTACACTTTACTCAGTATAAATCGTATTCATTTTTACACTTTACTCAGTATAAATCGTATTCATTATTAAATCATACTCAGTATAAATCGTTCATTATTACACTATATGCAGTATAAATCGTTCATTATTACACTATATGCAGTATAAACAGTATTTATCCCCAGACCAGGACATGTACCCATAAGCGATAGGGGTTTTCATATGCATAGGTACATATATATTATATTAGTTAGATATACCACAGCAACCAATTAATTATTTATAGAACTATACTTCTATCTGAATGTTTGGAATTCAAAGTACATATATAGTATGTTTCGTTAAGAACAATACATGTATTGACAATATAGTATGTTTTAAATACATGCATACTTATCAAAGTGTCTCCCTTTTATTGACTAACATATTTTGGAGTGAAAATTACATATTTGAATACGTCGCGAAGAGAATACCAAATAAATAAAACCGGTGCATGATCTAAGGTCTTGTATTGGTTTTAATCGCTATTATCACAATCGGATTTTCACACAATGTTATGAGAATTGTTGACCCCCCCCCCCCCCAAAAAAAAACCCAACAATTTTCTGATTATTTCTAAGAATATATATTAAGTATGCTTACAAAATAATTATTTCTTAATATCAATTAACATTAAATAATTATATTGACTACTTTTGCCGTCAGGATTCGAACCCATGCGGTGAAATAAGGTGAGACTTGCAGACGGAGTCGTTACCACTGCACCATTTTGGAGCCTTATAAGGACACAATTAACAACAGTTATAATCACTGAGCTTTTTCATAAACGTTTCCCTTTCGTTTGAAAACAAAACAACAACAAGAGAGCTTTATGTTGAAAACACTGATTAATCATTTCTGATTTTTAGCCTGTATATGGAAAATATACTCTCTATATATTAAAATTTACGAAATAATAAATGCTCAATAATATAAAATATTTATTATCAAATAACTAAAAATGCTAAAAATAGACATACTTTTCTACCCTTGCCAAAGATATTACAGACAGATATATAAGGTGTGATTTAGTGAGACAAGTTTGCAATGAGGTTCTGCACACTGCAGACAATGCACATTTTTGAGGTTTGCTGAGGGCGAACTACCTAAGCTGTTGTACAGTTTAGGTCTCAATTTCAGCATGATCCTGGTCGTGGGCTCTCATGCATAGCCTTTGTACCTCACAATACTGGTTGCTTTAAAATTGATTGTTCACTAAATTTAAAATTACTCAGTATTATTCACCTGCGTAGATGATCTCTTCTCACAAGTCAAATTGATAACTAATACTCATATGTGTGTAATCATTGTTCACAAAAACCAGTGATAATATCTTGTAAGAGATATATTACTTAAAATGAGTTTGAGCAATACTCACCTATTTAAATGAGTATTGTAAACCTTAAAAGACGAATATTATTTATCAAATTCAGTGAGTTATACCTACCTTTAAGCTAATGCTCACCAATTTAGATGAGTACTATTCACCTACGTAGGTGAGCATTACTTTGTGATTGAGCACTGTTCACCCTAAACAGTATTAACCAAATTTGAGTTAGCAGTGCTCTTCTTATCAAAAATTCAGAGTGAGCACTATTTACCTTATTTGTGCATTACTCACTTAAGTGAGTGGGAAAAACTCAACTAAAATATGTTCAACTTAAATGATTTTTTTTTATACTTTGGAGAGGTTTAACTGCTATATATATATAAAAAAGATCATTTAACAGTGTAAACTTATGAAAACATAATTTCACTATTTCCAAATTAATTGTGGTTGCCACTCACGAGAAACCAATTTTTGAAGTTTAATAATGAAATGATATTGCACACACACACATCGAATAAATATTCTCTAAGTAATGTTTACATATTTCAGTGAGTGTATATATTGGGAATAAGATATAAATAAGAATAATAAATAGTATTCATTATTACACTTTACATACTATAAATAGTAATAGTTATTACACTACACACAGCATAAATAGTATTCATTGAAATTTCTTTTTAAAAGTCCCGTTTGCTCACCTAAGCACCACACATCTCCATGACAACGTGAAACATTTCAATATTTCATTGTGGCACTAGAATCCTGGAAGCTAAGTGTGAATATAAATAAATCTATACTCAAACGCAAAAGAGACATAAGGCATAAGGTTTAGTTTAATTATTCAACTGCCTACAAAATGATGTATTCAATTAAAAAAACAGCGGTTTCTGTTGAGACGTGATACTCGAATGAAAGTGGTAGGGGTCAAAATGAAAAATACGCAAACTGTACTAATGGATTTTACTTTTGATTGAAATACGACTTTTGACTCTCTTTATGATTTCTTTAATTGATTTTGTCATAAATATCGAGTATGACCCCCGGCTTGTCGTATTACCTGTGAAATACGACGTCTCATGGAATCGACGTAACGTTGCACGAAACGTAGAGGAATGTTCCATTCCGCCCGTAGAGCATTTGTTAAATCTTGAAGATAATTGACAACATGCCTTGGCGTTACTCTACGCCCATGCAGGTCCAAAATATGCTCTGTTTAATTCAGATCTGGAGAAACGACAGGCCAAGGCAAGACGGCAACGCCGTTTGCATTCAGGTATTGCCGAGTAAGCCGTGCGGTTTGTGGACGTGCGTTGTAATGCATTAGTGTGGCGGCAGTATACAGGAAATAAATGGAAAGCTTGGTCTCAAAACTTGATTTATGTACTCAGCTGCGCTGAGATTGCCATTCATAATGACCAAATCAGTTTTCATGTCTCCCATGATTCCACCCCATACCATGACACTGCCCCCGCCAAACCTGTTTCTCTCTTCTTCACAAGCGCCAGCAAATCTCTCCCCTCTTCTTCGGAATACCCTCACCCCTCCACCGCGGTTGCTTTGATTAAATATAGATGCGTCAGAATTCCACTGACGCCTTTGCCAACGTAAATGTCGTGCCCAGGTCATTCGGGCATCGCGATGACGTCGTAAGAGCACGTTTCCCACATAAGCTTGCCTATGTCTTATTGTTCGGAAAAAGTGACGCAGACGCCTCAGTGTCTCCACTAATACTGTACTGTCTCGTTGTAGCAGTAGCGGTTTGGAAACGACGTCTTGTGTGCGTCAGTTCTAAATGAGTCTAATCTGACGTCAGTTACGAGAGGCCTCCAAGTTCGAGGACGATCACGTCCCAGTTTGCTGAAAACTTGAACGAAGATTGCTTAACAGTGTTTCTGTGGCAATAAAATGCCCGTGCGACAACATAGGCGATATCACCTCTACTAAGCCATACGTTGACATTCAGAAAGTCGTGGCATTGCAAGTTTTAAAGAACAAAAATCAAAATGTTTTGTGTGTTTCTTTCTCTTAATCAGGACTTGGAAAGTAATGAGACATTTTTTTTTTATAAAATTCACATTTATTAAAATGTTTCTTTTGAGGCGTTATTTAAAACGTAAGCAAACAGTGGTCGGATGCAACCATTGGCCTTGTTCGAGCGCTTACTATAGTGACTATAGTTAAGCAAATCACCGCCAATATGGCAGATGATGGCTGAAAAGTTTACTGGACTTGATAAAATAAACATTTTCGTATCCTGCTAATGAGTTGTTTAAATGTTTTTTCGCCATTTAAAAATAATATGTGGTATATTTATATATCTGATCAATGTTTCATTTAAATACATTAACTTCGAGTATATATCAAGTGATTCCCCCATTAAAAGTAGGGATTGAACGCCATACTCAAACAAAAATGTACTCAAATAATTTGGCAGTCCGAACAAGGATAAACCGCCGACCGGTTAAACCGCCGAACACATTTTGCACAGACTGTGACATATCTATTTTTCCTCGTCAATAAACAATGAAGAGTTGTTTTAGCGACGAGAGCAACTACACATGTGGAGAGGCTTTTCAGTTAGTGCTCGAACAAGGCCATTGTTATCACAGGATTTACATGTTAAACGGTTTGACCATAAAACTATAGTTATGCGAAAAACAAACTTTTTTTTTTGCGTTTAAGTATACATGTAAATCTAAACAATTTTAAATTTGGTTAAGAGCTGATGGTGTAAATACAAGGACTATAACAAGAACGACTTGAATGTGACTGAAATGGAGATTTACATATCACTCCTCACCCAAGGACCATAACTCCATATTTAGGTTGTCCGGCTAGTGTGGTGGTTAACGCACTGGGTTTTCACCAATGCAACTCGGGTTCAATCCCAGGTCTGTCCGATGTTGAATGTGAATGGGTGTGGGTCCCCCATTTTCTCCGGGTACTCTGGTTTCCTTTCACATCAAGGACCATGTCAACAACATCGGTGTCAACGAGATTTTCAGAAGCGATATCGCTTTTCTGTCGTTTTAAAATAAACAAAGTTTTATTTTTTATCTCCAGAATTATGTGTCAATTATAAATCCTAATTACATGTATGTTTTTAAAGCACTAAGTGAAACCTTGGAATTTGTACGCGAGCGAAGTACAGTTTAAAGCTATTTTGTTCCAATATTTCATGTATATAGTGCTTGAAAAAACAACAAAAAAAACAACAAAAAAAAAACAACAAAAAAAACAAACAGAAAAAAACAACAACAAAAAAACAAAAAAAACCACACACACACAAAAAGACACCAGCTCATCTGCTGATGGAGATCCTGTATTCCGTTACTGCTACACTGTGGAATGTTCATAATAGTTAATAATAAGTTAATAATGCCGACAGAATGTTAGAAATGACATTATGTATAATTCATTTTTTTTCACCATTTATAATTATTTAGTTATCGTTGTTTAAATCAAACATGAAGTGGACGTTTAGAAAATTTGCTCATGGCTCAGTGTAGATAAAAGAAAATGCAAAATAATTTATTTTCAAAAGCAACGTATAATTACATATTTTGCAAATGCATATATCACTAGCATGTCATTTAATTGCAAAATGCGTAGTTCAACCGGCTTAAATCGACAAAACATCCTATTCCTAGAAAGCATATTAAGAATGCTATTTTCAATTATATGAACTTAATTAAATGTGTCAAACGCTTTATCTGTAAGATTTATGAAGACAAATCAGAGAAAAGGTTGTTGACTTATTCCATGTCACTACATGACATCATGCTGTCGGAAAATAGGCAAGCGAACCGTCGAAATACAGAAGATATTGGTTAAATTATCAGCCAATAAAAATGCGCCTTATAAATGCAATACTCTTTGGCGTGGAGGTTTGAAAGTCCTGTAAACAACAACAATAATAACTAGAACCGCAAGCGGTATCTTGGTTTTCGCTTTTAACCTAATCAACTTGAACACTTTATTTCAACTCAGCCACAATTTTTAATATGAAACAGAACGCAAAGGTTTTTTGAAGACCTACTCTCATTTGCACAGTTTTTTTAGTTTTTTTTTTTTTTGGAATGTTAGAACATTCAAACTCCTCTAGCGCAAATATTTCCCCATACCCTATCATCACATCACATCACATTCTGTGGTGCTGTCAACAAGGAACAAAATGCTGAAAACCGCATTTCAATTAGACTTTAACGTTTTGAGTTATAGGCAAAAGAGTGATTTTAAGCAAAGCGCCCTCTAGCGGCAAAATGAGAAAAAAAAATGATAAAAATTTTACAATTCGGTACCTAGAAATGCAGCAAATAGTTCAAACAAGTATATAAGTCGCACTAATCGAACATTCTTTTTCTTATATATCACAATTTTAAGCATAAAAACTGAATAACCATTTTCCAAAAAAGGATCAAACTTTGGATTGCCGTAAAATGAAAAGATCAAGTCCGATCTTCAAAAACTAAACATTATACGAAAGAACTATTTAGAACTAAAACTTTTGTTCATATACTCTCAATGAAATATTTTTAGATTTGGAGCACTTTGGGACCGAATAAAAACACAAATATCGTAATATGACCTTGACCTTTCAATGTTTTTTAACTTTTTAATTGTGAGGCCCTTTCAAACATAACAATACATAACTTGTGAAAATTTCATGAAGAATGAACAGAAAATAAAGTCAGGAGCGACAAAAAAACATGTTTTTGAAATTTTAATTTTTCCTAAAATTTAGTGAAGTTTGACCTTTTTCTAGAGGACAAACCATGCATTTCTTAAATTCGCCACCCCATATATTTTGTGCGTATATGTCTTGCAAATCATTTGCAGCAAACAGAATTCTTCTATCTGATTTCTAACAAAAATGGATAGGTTTTTCGTAGACCTACCCTCATTTGCATTTTTTTACGAGATTCGAACTTTCAACCTTCCGTTACTAGCTCAAAAAGTTTCAGCCACTCATACCTAGAAACTATCATATTTTATTAGGCTATCAACAAGGAACATAATTCAATTAACCGCATTTGGATCAGGCTTCAACTTTTTGAGTTATAAGCAAAAGAATGATTTCAAGAAAAGCGCCCCTAGCGGCAAAATGAGATAGAAAATTGATTAAAATTTTACTGTTGGTACCTAGCAAAGCGCAAATAGTTCAATCAAGTATACTAGTCGCACAAGTCAAACTTTTTATTCTTGTGTATCAGAATTTGAAGCATAAAACCTGATTTACAATTATTCCAAAAAAGGATCAAACTTTGGACTGCCGTATAATGACCAAATCAAGTCCGATCTTCAAAAACTAAAATCACGGAAAGCCTTAGAACTAATTTTGATTTATAATCAAAAATATTTTAGTGGAAAATGTCCAATAAAAACACAATAATGTAATAGACCATTGATTAAAATTTTTATTTTTGTGAGGCCTTCAAACAACAATAAATGTTGAAAATATATGAAGATGAAAGAAATATAATGTTGGAGCGAAGAACATTTTTGAACTATTTAAATTATTCCTAAAATTAGTGAAGTTTGACGGTTTAGATGACAAACAGCAAATTTCTTACTAAATCGGCCAACCCCATAAATTTTGTGCGTATATGTCTTCAAATGTATGAATGCCGACAAACAAGAAATTTTCAATTCTAGTACCTTTATCTCATTGAACAAAAGAATGAGGAAGGGAATTTTTTTCTGTAAGACCTAACCCATCATTATTATCACTTTTTTTCAAGTGAAATTTCGAACATTCTAACTACTCTCTAGGAAACCCCTATTTTTTTTCCGGTAACTCTCCATAGATGACGATGATTCCATCATATTTGATTGGGCTGTCAACAAGGAACATTATGTAAAAAAACGCATCTAAATCAGGTTTCAAATTTTTTAGTTATTAGCAAAACAGTGATTACATGCATTGCGCCCCCTAGTGGCTAAATCAGAAACAAAAGTAAAAAGTTTGACCAATTAGGCACATGTTCAGATAAAGATGACTCCATGCCCAAAATTTCATAGCTGTAGCTTTTTTCATCTGGCCGCTAGGCTGGACACAAAAATAGGTGGAATTGGAAAAATAATAAAAACTAGAACCGCAAGCGGTATCTTGGTTTTCGCTTTTAACCTAATCAACTTGAACACTTTATTTCAACTCAGCCACAATTTTTAATGTGAAACAGAACGCAAAGGTTTTTTGAAGACCTACTCTCATTTGCACAGTTTTTATTTTTTTATTTTTTTTTTTTGGAATGTTAGAACATTCAAACTCCTCTAGCGCAAATATTTCCCCATACCCTATCATCACATCACATCACATTCTGTGGTGCTGTCAACAAGGAAAAAATGCTGAAAACCGCATTTCAATTAGACTTTAACGTTTTGAGTTATAGGCAAAAGAGTGATTTTAAGCAAAGCGCCCTCTAGCGGCAAAATGAGAAAAAAAATGATAAAAATTTTACAATTAGGACCAAAAAATTAAAATTCTTTTTCTTATATATCACAATTTTAAGCATAAAAACTGAATAACAATTATTCCAAAAAAGGATCAAACTTTGGATTGCCGTAAAATGAAAAGATCAAGTCCGATCTTCAAAAACTAAACATTATACGAAAGAACTATTTAGAACTAAAACTTTTGTTCATATACTCTCAATGAAATATTTTTAGATTTGGAGCACTTTGTGGCCGAATAAAAACACAATTATCGTAATATGACCTTGACCTTTTCAATGTTTTTTAACTTTTTAATTGTGAGGCCCTTTCAAACATAACAATACATAACTTGTGAAAATTTCATGAAGAATGAACAGAAAATAAAGTCAGGAGCGACAAAAAAACATGTTTTTGAAATTTAAATTTTTCCTAAAATTTAGTGAAGTTTGACCTTTTTCTAGAGGACAAACCATGCATTTCTTAAATTCGCCACCCCATATATTTTGTGCGTATATGTCTTGCAAATCATTTGCAGCAAACAGAATTCTTCTATCTGATTTCTAACAAAAATGGATAGGTTTTTCGTAGACCTACCCTCATTTGCAGTTTTTTTACGAGATTCGAACTTTCAACATTCCGTTACTAGCTCAAAAAGTTTCAGCCACTCATACCTAGAAACTATCATATTTTATTAGGCTATCAACAAGGAACATAATTCAATTAACCGCATTTGGATCAGGCTTCAACTTTTTGAGTTATAAGCAAAAGAATGATTTCAAGAAAAGCGCCCCCTAGCGGCAAAATGAGATAGAAAATTGATTAAAATTTTACTGTTAGGTACCTAGCAAAGCAGCAAATAGTTCAATCAAGTATATTAGTCGCACAAGTCAAACTTTTTATTCTTGTGTATCAGAATTTGAAGCATAAAACCTGATTTACAATTATTCCAAAAAAGGATCAAACTTTGGTCTGCCGTATAATGACCAAATCAAGTCCGATCTTCAAAAACTAAACATCACTGGAAAGAGCTCTTTAAGAACTAAAACTTTTGTTCATATACTCTCAATGAAATATTTTTAGTTTTGGAGCTATTTGTGGCCGAATAAAAACACAATAATCGTAATATGACCTTGACCTTTTCAAATTTCTTTTAATTTTTTTATTGTGAGGCCCTTTCAAACATAACAATACATATTGTGTGAAAATATCATGAAGAATGAACAGAAAATAAAGTCAGGAGCGACAAAAACATGTTTTTGAAATTTTAATTTTTCCTTAAATTTAGTGAAGTTTGACCTTTTCTAGAGGACAAACCACGCATTTCCTTAGTTCGCCACCCCATATATTTTGTGCGTATATGTCTTGCAAATCGTATGCAGCAAACAGAATTCTTCTATCTGATCTCTAACAAAAGTGGGAAGGTTTTTCGTAGACCTACCCTCATTATTTCACCTTTTTCCAAGGTTCGAACATTCAACCTCTCCTAGAACAATTTTTTTCCCGTACTCGATGATGAGATTTCCATCATATTTGATTGGGCTGTCAACAAGGAACATTATGTAAAAAACCGCATCTAAATCAGGTTTCAAATTTTTGAGTTATTAGCAAAACAGTGATTACATGCATTGCGCCCCCTAGTGGCTAAATCAGAAACAAAAGTGAAAAGTTTGACCATTTAGGCACATGTTCAGATAAAGATGACTCCATGCCCAAAATTTCATAGCTGTAGCTTTTTTCATCTGGCCGCTAGGCTGGACACAAAAATGGGTGGAATTGGAAAAATAATAAAAATAAAAAAAAAAACAAATCAACAGAAGAAGAACAATAGGTTTTCGCCCTGCAGAGGCGAAAACCTAATAAACTAGAACCGCAAGCGGTATCTCGGTTTTCGCTTTTAACCTAATCAACTTGAACACTTGATTTCAACTCAGCCACAATTTTCAATATGGAACAGAACGAAAAGGTTTTTGAAGACCTACTCTCATTTGCACAGTTTTTTTTTTTTTTTTTTTTTTTTTTTTTTGCAATGTTAGAACATTCAAACTCTTCTAGCGCAAATATTTTCCCATACCCTGTCCCTTGAAATTCATCACATTCTGTGGTGCAATCAACAAGGAACAAAATGCTGAAAACCGCATTTCAATCAGACTTTAACATTTTGAGTTATAAGCAAAAGAGTGATTTTAAGCAAAACGCCCTCTAGCGGCAAAATTAGAAACAAAATTGCAAAAACAGCAAATAGTTCAATCAAGTATATAAGTCGCACTAGTCAAAATTTTTATTCTTATGTATCAGAATTTGAAGCATAAAACCTGATTTACAATTATTCCAAAAAAGGATCAAAATTTGGACTGTCGTATAATGACCAAATCAAGTCCGATCTTCAAAAACTAAACATTACTGGAAAGAGGTCTTGAAGAACTAAAACTTTTGTTCATATACTCTCAATGAAATATTTTTAGTTTTGGAGCTATTTGTGGCCGAATAAGAACACAATAATCGTAATATGACCTTGACCTTTTCAATTCTTTTTTTATTTTTTGAAATGTGAGGCCCTTTCAAACATAACAATACATATCGTGTGAAAATTTCATGAAGAATGAACAGAAAATAAAGTCAGGAGCGACAAAAACATGTTTTTGAAATTTTAATTTTTTCTAAAATTTAGTGAAGTTTGACCGTTTCTAGAGGACAAACCACGCATTTCCTTAATTCGCCATCCCATATATTTTGTGTGTATACGTCTTTTAAATGGTATGCCGAAAACGGAATTCTTCTATCTGATCTCTAACAAAAACGGATAGGTTTTTCGTAGACCTACCCTCATTTGCACAGTTTTTTTTTTGTTTTTTTTTTGCAAGGTTCGAACATTCAACCTTCCGTAGCTCAAACGCTTTCAGTCACTCGGACCCTTGAATCCTATCATATGTTATTAGGCTATCAACAGGGAACAGAATGCAAAAAACCGCATTCGAATCGGACTTCCACTTTTTGAGTTATAAGCAAAAGAATGATTTCAAGAAAAGCGCCCCCTAGCGGCAAAATGAGAAAGAAAATTGATTAAAATTTTACTGATAGGTACCTAGCAAAGCAGCAAATAGTTCAATCAAGTATACTAACGTTAGTCGCACAAGTCAAACTTTTTAGGTTTTCGCCTCTGCTGGGCGAAAACCTATTGTTCTTCTTCTGTTGATTTGTTTTTTTTTTTTTTATTTTTATTATTTTTCCAATTCCACCCATTTTTGTGTCCAGCCTAGCGTCCAGATGAGAAAAGCTACAGCTATGAAATTTTGGGCATGGAGTCATCTTTATCTGAACATGTGCCTAATTGGTCAAACTTTTCACATTTATTTCTGATTTAGCCACTAGGGGGCGCAATGCATGTAATCACTCTTTTGCTAATAACTCAAAAATTTGAAACCTGATTTAGATGCGGTTTTTTACATAATGTTCCTTGTTGAAAGCCCAATCAAATATGATGGATATCTTATCATCGAGTACTGGAAAAAAATTGTTCTAGGAGAGGTTGAATGTTCGAACCTTGGAAAAAAGTGGAAAAATGAGGGTAGGTCTACGAAAAACCTAGCCACTTTTGTTAGAGATCAGATAGAATAATTCTGTTTGCTGCATACGATTTGCAAGACATATACGCACAAAATATATGGGGTGGCGAATTAAGGAAATGCGTGGTTTGTCCTCTAGAAACGGTCAAACTTCACTAAATTTAAGGAAAAATTAAAATTTCCAAAAACATGTTTTTGTCGCTCCTGACTTTATTTTCTGTTCATTCTTCATGAAATTTTCACACGATATGTATTATTATGTTGGAAAGGGCCTCACAATTCAAAAAATAAAGAAGAATTGAAAAGGTCAAGGTCATATTACGATTATTGTGTTTTTATTCGGCCACAAATAGCTCCAAAACTAAAAATATTTCATTGAGAGTATATGAACAAAAGTTTTAGTTCTTCAAGAGCTCTTTCCAGTGATACTTAGGTTTTGAAGATCGGACTTGTTTTGGTCATTATATGGCAGTCCAAAGTTTGATCCTTTTTTGGAATAATTGTAAATCAGGTTTTATGCTTCAAATTCTGATACATAAGAAGAAAAAGTTTGACTTGTGCGACTAGTATACTTGATTGAACTATTTGCTGCTTTGCTTGGTACCTAACAGTAAAATTTTATTCAATTTTCTTTCTCATTTTGCCGCTAGGGGGCGCTTTTCTTGAAATCATTCTTTTGCTTATAACTCAAAAAGTTGAAGTCCGATTCGAATGCGGTTTTCTGCATTCTGTTCCCTGTTGATAGCCTAATAACATATGATAGGATTCGAGGGTCCGTATGGCTGAAAGCTTTTGAGCTACGGAAGGTTGAATGTTCGAACCTTGCAAAAAAAAAACAACAAAAAAAACTGTGCAAATGAGGGTAGGTCTACGAAAAACCTATCCGTTTTTGTTAGAGATCAGATAGAAGAATTCTGTTTGCTGCATACGGTTTGCAAGACATATACGCACAAAATATATGGGGTGGCGAATTATGGAAATGCGTGGTTTGTCCTCTAGAAACGGCCAAACTTCACTAAATTTTAGGAAAAATTAAAATTTCAAAAACATGTTTTTGTCGCTCCTGACTTTATTTTCTGTTCATTCTTCATGCAATTTTCACACGATATGTATTGTTATGTTGGAAAGGGCCTCACAATTCAAAAAATAAAAAAGAATTGAAAAGGTCAAGGTCATATTACGATTATTGTGTTTTTATTCGGCCACAAATAGCTCCAAAACTAAAAATATTTCATTGAGAGTATATGAACAAAAGTTTTAGTTCTTAAAGAGCTCTTTCCAGTGATGTTTAGTTTTTGAAGATCGGACTTGATTTGGTTATTATACGGCAGTCCAAAGTTTGATCCTTTTTTGGAATAATTGTAAATCAGGTTTTATGCTTCAAATTCTGATACATAAGAATAAAAAGTTTGACTTGTGCGACTAACGTTAGTATACTTGATTGAAATATTTGCTGCTTTGCTAGGTACCTAACATTAAAATTTTAATCACTTTTCTTTCTCATTTTGCCGCTAGGGGCGCTTTTCTTGAAATCATTCTTTTGCTTATAACTCAAAAAGTTGAAGTCCGATTCGAATGCGGTTTTTTGCATTCTGTCCCCTGTTGATATCCTAATAACATATGATAGGATTTGAGGGTCCGTGTGGCTGAAAGTTTTTGAGCTACGGAAGGTTGAATGTTCGAACCTTGCAAGAAAACAAAAACAAAACAAAAACTGTGCAAATGAGGGTAGGTCTACGATAAACATATCCGTTTTTGTTAGAGATCAGATAGAAGAATTCCGTCTCCGGCATACCATTTAAAAGACGTATACACACAAAATATATGGGATGGCGAATTAAGGAAATGCGTGGTTTGTCCTCTAGAAACGGTCAAACTTCACTTAATTTTAGGAAAAATTAAAATTTCAAAAACATGTTTTTGTCGCTCCTGACTTTATTTTCTGTTCATTCTTCATGCAATTTTCACACGATATGTATTGTTATGTTTGAAAAGGCCTCACAATTCAAAAAATAAAAAAGAATTGAAAAGGTCAAGGTCATATTACGATTATTGTGTTTTTATTCGGCCACAAATAGCTCCAAAACTAAAAATATTTCATTGAGAGTATATGAACAAAAGTTTTAGTTCTTAAAGAGCTCTTTCCAGTGATGTTTAGTTTTTGAAGATCGGACTTGATTTGGTTATTATACGGCAGTCCAAAGTTTGATCCTTTTTTGGAATAATTGTAAATCAGGTTTTATGCTTCAAATTCTGATACATAAGAATAAAAAGTTTGACTTGTGCGACTAACGTTAGTATACTTGATTGAAATATTTGCTGCTTTGCTAGGTACCTAACATTAAAATTTTAATCACTTTTCTTTCTCATTTTGCCGCTAGGGGCGCTTTTCTTGAAATCATTCTTTTGCTTATAACTCAAAAAGTTGAAGTCCGATTCGAATGCGGTTTTTTGCATTATGTCCCCTGTTGATATCCTAATAACATATGATAGGATTTGAGGGTCCGTGTGGCTGAAAGTTTTTGAGCTACGGAAGGTTGAATGTTCGAACCTTGCAAGAAAACAAAAACAAAACAAAAACTGTGCAAATGAGGGTAGGTCTACGATAAACATATCCGTTTTTGTTAGAGATCAGATAGAAGAATTCCGTCTCCGGCATACCATTTAAAAGACGTATACACACAAAATATATGGGATGGCGAATTAAGGAAATGCGTGGTTTGTCCTCTAGAAACGGTCAAACTTCACTTAATTTTAGGAAAAATTAAAATTTCAAAAACATGTTTTTGTCGCTCCTGACTTTATTTTCTGTTCATTCTTCATGCAATTTTCACACGATATGTATTGTTATGTTTGAAAAGGCCTCACAATTCAAAAAATAAAAAAGAATCGAAAAGGTCAAGGTCATATTACGAATATTGTGTTTTTATTCGGCCACAAATAGCTCCAAAACTAAAAATATTTCATTGAGAGTATATGAACAAAAGTTTTAGTTCTTATAGAGCTCTTTATAGTAATGTTTAGTTTTTGAAGATCGGACTTGATTTGGTCATTATACGGCAGTCCAAAGTTTGATCCTTTTTTTTGGAATAATTGTAAATCAGGTTTTATGCTTCAAATTCTGATACATAAGAATAAAAAGTTTGACTAGTGCGACTTATATACTTGTTTGAACCATTTGCTGTTTTTGCAATTTTGTTTCTAATTTTGCCGCTAGAGGGCGTTTTGCTTAAAATCACTCTTTTGCTTATAACTCAAAATGTTAAAGTCTGATTGAAATGCGGTTTTCAGCATTTTGTTCCTTGTTGACAGCACCACAGAATATGATGGATTTCAAGGGACAGGGTATGGGAAAATATTTGCGCTAGAAGAGTTTGAATGTTCTAAC
Source organism: Solen grandis (assembly GCA_021229015.1). Lineage (NCBI taxonomy): Eukaryota > Metazoa > Mollusca > Bivalvia > Adapedonta > Solenidae > Solen > Solen grandis. Next base: position 57,527,821 of record CM037780.1, read on the forward strand.
ATTGCAAAAATAAAACTGTGCAAATGAGAGTAGGTCTTCAAAAACCTTTTCGTTCTGTTTCATATTGAAAGTTGTGGCTTAGTTGAAATAAAGTGTTCAAGTTGATTAGGTTAAAAGCGAAAACCGAGATACCGCTTGCGGTTCTAGTTTATTCTTATGTATCAGAATTTGAAGCATAAAACCTGATTTATAATTATTCCAAAAAAGGATCAAACTTTGGACTGCCGTATATTGACCAAAACAAGTCCGATCTTCAAAAACTAAGTATCACTGGAAAGAGCTCTTGAAGAACTAAAACTTTTGTTCATATACTCTCAATAAAATATTTTTAGTTTTGGAGCTATTTGTGGCCGAATAAAAACACAATAATCGTAATATGACCTTGACCTTTTCAATTCTTTTTTATTTTTTGAATTGTGAGGCCCTTTCTAACATAACAATACATATCTTGTGAAAATTTCATGAAGAATGAATAGAAAATAACGTCAGGAGCGACAAAAACATGTTTTTGAAATTTTAATTTTTCCTAAAATTTAGTGAAGTTTGACCGTTTCTAGAGGACAAACCACGCACTTCCTTAATTCGCCACCCCATATATTTTGTGCGTATATGTCTTGCAAATCGTATGCAGCAAACAGAATTATTCTATCTGATCTCTAACAAAAGTGGGTAGGTTTTTCGTAGACCTACCCTCATTTTTTCCACTTTTTTCCAAGGTTCGAACATTCAACCTCTCCTAGAACAATTTTTTTCCAGTACTCGATGATAAGATATCCATCATATTTGATTGGGCTGTCAACAAGGAACATTATGTAAAAAACTGCATCTAAATCAGGTTTCAAATTTTTGAGTTATTAGCAAAACAGTGATTACATGCATTGCGCCCCCTAGTGGCTAAATCAGAAATAAATGTGAAAAGTTTGACCAATTAGGCACATGTTCAGATAAAGATGACTCCATGCCCAAAATTTCATAGCTGTAGCTTTTCTCATCTGGCCGCTAGGCTGGACACAAAAATGGGTGGAATTGGAAAAATAATAAAAACTAGAACCGCAAGCGGTATCTCGGTTTTCGCTTTTAACCCAATCACCTTGAACACTTTATTTCAACTCAGCCACAATTTTCAATATTAAATAGAACGAAAAGGTTTTTGAAGACCTACTCTCATTTGCACAGTTTTTTTTTTTTTTTTTTTTTTTGCAATGTTAGAACATTCAAACTCTTCTAGCGCAAATATTTTCCCATACCCTGTCCCTTGAAATCCATCACATTCTGTGGTGCTGTCAACAAGGAACAAAATGCTGAAAACCGCATTTCAATCAGACTTTAATGTTTTGAGTTATAAGCAAAAGAGTGATTTTAAGCAAAACGCCCTCTAGCGGCAAAATTAGAAACAAAATTGCAAAAGCAGCAAATAGTTCAAACAAGTATATAAGTCGCACTAGTTGAACATTCTTTTTCTTATATATCACAACTTGGAGCATAAAAACTGATTAACAATTATTCCAAAAAAGGATCAAACTTTGGACTGCCGTTAAATGAACAAATCAAGTCCGATCTTCAAAAACTAATCATCACTGGAAAGAGCTCCTCAAGAACTAAAACCTTTTTTATATACTCTCAATGAAATATTTTTAGATTTGGAGCACTTTGGGGCCGAATAAAAACACAATTATCGTAATATGACCTTGACCTTTTCAATTCTTTTTTATTTTTTGAATTGTGAGGCCCTTTTAAACTTAACAAAACATAACGTGTGAAAATTTCATGACGAATAAACAAAAAATAAAGTCAGGAGCGAAAAAAAAACATGTTTTTGGAATTTTAATTTTTCCTAAATTTAAGTGAAGTTTGACTGTTTCTAGTGGACAAACCACGCATTTCTTAAATTCGCCACCCCATATATTTTGTGTGTATACGTCTTTCAAATGGTATGCTGGAGACGGAATTCTTCTATCTGATCTCTAACAAAAACGGATAGGTTTTTCGTAGACCTACCCTCATTTGCACAGTTTTTTTTTTGCGAGGTTCGAACATTCAACCTTCCATAGCTCAAAAGCTTTCAGCCACACGGACCCTCGAATCCTATCATATGTTATTAGGCTATCAACAGGGAACAGAATGCAAAAAACGCATTCGAATCGGACTTCAACTTTTTGAGTTATAAGCAAAAGAATGAGTTCAAGAAAAGCACCCCCTAGCGGCAAAATGAGAAAAAATTGATATAAATTTTACTGTTAGGTACCTAGCAAAGCAGCAAATAGTTCAATCAAGTATACTTGTCGCACAAGTCAAACCTTTTAGCATAAAACCTGATTTACAATTATTCCAAAAAAGGATCAAACTTTGGACTGCCGTATAATGACCAAATCAAGTCCGATCTTCAAAACCTAAACATCACTGGAAAGAGCTATATAAGAACTAAAACTTTTGTTCATATACTCTCAATGAAATATTTTTAGTTTTGGAGCTATTTGTGGCCGAATAAAAACACAATAATCGTAATATGACCTTGACCTTTTCAATTCTTTTTTATTTTTTGAATTGTGAGGCCCTTTCAAACATAACAATACATATCGTGTGAAAATTTCATGAAGAATGAACAGAAAATAAAGTCAGGAGCGACAAAAACATGTTTTTGAAATTTTAATTTTTCCTAAAATTTAGTGAAGTTTGACCGTTTCTAGAGGACAAACCACACATTTCCTAAATTCGCCACCCCATATTTTTTGTGTGTATACGTCTTTCAAATCGTATGCCGGAGACGGAATTCTTCTATCTAATCTCTAACAAAAGTGGATAGGTTTTTCGTAGACCTACCGTCATTTGCACAGTTTTTTTTTTTTTGCAAGGTTCGAACATTCAACCTTCCGTAGCTCAAAAGCTTTCAGCCACACAGACCCTCGAATCCTATCATATCTTATTAGGCTATCAACAGGGAACAGAATGCAAAAAAAAGGCATTCGAATCGGACTTCAACTTTTTGAGTTATAAGCAAAAGAATAATTTCAAGAAAAGCACCCCCTAGCGGCAAAATGAGAAAGAAAAATTGATTAAAATTTTACTGTTAGGTACCTAGCAAAGCAGCAAATAGTTCAATCAAGTATACTAGTCGCACAAGTCAAACTATTTATTCTTATGTATCAGAATTTGAAGCATAAACCCGATTTACAATTATTCCAAAAAAGGATCAAACTTTGGACTGCCGTATAATGACCAAAACAAGTCCGATCTTCAAAAACTAAGTATCAATGGAAAGAGCTCTTTAAGAATTAAAACTTTTGTTCATATACTCTCAATGAAATATTTTTAGTTTTGGAGCTATTTGTGGCCGAAAAAAACACAATAATCGTAATATGACCTTGACCTTTTCAATTCTTTTTTATTTTTTGAATTGTGATGCCCTTTCAAACATAACAATACATATCGTTTGAAAATTTCATGAAGAATGAACAGAAAATAAAGTCAGGAGCGACAAAAACATGTTTTTGAAATTTTAATTTTTCCTAAAATTTAGTGAAGTTTGACCGTTTCTAGAGGACAAACCACGCATTTCCTTAATTCGCCACCCCATATATTTTGTGCGTATATGTCTTGCAAATCGTATGCAGCAAACAGAATTATTCTATCTGATCTCTAACAAAAGTGGGTAGGTTTTTCGTAGACCTACCCTCATTTTTCCACTTTTTTCCAAGGTTCGAACATTCAACCTCTCCTAGAATAATTTTTTTCCAGTACTCGATGATAAGATATCCATCATATTTGATTGGGCTGTCAACAAGGAACATTATGTAAAAAACCGCATCTAAATCAGGTTTCAAATTTTTGAGTAATTAGCAAAACAGTGATTACATGCATTGCGCCCCCTAGTGGCTAAATCAGAAATAAATGTGAAAAGTTTGACCAATTAGGCACATGTTCAGATAAAGATGACTCCATGCCCAAAATTTCATAGCTGTAGCTTTTTTCATCTGGCCGCTAGGCTGGACACAAAAATGGGTGGAATTGGAAAAATAATAAAAATAAAAAAAAAACAAACAAATCAACAGAAGAAGAACAATAGGTTTTCGCCCAGCAGAGGCGAAAACCTAATAAAAAAAACAAAAACAAATCAACAGAAGAAGAACAATAGGTTTTCGCCCTGCAGAGGCGAAAACCTAAAAAAAAAACAAATCAACAGAAGAAGAACAATAGGTTTTCGCCCTGCAGAGGCGAAAACCTAATAAGGCTGCGTCTGGCGGCAGTATCAAAACGGCCTCTATGATAGATTTTAAAAACGTGATGCGACCAATGAAATGGCGTAATTTGACACACATTAAAACGACAAAATCCAGCTGTAAAATCTCACGGCATATAGATAATCTATCGATCGGCCATGGGTATTCGACGATGGAACGTTAATTGCAGGGTGAAGTTTTAAATATATTTATTTATTTATGATCCTATTTTGAACTTTTATCTTATGAAGCATTAGTAGTATACTAGACAGTGTCAACAATCTTCTATCGATAACAAGTACGTAATACTTGAGATCGCTGTATCTCACCCTGACGTCATCAGTTACTAGGTTTTCGCTTCTGCAGGGCGAAAACCTACTGTTCTTCTTTTTTTTTTTTCTTTTTTTTTTTTTGTTATTTTTCCAATTCCACCCATTTTTGTAGCCAGCCTAGCGGCCAGATGAGAAAAGCTACAGCTAATTTTGGGCATGATGGAGTCATATAAATCTGAACTTGTGCCTAAATGGTCAAACTTTTCACTTTTGTTTTTGATTTAGCCACAAGGGGGCGCAATGTATGTAATCACTTTTTTTGCTAATAACTAAAAAAAATTGAAACCTGATTTAGATGCGTTTTTTTACATAATGTTCCTTGCTGACAGACCAGTCAAATATGATGGATATCTCATCATCGAGTACTGAGGGGAAAAAATGTTCTAGGAGAGGTTGAATGTTCGAACCTTGTTAAAAAGTGGACAAATGAGGGTAGGTCTACGAAAAAACCCTCCACTTTTGTTAGAGATCAGATAGAAGAATTCTGTTTGCTGCATACGATTTGCAAGACATATACGCACAAAATATATGGGGTGGCGAATTAAAGAAATGCGTGGTTTGTCCTCTTGAAACGGTCAAACTTCATTAAATTTTAGGAAAAATTAAAATTTCAAAAACATGTTTTTGTCGCTCCTGACTTTATTTTCTGCTCATTCTTCATCAATTTTTACACGTTATGTATTGTTATGTTTGATAGGGTCTCACAATTAAAAAGTTAACAAAAATTGAAAAGGTCAAGGTCATATTACGATAATTGTGTTTTTATTCAGCCACAAATAGCTTCAAAACTAAAAGTATTTCATTGAGAGTATATGAACAAAAGTTTTAGTTCTTAAAGAGCTCTTTCCAGTGATTTAATATTTGAAGATCGGACTTGATTTGGTCATTATACGGCAGTCCAAAGTTTGATCCTTATTTGGAATAATTGTAAATCGGGTTTTATGCTTCAAATTCTGATATATAAGAATAAAAAGTGTGACTTGTGTGACTAGTATACTTGATTGAACTATTTGCTGCATTGCTAGGTACCTAATTGTAGAATTTTAATCAATTTTCTTTCTCATTTTGCCGCTAGGGGGCGCTTTTCTTGAAATCATATTTTTGCTTATAACTCAAAAAGTTGAAGTCCGATTCGAAAGCGGTTTTTTGCATTCTGTTTCCTGTTGATAGCCTAATAACATATGACAGGATTCGAAGGTCCGTGTGGCTGAAAGCTTTTGAGCTACGGAAGGTTGAATGTTCGAACTTCGCAAAACAACAACATCTGCAAATGAGGGTAAGTCTACGAAAAACCTATCCATTTTTGTTAGAGATCAGATAGAAGAAGTCCGTCTCCTGCATACGATTTGAAAGACATATACATGTATACACAAAATATATGGGGTGGCGAATTTAAGAAATGTGTGGTATGTCCTCTCGAAACGGTCAAACTTCAATAAAATTTAGGAAAAATTGAAATTCCAAAAACATGTTATTTGTCGCTCCTGACTTTATTTTTTGTTTATTCGTCATGAAATTTTCACACGTTATGCTTTGTTAAGTTTGAAAGGGCCTCACAATTAAAAAGTTAAAAAAAAACATTGAAAAGGTCAAGGTCATATTACGATAATTGTGTTTTTATTCGGTCCCAAAGTGCTCCAAAACTAAAAATATTTCATTGAGAGAATATGAAAAGTTTTAGTTCATGAAAAGCTCACTCCAGTGATATTCGGTTTTTGAAGATCGGACTTGATTTGGTCATTTTACGGCAGTCCAAGGTTTGATCCTTTTTAGAAAAATTGTATATCAGTTTTTATGCTTCAAATTGTGATATATAAGAAATAGAATGTTTGACTAGTGCGACTTGTATACTTGATTGAACCATTTGCTGCATTGCTACGTACCTAACAGTAAAATTTTAATCAATTTTGTTTCTTATTTGGCCGCTAGGGGGCGCTTGGCTTGAAATCACGCCTTGTAACTAAATAAATTGAAGTTCGTAATAATGTTGAGTGTCATGTCGCATTGTCGTGTGTCATTTAATACTATTGTGTGTCGTTTGCAATTGTTGTTTATTAATTACAAATGTCGTTTGTCACCATCATAAAGCAATACACACATCTAATGTGGCACTAACCAAATTCCGTAAAAAAGTTTTCAAGTTTGCGACTACATTACTGACAGGTAATACTCAAAAATATTCTTTTGGGTAAAAGGTCTGCTTAAACATTGCGACAAAAATGTTTGAAATGTTTGTTAACAGTATTCAACAAGCCATTGAACAAAGAAATATGTTTTTCGAATCATGACATTTCCTTCGCGAAAACCGATGATATCGCGATAGCGATTCTAGTTCTCTCCTTATACTCGTTGCATCTTTGATTTGGTACTTTCTGGAACCACTTACACAGTAACATGTAAGGCATGTGATGAACGCTAACTAAATCAATTGTTTATTGGTATTCATTGAATCTGAAATGCATCTGTGGGCTTTCCCTCACATTTGCCTTTAAATCTAAGAAAGTTAAATTTTCAATCCATCTTGAATTATCTCATTTCCTAAACTGTCAGTAATAAGATGTGTTTTACTATCAAATTTAATCCCTTACATTCTATAGATTCATTACGCCTTCGTAAACAGCAGATCCAGATCAGATAGCTCATGAAAGAAACTGAATGATAAGTGCTTCCATTACTCGCAAAAAATATTCATATACCAAATTATGTTCAGTAAATGAATATGCATCAAGTCATTAATTTGTACGTGAATATGCATGAGGTATAGGGTTAATATAAAGGATATAAGCGAAGTCAAATCAAAATAAACTAAATAAGTACCAAAGCCTTTAACCCTTCCCTCATATAGACTCATTTTGACGCACTCAATAGGTACCACATAAAGCCTGATCTGCAGAAAACCACAGTTAAACCTTACCAAATTTAATTATAAAATCCTCATTTCCAGACCACTGAGGAGCAGCAAACAGCATAAAACCTGATCAGCCTGCGAGTTACTCGCAGGCTGATCTGGTTTTATGCTGTTTGCATAGGTCTTTTCATGGTGTTCTCTATGAGGGAAAGGGTTAATAGTTGCCACTAAAGATACAATATCAAGTATCATGACTTATAAAATGGGATAGTGGTGACCTTATTTTCTGATGTAGACAATATGTCCTCAATGTACACCGTTGCGATGAGAACTGTCCAATATTTAAGGTAAAAGGCACATTAAGAGTTTTTTTTTTTTTTTTTTTTTTTTTAAATGGAATATTCTGTTGTTTATTTTTATGGAATATTGTATAGTTTTAGGCGCTTCACATTCATTCATTCATTCATTCATCATTCATTCATTCATTACAACTCATTTTTTATGTATATACAGATCGTCCTTAACTAGTTGGATGATACCCTAACTGCCCACTGAAAATACCTTAATTACTTTACATCTCATTATCTATTTAAAAAATAATTATTTGCAGGAAAAGAATGAAATAATGAGAAACACAATGAAAAAAACTTATATGCAATATATACACAATGTAGTTACGGAAAAAATGCACCCATGATATAATGATCTGTATTATTTTAGATTTGAATCTCCAAAACAAATAGAAACTATTAACTCAAGGTTATAATGCTAAAAAAGGCCCCAGAAGGGATCAAACCTCCGACCTCTTGTTTACTTTACAAGCGCTCAAGCCACTAAGGTATGGAGCCATCTGATTTTGGTTAAATCAAAGTACCCGAGGTGATGATTTCACTCTGGAGTGCAGCTACGCCATGAAGATTACCTCTTTTTGTGTCTAAATCAGTACAAAAATGCATTTTGGCATGATGCATTCTACTAAAATCCAAAAAGATAGAAAAAAGAAGAGAAATTTTCCGTAAGAAATTGCTATATACGAAGTACATTTCGAGGGGGTGAGAACGAAACTATACTAAGTGCTTATACATATATATGCACTTAGCCTAGTTTCGCTTTCACCCCTCGATTTGTAATATAAAGTATTTTTTTATTTTATTTATTGAAAGATCTCAAATGAATTATTTATATAAATATAATATTGAACGACTGATCAAATAATTATGCTCCGGACAAAATTTAAGTATGAAAAATAACAAAAGGTAATAACCCCTAAATCACGCAAAATAGAGTTATGGTTCTTGTGCACTGCACTTCTCTTTACTAAGCTCTATCTACCTATGAAGTTTCATGTTGATACCTTTTATAGCCTTTGAGTTATGCTCCGGACAAAATTAAAGTATGAAAAATAACAAAGGGCAATAAATCCTAAATCATACAAAATAGAGTTATGGTTCTTGTGCATTGCACTTCTCTTTGTTAAGCTCTATCTACCTTTTTACAGATCCACCAATTAAAGCAAAAGTGTTATGTTAAGTAGTTAAAAGTAAAGTTAGGCATCTACACCGAAGAAAAAATATTATACATGTTTTAGAATTTTAATGCACAACTGTATTTGGAACTAAAATTATAAATTATTTGCTCTAAATTTTGCGCAAAATATACCAATTATTTTTAAGTTTCTGTCTTTTTCATCATACTACGTTTGTCTTACGCTGTTACTAATGAGTTGTTTTTCCAGAAGAAACAATTTCCATAATCTCGACAGTTTATTCGATAAAATGGAGGTCCTGATCAAAACAAAATAAATTAAATAGAACTGAATTTTGATCTGTTTCAGAATAGGACTATTCTCCTGAAAACATATACATTTATATGTACTTTATATATATTTATAAACATTCCTTGTGCATTTTAAACATTTATGAAGTTCAGTCTTGACCAGTGAATGATGGAGAAAGAATTCGGATCGGACGAATGTATCAGTTTGGTCCTATTGATACATATACATTGAGAAATCTATCTGTAGCAAAATAGATATCACCATTACTACCACTGTATGCAGTTGGAGCGAGTATGATTTAGATACTTACATTCCCTTAATGTCTAGTTTATTTGTCAGCCAATGAAAACGCTGCATTCAGAAGAAATAAACTCGATACTATATCGAATTTTGCTCATAGTCGCTTAATATTTTTGCTAGTACTATAGAAGCAGCGCGTTCGTAAAAGTCATCCCACTATTATTGAGCTGCTATGTGATCTCGATCTCCGGAACCTGATAACTCAGATTTCAGTATACATGCGCCATATGAAATAGGCCAAATCGTTTCTATATAATATCGTGAGTTATTCGTAACTTCTCGTACGAGTAACTGTTTCAGAAAGTGTTGTGTGTAGACCATATTTTATGGTCATAACACCTACTTATTTGAATTTTTTTTTACTTCATTCTGGTTCATATGTTAGTCTACAGCCACAGGTGCTTGAAACAAACTTTTTTATGTTCTATATGGGCTATATACTATAATAAGATATAAGGTCTCCAACAGAACAAAAACGTCATGCTGAACAAATAAGAACACTGCTGCAAGAAACGACCAGATCACGGTTATCTCTTTTTGGTCGCCATTTGAAAGGATCAATCTAAGCGTTAACGCTTTTTATTTCACTAAAATCCCTCAAATAGCGAAGAAATGGGGAAAAGTTTCACAAAATGCCATTATTTTCAATCCATGTCGTTTTCGACGTCCATACAATTCATGTATAAAAACACGATTTCTGGTCGATTCTTACGAAATTAAACAAAAACGGCTAGAATTTCCACGTACGTTCCATAAACAAACTCTTTTCCTATCGATCTGCGAAGTCTCAACTGAACGAAACCCTCTACATACGTAATTCTTTTGAAAAAATACACAAGGATCTAGCTTGTGACAGTATTTTATCGCCATGTATAGCGCATGTATACTGTTCCGCACTGAATATTATACAAGGATTTGATTGGTTAAGATAATAATCGGAATAGTTCGCTTTTCACTATTGACCAATCGTATAACACAGTTTCTTCGCTTCATTTTCCTGTCACTTCAAAATCAAAATGGCGAACTTTACTTGACCTGCGCTTCCACGACCGATATTTTCAAAATAATTACGTACATAGAGGGCTTTCGTTCAGTTGAGACTTCGCAGATCGATAGAAAAAGAGTTTGTTTATGGAACGTATGTGGAAATTTTAGCCGTTTTCTGTTTATTTCGTAGGAATCGACCAGAAATCGTGTTTGTATACATGAATAGAATGGACGTCGAAAACGACATGGATTGAAAATATTGGCATTTTGTGAAACTTTTCCCCATTTCTTCGCTATTTGAGGGATTTTAGTGAAATAAAAAGCGTTAACGCTTAGATTGATCCTTTCAAATGGCGACCAAAAAGAGATAACCGTGATCTGGTCGTTTCTTGCAGCAGTGTTCTTGTTTGTTCAGCATGACGTTTTTGTTCTGTTGGAGACCTTATATCTTATTATAGTATATAGCCCATATAGAACATAAAAAAAAGTTTGTTTCAAGCACCTGTGTCTACAGCTATATGTACGGACTCGTGAATTTGTTTTAGATCAACACACACGTATCTTAAAACGTTATAGAAAAAGTATTGACTCAACTTGAATACAATAAGCATAATTGGTCGACATTGCATTGATGTGCACAAGATACAGAGCATTACAAATCGAAAATAACTACTTTGAATATCGTATCCGCGTCTGTATACTTTTGGACAGGGCATCGTCCCAATAGCTAATGCATATATCAGATTCTACTATCATTTTGCTCTGGAAAGTAATGCAATCAGTTTAATTTTATCATGTTATAGTATTTTGTCCTTATTACTCCGGATTGAACGTTATTGTTTGTTTACATGTACTGTGCATAAAATTTCGGAAAGTATTTCGTAAAGGTTGGGCTACATATTAACTCTGCCCCGGTCTAAACTTTAATACCGAATTTTTTTTTTAATCATGACAGTATCTTCGCAGAACGTTATAGTTTCTGTTCTGAAAGACTTTTTTCCTTTAAATTTTACGTGACTATGATTTCAGAATTCCACGAAATGCCTTGCACAAACTTATAAGCTAAGTTTTTCAGTTGGCGGCTCTCAGGACTATCGGTCCTTTGGTTAAGGTGCTTGGTTGACTTTAACACTCACTCAGCCCCTCACCGCGTGGGTTCGAATCCCGGCAGTGTAATTCGGATTTTCATGTGAGGAAGCCTTCCAGCTTGCTTGCAGCAGATCAGTGGTTTTATCCGGATGCCTCCGTGCATTCGGGGTCTTCCTCAACCTGTAATTAGCTGGACGTCGCTATATGACTGAAATACTGTCGCAGCGACGGTAAACTCAAATAGTCAAGTCAAGTCATTAAAGTGCTATTTTAATTATCATATAAAAAATTACCACCAAGTATGTTAAATGTATCATTCGTAGATGTTTTACAGTCGTTTTCGCTCCCGTCGAAAGTTTCTTATTCCTGTAGCTCGGATAAACACTAATATATACATAGGATCAAGACTGTCATTATATGCATCTCACATCGTTTTGTCATTTTTACCATTAACAAATTAGTCTGTGCCGGAAATCAGCCGTGTTTGCAGAAATGGTTCAATAGGTCTGTTCAGGATACAGGATATTGTTAAGAAAATGTCGGCTTGTGCTTCACCTCAAACACCTTAAACTGAGATTTTCCTCTTCTAAAAAGTCTACAACTTTGTTTTACCACAATCTCAGGCCCTAACGATGCTTACCTTTTACTGAGATGAATCTATCTATCTCGCACCAAGTTCTGTGAAAACATGCAAAAGATAACGCACCTGTCACACTAAAAAAATGGGGGATAGATTTATCTTTATTTATATTTCTCACGTGTTTATCGGGGGTAAATCAACGACTCATCACGGACCAATTCTCAGTAGCTGAAGATTTGACTGTCCCAACCATACGCAGTAATCAGAGCAAGAAGAAAACGAAAAAGAAGAAGAATATGAGGAAGATAGAGAAGTGGAAACAGAAGAGAGGACGGAGAGGTAGAAGAATAATAGAAGGTTGATGACGACGAAGAAGAAGAATAAAGTAAGAGGAAGAAGCAGAGGATGATGAGAAGAAGATGAAGAATCGAAATATTTTTTTTTAAAGTGTGCTCATCTGAAAGTTTCGTTTTATTTCTTTTTATCATTTTAAATATGTTATTGAACAGTCTGTCTTCCTGCAAAAGGATGGCTTACACAATTTAGTTTTAAAAACAAAATAATTACAGCTCAGCTGGTCCTCAGACAGTTGCCATGACAAGATGACATGAACAATCCCCACAACAATATTTCAAACAGCATTTGTCTTCGTCCTAGACAATGTTTATTGAAGGACATCGCTATCTTACACTTTAAGTATCATTTTCTGAGTAGCGGTCTCGTCACAAAATATGATTCATAAATTTTATTCTCTATATACATGGTAAAAACTAAAAAAACAAAAAAAACAAAACACACACACACTTAAAAACAATAACAAAAAAACATGTTTTAACCATAACCCGACCGACCATTTATTTTGACCGAAGGTTCTGACTATTAAAAAGGCAAAAACAAACAACAAAACAATATAAATTCGTATTCGTGGAATTTTGAATAAATAGGAAAATCTAACATGATGATAATTACACCAAATATACCCACCCCCTTTTTTAAGCAAAAAAAAACAAAAAAAACAAAAACAAAAAAAAAACAGGTGACACAAAAAGCATCTGTAAGATAGATTTGTACAATTTAGCACGCAAATTGTATTGTGAATAATGAGCAATAATTTGACAGTGGACACCTGGCTTGTTCGCAAATGATCGGTAGAAATAAAACAGTTTATTTTGCAATTATGGCAGAGAGTTATGAGGCCAAAGGAAATTCAATTCTAACCATTGTTTTCGAAAAAGATTTTTGAAATCTTCTAAATGGAGTATATGAGGAAACAAGCCTATAGATTTATTGGATCAACTTTACTTTAGCAATTATGGTAGACAGCCATGAAATGACCATTCGTTTAAAATGAAATTAAACTAGAGATTTATTTTCGTAGAAAACTGATGTCTCCCCCCTGCCTCATCCCCCCATACACATACACTAAGGCACACAGTGACATATGCTTAACTTGCATTGAAAAAGTAGATCTACCATGATTTCAGTTACCAAAACATTAGCTCACTTTTGCAGTGACTTGAAAATAGGAATAGATTATTATTTTTCACAAGTAAAAGAATAAGTAAAATTACAAGCAACAGGTAAACTAGAAATGTGTCCATAGGACGCGAATGCCCCCACCTAAGTGCTTTGTCACAAATCTGAAATATGTTTGTTGTTGCGTTTAACGTCCCACGGACAGTATTTCAGTCATTAAGAGACTATGTCTACTTCAGACAGATATAGTGCTGCCACACTGCAATATCACACCATAGACATGCGGCATGGTACCACACCGTCACATTATCCTGACACCGGGCCAACCAGTCCTTGAACTACCCTTATACTGAGCGCCAAGCAAGGGAGCTATACCAGTACCATTTTTATCGACTTTGGTATGGCCGGGGATAGATCCCACGACCTCCTGCTCCAGAGGCGGACGCTCTAACCATTCAGCCACAAAAATAACAAAGGGCAATAACTCCAAAATTACTTGATGACGTGTTATGGAAGGTGGTCACTGCACTTTTTCTGAAAGCATGCTACATAAATATCAACTTTGAAGTCAATCCCTGTATTCAAGTTATGCTCTGGACTATCAGAACAAAGGACAATAACTCCAAATTTTTTCTCCTGAATGCATGAAGTATCAACTCTGAATTCAATCCCAGTATTAGTATTCATGTTATGCTCCAGACAAACTTTCGGGATGGATGTACTGACTGACGGATGGACTGATGTATGGATGGACAAAGGCAAATCTATATGTCCCCACCCGACAATAGATGGTAGAGACTTAAAAAAATAACTACCAATGAAGTTTCATGTTGATACCTCTCATAGCTTTTGAGTTATGCTCCAGACAAAATTTAAGTATGAACAAGAGCTGTCAGAGGACAGCATGCTCGACTATTCAAAATGCTTGTTGGTAAATCAAATGAAATCTGTTTCAATTCTTGCCCTTCACATACCCTGACTAATTATAGTCAAAAATGATGTACCTTGATAGACTGAAACCCCTTAATAGTTTTATGATGTCTAAAATCAATCCCATGCCTAGTTACTGAGACATAAGCACAATAACACTGTGCATGCAAAACTTTAACCAAAAATCCAAGTTAGAAAAGGGCCATAATTTGCATAAAATTCAGTCCAAAAGTTATCCTCCTTAGTTTTCTGATGCCCCTGAAGACACTCCTTAAATTTGTAGTCAATTCCACAAGCAATTTCTGAGATATAAGCTGGATAGTAGCTTGAATGCAAAATTTAACCAAAATTCTAAGTTAAAAGGGGGTCATAATTTTTAATATATTCCAACGAGTGTTATCTTCCTTTATAGTATGAAACCCCTAAACATATAAAAGATGTTTAAAATCAATCGCAGCTGGATACGAGATATTAGCATGAAAGTACCTTGCATGCAAAACTTTAACCAAAATTTCTAGGTTAAAAAGGGGCAATAATTTGTAACATATTCTATCAAGAGTTATCTACCATGAAAGTATGATACCCCTAAACATATTAAAGATGTTTCAAATCAATCCCATGCCTGGAACTGAGATATTAGCATGAAAGTATCTTGCATGCAAACTTTAACAAAATTTCTAATTAAAAAGGGGCAATAATTTGCAACATATTCCATCAAGAGTTATCTACCATGAAAGTATGATACCCCTTAACATATTAAAGATGTTTCAAATCAATCGCATGCCTGGACACTGAGATATAAGCATGATAGTATCTTGCACGCAAGACTTTAACCAAAATTTCTAAATTAAAAAGGGGCCATAATTTGTTATATATTCCATCAAGAGTTATCTACCTTGGTTGTCTGATGCCCCTAAACATATTCATAAACTTTCAAGTCAATACCATGAATGGTTATTGAGATACAAACTAGATAGTAGCTTGCACGCAAAACTTTAACCAAATTTTCTATTGCATACAAAACTTTAACCAAAATTTCTAAGTTAAAAACGGGCCATAATTCATATTAAATTCAGTCAAGAGTTATCTACCTTGGTTGTCTGATGCCCCTGAACATATTTATGAACTTTCATGTCAATACCATAAATGGTTATTGAGATATGAGGTTGATAGTAACTTGCACGCAAAACTTTAACCAAAAGCTGCAACGCCAACGCCGACGCCAGGGCGACTACAATAGCTCTCAAATTCTTCGAATAGTCGAGCTAAAAATAACAAAGATTAATAACACATAAGTCATACAAAATAGAGTTAGGGTTCTTGTGCACTGCACTTCTCTTCATCAAGCTCTATGTAGCTATGAAGTTTCATGTTGATACCTCTTATAGCCTTTGAGTTATGCTCCGGACAAAATTTAAATATAAAAAATAACAAAAGGCAATAACTCCTAAATAATATAAAATAGAGTTATGGTTTTTGTGCACTGCACTTCTCTTTATTAAGCTCTATTTACCTATGAAGTTTCATGTTGATACCTCTTATAGGTTTTGAGTTATGCTCCGGACAAACTTTTGTCACAGACGGACGTAACATAAGTGATGGGGGCATAAAAACATTTTTAGATGTTTGCAGTAATTGAGTACATTCATGCCGAAAATCTTATTATTTTAATTCATGTTGTTTAATTTCATTAAATTTTTATGGTAATTAAGTCATCAGTATTCACGGAGTACATAGTCAAAGGGCGGACTATATTGATCAAGCTCTGCCCGAGTTCTGGACCTTGTGTGTAACAATTCCACTAAGTTTCTTTTACATGACTGAAATTTTGTATCAATAGCATAAGTAGAACAGGAGTTATCCTGCGGTCAAGAAATTGTGAAATGGGAGAATAACTCCAAAAATACTGAGACCAGAATTGTGAACCTTGTGCATGACTTTCTCTTATTTATTTCTTTCCATAAATGAAGTTTAATTTCGATAGCATGAGTTAAACTGGAGTTATCTTAAGGACACAAAATTGTATAAAAGGGGAAAAACTCCATCAAAAAACATTGGAAAGTGATTATGCTCATGTGTACTGCAATTCTCGCCCAGAACGTCTACCCACCTATGAAGTTTCAAGGTCATATACCTCATTGTGCATGAGTTATGCTCCAGACAAAACTTAATTGAATATGAAATTAACAACGAGCAACAAGAGGGCCATGATGGCCCTGAATCGCTCACCTGATTATAAATGAACAACATATGTTGGATTTTTCATATTGACCTACTTTTTGACATCACAAGACCCACTTTCGAACTTGACCAAGATTTTATGGAAACAGACATTCTAACCAAGTTTCATGAAGATTGGGCCTAAAATGTGGCCTCTAGTGTTAACAAGGTTTTTCTAAGATTTGACATCATGACCTACTTTTTGACCCTACAGGACCCAATTACTGACCTGTCCAAGATTTTATGGAAACAAACATTCTGACCAAGTTTCATAAAGATTAGGCCAAAAATGTGGCCTCTAGAGTGTTAACAATGTTTTTCTAAGATTTGACCTCATAACCTACTTTTTGACCCCAAATGACCTAAATTTCGAACTTGTCCAAGATTTTATGGAGACAAACATTCTGACCAAGTTTCATGAAGATTGACCAAAAAATATGGCCTCTAGAGTGTTAACAAGCCAAATCGTTGATGAGGCACGTCACACGAAGGGCGATCACAAAAGCTCACCTTGAGCATGTTGTGCTCAGGTGAGCTAATAACTAAAAAAAAATATGATTTGCAGAATTAAGGTTCTTTCCATGATTTCCCCTTGTGATCTACCACTTCATTTAAAAAAAAACTCCAATAATGCATGACAAATCTATTTCCTTTTTTAATACTTTTTCAGTTATGCTCCGAACAAAAATGAATTATGAAATTTAACAAAGGGCAATAACTCCAAAAATATGATGCACATAGTTACAGTTCTTGTGCATGACACTTCTCCTAAATGAGATCTATCCACCTGTGAAGTTTCAAATTAATAGCTTTAATACTTTTTTGAGTTATGCTTCATACAAAATTTAAGTATGAAATTTAACAAAGGGCAATAACTAAAAAAAATGATGCACAGAGTTACAGTTCTTGAGCATGACACTTCTCCTCAATGATATATGTCTACCTGTAAAGTTTTAAGTTAATAGCTTTAATACTTTTTGAGTTGGCTCTGGACAAAAAACATGATGGCAGATGGCAGACCGACAGACAGGACAACAATGGGGGGGCGCGCGCATAATTCTGGCCAATGGCTTCATAGAAAAGATTTTGAACTCTTATATAGAGTGCATATAAGGAAAAAAGCTGACCACCTAGGGGTGATCATCATGGCCTTAAAGGGATCAACTTTATTTCAGCAAATTATGGCAGAGAGTTATGAGGTGATCATTTGTGCCAAAGGAAATTAAATTCTAACCATTGTTTTCATAGTAGAATAATTTTGATTTTTTTTTATATAAAGTATATAAGGAAACAATCTGACCACCTACAGGGCCTCATTTTTCAATGAGCATGAAAACTTGGTTCATATAATCAAAGAAAAGATACACTTGATTATTGAATGCATTTTAATCAAAAATATTTTAACTGCTCTTGTAACGAATACAAAACCTCAAGGTTCAGGTGTCAACAAGCCAAGTACAGTATTCCAAGTACAATAAACCATCAGATACTGTCAATCATATAAATACTGTAGTGTTCCTATGGTTAAGGACAAGTGCATACAAGCACATGTGCATATGGATAATCTAACATAATAAATAAAATAACAAGAACCTTGCCTCAATTACATACAAAATAAAAACGACGAAATTTGCAACGTTAAATTTATTTAATTTATGACATAAACTGCTTAATCAAATAAAACTAGAGATACTGTATATACTGCATGGTATCAGTCACTTCTTGATGTTTTGCACCTAAATAAATAATCTTAAAGATCACAAAACTGCTTTTCAAATCCAGTCCTGGACATCAATATCTCAATATGTTAAGAAAATAGATTTCGACCCATAATCAGTCTGAAACATACAACAACAACAGAAAACAACCAGTTTTGTTGATTTTTACACTGGTAGTTTAGGCATGTAAAAACAATACATCATTATTCTCAATCTAGTTTCATGCCTAATTTAATGCTTCTTCCAGTAAGAAACAATAAAATGTGAATTAAATTTGCATAATTTGAAAATATTTACAGCAAATGAGAAACATATTATTTTCATATATATCAATCCCTCTTGACAGTTCATGGGTTGGACTAGTACTTCATGCCTAAGAATGCCATTCGAGATTCTTGACACTAAGCAATTATTGAACAATCATCACTTAATTACTATACACTACTTCAAGAGTAGGGTGACCATTTCTTTTTTATTTTCTTGTTTTTATCTAAATAAAGAATATGCCTTTGTCCTTTTATTCAATGAGAGGTTGGTTTAAATGTAGCTTTGTATAAAACTATACAGTAACAGAAAGTATACTATCACATAAACAAAGCAAAAACTTTGTAAATACGACAAACGTAGTAAGATCAGACAGTACAGATGTTAGCCTCATATAAGACAAAATCCGATGCCTGGACAAACAGGGCAAACCTAGATCATACAACTCCATACAATATTCTAGCTCAGATACTATGCAGTCTTCTTGGAAAAGAAAAATCCATGGTTTTCACTGTTTATGGTTTTGTATATCAAGTCTTAAATGTGTACATGAATATTCATGAGGTAAGACTTATTGTTTTGTCCATTCTGAGCCATTCAATGCTGTAATGGTTAAATAAACAGTACTGTCATGATCAACTCTGCACTATAATGTTAAATTGACAACCACAGTACGAACAGTGGGTGGTTATATAACAAGTATATTGTCACTGTGAATAAAAGATTGAACAACTGAGTTAAAATATTCCTTAATACTATGAGGATTACTTCTTATATCATTTCTGAGTAAAACACCAAATAATGCTTCAGGGCGTGTTGGTCCTGTGGTAACATACCGGACTGTAAATAAAAAAGTTCAGTGTTTGAACCAAACAGGGACAAGGAATTTTCATGACATCCCCAGCCACAAAAATTGCAAGAACTCGTTTCCCAAATGGAAGTAAAATAACTCAACTAAATCCTAATCAAAGTAGTACTCATGGTGTATGCTCTCGAAATCTCAGGTTAACTAAAATCCTTTTTGAATCTAATGGCCATACTCTGTTTCAGCAAGAAAATCATATTTCAGTACAAACTTTTTATATTCCAGAATTTTGGGGCATGATTTCAAAACTCATCTGAAGAATTTGTTCAAATTTAGCTGTCATTCCAAAATTATACCCTTTTAAGGTTTGCTCCACAGAATTGAGCATCAAGACAATTGGCTGATGGATGAACATATCACCAAGTAAGAGACCTTGTAACCAAAGAGAGGGATCAATACTGCGTAGACAAATAATTCTCAGTAATTCCAATATGTTTTTTAAATTTATCATAACCATCCATGCACATTTCTTTCAGATATTTTTTTTTCAGAATTTAAGCCTCTAACCTCATTAAGATGTGTTCTGATGCAACTGAAAACAGGGCAGACACAGATCAGTAGGGGTGAGCAATATAACACCAAATTGCAATATATCGCAATACCATTTGTCTGTCTATAAATCGCAATATGATTTCAAATAATGCAATATATTGGGCTTTAGTAGCTGAATAATTTTCAAGTATTGAGTATATCTAATAAATAGAAACAAATAGCAAATATGTTTATACAACATTATTTTTATTTTTTTTTCTAAAGTAAAGTTCACAGCTTCAGGAGAACAACTGCACAATGGTTATCCAGTATAAACAAGCTATTGTGATTATGTAGTAATAGTTAATTTAAGAATAAACGGAGACGTTAAGTCAAAACATCAGTTGAAAAGTTAAGGCAACAAATTTGAAGTTGGTACCTTACACACAAAGCTCAAAATATGAGAAAAAAAAAATTAAAATAACTTTAAAGAAGTGTCCACATCTTCTATGTGTGTTTTGAATTAGCAATATTAAATTCAAATATGGCAATATATTTCAATATCATTTTTGCTTGCAATACCCAGCCCTACAGATCAGGGTCTCCTCTGTTTGCTCATACAATATTGTAGCACAGATTTTACAATTTGCATGGCAAAGACAAATCCATTGTTTCATATACCATTAAGGTTATAAATGAATAAATATTCATCAAGACAATGATTTGTGCATAAATATCTATGAGCTAAAAGGTTTGACTCCTCGAAACTTTTTAGAGAGTCTCAAATGGATCAGAATAAAAGCTGGTTTTCAATTGTTGCTATTATATATTTTCAGCAGCTACATGCTTTCAGTTTGATCTGGAATTTCTATTGTATCAACAAGGTGTTAGGGTCAAGGAGAGCACAGCATGCAGATGAAACATTTGTTTGTTAAGAAGTTTTTTTTTTTTTTTTTTTTTTTAAGGGAAATTAATTAGGTGAAAATGGAGTTATGGCCCTTGATGAGACTGTAGCCCATGGGATAATGAAAATTGGAAAATTTGGCCAATTTTCACAACGATGCCAATGACAATGATACAAGAGTGATGACAATACCTTGACTTTTTTCTTTGAAAAACAGACAAGCTAAAAGTAAAAATCAATAATTATTATCATCTACGAATCAAAATTCAATGTCTTATCCAGAATTCCTTATATAAAAATATCATTTAAAAATCTTATACTTTTTATCAGTTAAATCAAATATTTGTATCTGACAATAATCAAGCACCTTATTTTATTAAGTATTCAATACACATCATCATAGGGCCTGAGCAAACTTTCATTTAAACCAACAAGGGGTTGAACCTCACATAGTAACTAAATTTGGTATCAATCTTCCTGAGTCTTGATAATTCTGACCAGACAAAATTATTTCTTTAAGGTAATCCGTTCATCATTAAATTATACTCATGATCCTTCAAATGCTTATAAATACTTCAGAGCAGATGCAAGTAACCAGTGACATGGAGCTATAGGCTTTTTTGCTGTAAGCATTATGAAGGGTTGCATTAACTATGTATTTCTCATGATCACTTGATGGACCCTGATAACAATTTAATGATGGATGGATTATTTTGAATGAAATGCAAGTAAAATGGTGCCGTTGTATTGGAATTTACCGTTGCTGTGACAGTATTTCAGTCATAAAGTGACAACCTGCCTGTTATTGTAAGTAAATAGAAGTAGTTTTTTTCCCACAAATTTGTATACTAATAAATCTAAATAAATCTTCAGGATAACCAATTTATTCCCATCAGTTTCTCTCTGATATTATCATTACTGTAACTTCGTATCATGAAAAATGTTAAATTCACACACCACTATCTGCAAGTCTGATGCAATGCTCCTGGTTATTGATTTAAAATTCCAGACAACAATTGTAACTACATCACATAGGTTTGTCATCTTTAACCCTTTCCCTCATAGAGGAAACCATGAAAAGACCTATGCGAACAACATAAAACCAGATCAGCCTGCGAGTAACTCGCAGGCTGATCAGGTTTTATGCTGTTCGCTGCTCCTCAGTGGTCTGGAAATGAGGATTTTGTAATTATATTTTGGTAAGGTTTAACTGTGGTTTTCTGCAGATCAGGCTTTATGTGATACCTATTGAGTGCATCAAATTGAGTCTATATGAGGGAAAAGGGTTAATACCAATTCTTTATAAATTTATATCGAACATATAATTTTCATATGTACATGTATACATAATGAACACCATGGGTAAATACATCAACTATACACATATTTTTTATGCTATATTTCATATCCCTGTTAGTGTTACACTGCTGCATGTATATATATTAAAAATATAGGTATTAATGGATTTTAAAGTCATTCACTGAATGTGTACGAGTCATTAATCATTTAATCAATGGCTTTCCAACACCTGAGAATTACAATTACATTCTGTAAAGTTTAAATTTATGTCCATGACTATCTCCCTCTCACCCCCATTTCCACTTGAATTAACACCACCTTAAATAAAACACCATCACAAATTATTTTGGCTCTTAAGCAGTTCACATCATTAATGTTGCACTTGAAGAAAGTCTTCCTTCTCATTATCCATGACCTTCACTGAGAATGGACCCTGCATTTGTATGAATACACAGTTTATTACATTACTGGTCACATTTGCAGGGTACCAGTTCTGCTAGCCCAGCTCAACTGACTGGTTTCTGAGTTTATACCAGTCTAAGTATCAATGTGATGCACTTTAAGTAGGTTACCAGCTCTAGCTCCAAGCTGTTGGAGAAGAATGAAAACTATCTGTATCTCTATTCAGGGTACCAGCTTTACTCCCCTGTGATATCCCTGACAGAGAGTGGTTCCCGGCTGGATGCTGACTGTGGACTGGAGTCCTTGCTATACAATACCTGGGACAGGGCAGCATCTATATTGAGACTACATAGGTTCTCCATGGATTTTCTTGCCTTCTTTTCTTTTTTCCTACGCTTATGCTGGAACCAATAAATTAATTGCTGTATTGACCTTTCTGATTGTTAAAGAAACAAACCTTGACACATATAAAAATTCATATCATTAGAAATAAATAAGACTGACATTCTTTTTCCTTTACTAACAATTTATAAATCTCAGAACTAAAAGAAAACTGGAATTTCATGAGACAAATTCTAAAGATTTGAAATCAAATATGAATGGTAAAGATATAGAGGTTCTAGAGTGTTAACCTTGAGAAATAATGATAATTATTTATTGCTTCTGGACTACTGAATTACTACACTTTGATAAAAGTTCAACTTTGGGTTGTGTTAATATTTAAACATTTCAACTTCGCACACAATGCTTGAAAAGCAAACCCAGAGCTTTCATCTGTATACTAGACTTTGTCAGCAGAATGACTCTACTGGGTATTAACACTGCCCGAGGACGTGCACATACATATTGACAATCCAGGACATGTAGTGAATCTCACAACTGAGACGAGGGCCAGCATAACCTGTTGCACATCTGGGATTCAACATTAACATCACTCATGTCCTCGGGGTGACTGCATGAGAAATGAGGGTGCTATGTTGTCACTTAGTGATTTTAATGAGAACATCATATATACCTACTTATTCAAGATTACCAACATAAATCCAATTAAGTAATATTAATAATTTTAAGTGTTATGGCCTTTAATACTATACTGGTTTGATCAAAATTGTTTTAAGATGTGGAAAAGATATTTACATAAAATATGCTTTTAAATAAAACAAGAGTGTTCTCTGGAACATGTATCAACTGTTGAAGCATGATGGAAAAGGTGTGATGGACAGACAGATGGGCAGACAGACCACAAAACAGAGGGCTAAGATGGCCCTGTGTCGCTCACCTGAGTAAGATGGCTGTGTTAGACATAATGACAAAAAATCTGGCATTTAAAGTTTTTTTTCTCAAATTTGACTAAGTGACCTACATATTGATCCTACCTGAATTTGCACTCAACTGGGAATTCATTCAGTCATCATTCATATCAAGTTTAATGAAGACTGGGACAAAAATGTAGGCCTGTAGAGTGTTTTTTTAAATTTTGACCTGGTGACCTAGTTTTTGACCCCACATGACCCAATTTTGAACTTATCCGAGATATTATGTAGACAAACGTCCTGACCAAATTTTATGAAGATTGGGCCAAAACTGTGGCCTGTAGAGTATTCACAAGTTTTTTTTTAAATTTTGACCTGGTGACCTAGTTTTTGACCCCACATGACCCAATTTCGAACTTATCCGAGATATCATGTAGACAAACATCCTGACAAAGTTTCATGAAGATTGGGCCAAAACTGTGGCCTCTAGAGTGTTCACAAGATTTTTCTAAGATTTGACCTGGTGACCTAATTTTTGACCCCACGTGACCCAATTTCAAACTCATCCGAGATATCATGTAGACAAACATCCTGACCAAGTTTCATGAAGATTGGGCCAAAACTGTGGCCTCTAGAGTGTTCACAAGCAATTGTTGACGATGGATGACGGACAAAAGGGGATCACAAAAGCTCACCCGAGCACAAGAGCTCAGGTGAGCTAAAAATGATCTCTATGTGTCATCTCTTCTTACAGCAGGTGACACAATAATAAAAGGGCCAAAATTCCAGACACTCTGGTCTAATAGCTCCCATCATAAAACCTAGAAAACCTAACAATGTATAATTCAGCAAACCCAAATGTAGACATTACTGTAAACAAATTCTGGACAACTGATGTAATGTATTAAATGACTGATTGAATAAGTGTATATATGATCTGGCCACTAAGTTGCCCTATTTAGCTCAGATAGGCTTAAATTCAATAATTGTCCCACTCTTAATATGGAGGTAACAGAATAGTTTGAAATATTACATTTACCTCTCTCCTGGCTTCTTTATCTAAGCTTTCATCTCTGTGTCGCTTCTTGCCCTTCTTCTTGTGTTTATGTTTGTGATGATGATGATGATGGCGCCTGCGGTGTGAACTCTGTGACCCCTCCTGCGAATTCTCTCTATGGTTAGAGCCCCCTGGGGTAACTGTTACTCCCCCCTGGGTAGAACCTGTATCCCCTGTAGATCCAGTCACATCAATATCACAAGGTTCATCATTACTACTTGTTTTTAAGTCCATATACACACAATTCTTTTTAGTTACTTTCTCTACGTCACTTACTCCAAACTTCAAAGCTGATTTTTCTGCAGTTTTGTCTTTCATATCACTTAAACGTTTCTGAACAGAATTTGATACATTTGAATTTGTTTCTAAAGCAAAATTTAATTTCACTGGTGAATTAACTATACCATTTCGTTTTTCTATGGCTTCAGAAACTGTTTTTACTTTAGTCTCTACTTTAGTTGGGGTATTAAACAGTTTCTTTGCAGGTGTTCGACGTCTTGGAGTTGCAGGAGATTTGAATGGACTAGTGAACTGACCATTCCTGCCTCTTCTTGAAGGAGTTAACAATTTTCTGGCGGACACTGGAGAGCTTTGCCACTCTGCTAGAAGGTCTAAGGGATTTGCCCTCTCTGGAGATTGGAATCGTGCAGGTGTGTTCAGTGATTTCTTTGGCGTTAACCCAACCTTTTCTAGAAGCTTCTCCTTCGTGGGAGTCAACTCTTCTTCATCCGAATCTCTCTGGGCTTTAACAGGTGTTGTAGGCACATCAATGATGTCATCTTTTGTTGAATTCAAAGATTTATCAGGTTCATGCAACTTATCCTTTAGCTTACTTAAAGGCACATCATCCTCATCAGAACTATCACTAAGACTAACAAATTTAAAAGGTCTGTTTAAAGTTAATTTTACTTTCTCAATTTTCTCTGACTCACTTTTCTTTCTTGTTATTTTAACTTTCAATTTATTTTCATTCTTTGAAGGTTTTCTCACATTCTTCGGGAGAGAAAGTTTGACGGCATTTGACTTCCTGTTGGCAGATGACTCAACATCAGAACTTTCATCAATCATTATCACATTCTCAGGTTCATCTTGCTCTTCTATCGTTTCCGTACTCCCGTATTCCGTTGGGTCATCATCTGTCTGTTCAGACTGTTGATCAGTTTTTCTTACTGTTAAGAATGACCTCTTCAGCTGAGACCTCAAACCCCTGTATGGGACACTGTTTAACATCTTAATCTTGTTTTTATTTACTATTGGTGTATCAGAGTCTAGAGTCTCAATTTTCATTGATTTTGAGTCCACATTCCTAGCAAAAGTTTTAACATTCTTTTTATATGAATTTCCAGGATTTTCACCTTCACTTTTAGTTCTTTTCTTAGATTTTGATCTCAGTTTTCTCGGAGAGAAATTTGTATCATCCATGCCATAATTTTTTTCAGCAAAAGTTTCACGCTTGTTATCCAAGTGTTCACTAACTACATCGTCCACACTCTCATTTACTTTCACTGTATGAACATTTTCACTTTCCACTTCAACTTTATCAGAGTCACTTTGCCTTGGAAATTTAGGCAAAATTGGGACACATCCATTGTTTGACAAAGGTGGAGAAAACTGACAAGGGTTACACATTGGTGGTATCACCAGTCCCTGGCAACGGTCAGGCTGGGCCAAGAGGGCCCCATTCCCGTTCACAATAATAACTGTCTGCGGAGACTCCACGGGTGGTGGGGGACGAGGAACAATC
>CM037780.1:57554653-57604653 GCA_021229015.1 Solen grandis
ATAAAAATATGAACTTGAATGTTATTGGTGAATAGCAACTTTAAGTTTTATGTTTTCGACTCTTCCATTTACAATGTTTGTTCATGACTGAGTATTACACATGGCTCAGTTGTTGTTTTTTTGTTGTTGTTTTTTTAAAGCTAAGTAAACGTACGGTATACGGTATCAGGCTTATACACAAATATCTGCTCAACTACTTTAAATTTAACCATCAGTTTGATATTTAAGAGTGGTAATCTTGAAAGAAATATCTTACTCAAGAACAATGCTCTAGCTTAGGTTGTGGTATTACGGAGTATTATTGACTTTTTAACTTTCATATATGATAATATTTTGATACACACGAGTACAAAATACATTAAAAAAAATGGAGAGAGAAACTTCACTGTACTTACGCAAGTAAAGCGAATGGCTTTCTCAAATTGCACAAGGATGAATTAGTCTTTGTTATACTAGTTAATCTCCTGATGTTCATATTTTAGACTGGAAAATTACTTTATCTTACTTTATCTTACGTTTCAACTTCACAGGCGTACAACAAGACAATATACATTTTGTAATTAGTAGGATGCATCTCATTTGCAAAACATGCTTGTTTCTACGGAAACGAGAAGGAAATTCCTGTCAGAACTGCAAAGAAATCACGAGCATTAATGATGTAAAAATTGTGAAAATTGGTGTCATACGTGATTAGGAGGAAATTGGATATGCTTTCGGTAATTAGAACTACATAATATCAATCATACACTAGTAAATATCATCATGAAATAAAGTGTTATGGCCGGGCGCTAATTTCCGGAAGTGATAAACATTCCTGTTAACTTATTACAAGATGTTTTTTTTACTAAAATGCTTACAATAATATAGTTTTCAAAATGAATATACATAGAGCTTTGTAGAAAAACACCATGGTACATGTATTGACTAAACATTGCTGTACCCACTTGCGTAACGCTCTACAGTGTGGACAAAAACAGTTTGCTAGGAGCAGGCCAGAGCCGAGGGTATAATTGGTACATGAACATGTAACCCTATACAACAAGTACGACTGATTTTGTAAACTAATTCATTTATTTCGACAGAATAGTATAAATAATATTATATATTGATCATTTATTCGCCATTGACACCATAGGTTATTTACCATTAGTATGTGTGTTAAACAGGTTTGTAAATATTTGCTTTTTATTCTCATATTCAAATCAAAAACCAAGCGGACGCTTGAAAAATGTGTTAAGGTTTATGCCCTGTAATTCTTTTCCAGTTAAGGTAAATGCCCCATAATAACCATCAAAGCCATGCACATAACTTCACAATATAAGCTTTTTAAAATGTCAAACCATGGAAATCTTAAAGGCAAATTGACATGTTATAACATATGACAGAAATTCTTTTATTACCTCAAATTTATAATTTTATTGTCATGAGTTATCTCCCCTTAAAACTGCAAAAAATGGTTTTCTCCATTTTCCTACGGTAAAGTTTAGATTTGTTCGTGAAATTTGAATCAAAATTATATACTGCATCTTTCAAGTCAAGAGTGAGTGTATGTAGTAGCTTTGTCATTATATTTCGTGGATATAACAAAGCATTTTATGACGTTTTATTTGGATCGCTTTATATTTGGTATTGAACTTCCAGCAGAAAGGTTTTCTCTAATACTGAACAATAAACATACATCCTGCATACGCTATAATACATTTAATTATAATATGGCATAAAATATACGTTGTGATAGAAAGCCGATACTTTAGAGTTATTCACCTCCCGTCACAGGATTTCTGTCTAAAGCACAGAAAAGCAAATGTATACATATGTAAATGGTATAGATACTATAAATCGACATAAAGTTTCACATAAAAGAAAAACCTATATCTCAATAGCAATAAAAAAGTTTAAGAAAGACACATCTTAAACATTTTGATATTTTTAAGATATTGCCTCAAAGGCATATTCAAGTGTACGTGCCTTACATCTCAAATGGCTTCATAGAATATTTTTTTATTGATATCCCGTATAATCAATCGTTTACATCGGAAAACAACGTTTAACCAAAACCAAGAACGATTTCCAAGCTGATTTTTTAATTTAACATTTTGGTGTTAAATTATAAAATGCCGATTTTGTACTTCTGTACTCTATGTTGCTGACGGCGACCATGAAAATATGATTAATGCATGAGCAGACCAGAATTGTAATGTTAAAGATACTTTAAACGTGCGTTCCAGCCGTTTCCTTTACTTTAAATGTATGTACACTACATGTATCTGTATTCGCAGTCACCTGTATTAAGCAGTCAATCAGTATGTAACGGTCAGTTTTTATTATTACCCAACTAGCATTTTATTATATGTTTAATTTTCATATAGCGACCATATCTGTTAAGTAGCAGTATTCTCTAACTCTCTTGGACCGACCGCTTAAGACAGGTTTGACTGTAATTGTATGTACTGGATGTCCCCTTTTTGAGGTGTTCAACACAAAATGTGTGTGGAAATATGGTGCGTCTCTAAGTTATACATCAGCGTTAATAAATTAAAGCGACGTTACCTGAGACAAACCAATTATGAGCTTTATGTTCTCTGTAACCGGGCAATCCACATCCTTAAGTAAACTTGGGATTTAACGATATACCTAAGACCATAAATTTGGGAAATGTTTGTGACACTTTCAAAGTACATACTTTATCTTCATTTCAACAAACCCGACTCATAAATGTTCAATTATTTTTAAAGTAAGTGTACATGTAGCCATACATGTTCGTGAATAAATAATGTGAAAAATAAAATTGTGGCGTCGGCTCCCCTGGTAGCTTTGTTCTATTACAGAAGTGTTAGCAGGCTATAATAACTTTAAGTCAGTGATAGCAGTTTAATGCATGTCCTTTCTTTTTGCTTTTAAGATTATTTATATTGGATGCCAAAGCTGACAATGAGTTTTTATAATTTCTCCTGTGGTTCCTTTTGGACAATGTCCCGAAGCAATCATATGGCCCTCACATTCCCTACAATAAAATCTAGGCAATTCCTTTGATATTTACTCTTCCAGAAATAAGAAAATAATGGCATTATCCGTGTGAATGACGAATTTAACAACCAAAAAAATTGGAACTGTATCGGTCATAATTCCAGTAAAGTGTGTGTGGCTACAGTATACCATTATAAAATGGAGAATCCCTATTGGGACAGATACATATACAATAAACATTGGGCCATGACGTCAGCTTCAGCCAACAAAGAATGCCCAAGCATGACTCTCTGGCAGTCGAATGCGGATATTGTCTGATACACGAGGACTCATGAATCGGAGATCTTACTAAATCTGGCTCAAGATCCACCAACAATACTTAGCGCTAAGTATTACTTTAACTATACAGAAACGCATTCCGCCATTCCTGTTTTACGAAATGTTCAAGATCTAACTTGACTTTTTGAGTTTTACCGTCGCCTCGACAGAATTTCAGTCATATAGCGACGTCCAGCTAATTACAGATGGAGGAAGACCCCAAATGCACGGAGACATCCGAGTAGAACCACCTATCTACCGCAAGCCAGCTGGAATGCTTCCTCACATGAAAATCCGAATGACCCTACCGGGATTCGAACCCACGCTGTGGGGGGCTGAGTGAGTGTTAAAGTCAGCGACTTTAGCCTCTCGGCCATGGAGGCCCCGAAATGTATATGACTGAAGTGACATGAATTGTAACAGTGAAGTCTTACAATATTTGTTCAAAAATGAAATAGTTGGCCAAGTTATTTTTCATCAGAGACAAAAGCATAATGAAATTCGCCCTTAAGTATTACTTTGCGCTAAGAAATGTTGGTGAAATTCGACCCTGTATCCATCCAGACGCTGGGATTTTTTTCAACGTTTTATAAAGGAATAACCGTGTCAGTTACATGTACAAAATTCTTGTGTGCAAATCGATATATGCATAAGAATTTGGAATAGGTCCAAAGGCTATTTCAACATCTACTGAAGAAGAAACATTAAACTATAATAATGATATCAGTTTTCTTGAAGGACTCTTTAAAGATAGCAATGGTGTCTCCTAAGCAATTGATCTACCTTTTTCTCTTTTAACCGTCTAGTTTACGCTCGTTTTTTTATCCATATTACGGATTTACCGTTCAGAAGTTCACGCTAATGTTTGTAAAGCACTCCTTCCATTGAAAAAAAAAATGAGAAAAAGTTATTTGTAGTGCACAATAGTGCACAATAAAAAGTATAAGTGACGGGAAACTCCAATACAATTTTTGTAAAATATTTCTGTTTGCTGAAAAACTCATAAGTGGAGAATTATGAACTTTAAATTGTCTTGGTTGTCACAGTGACGATAAACTTCTGCACAACAAACCCAACTTGTGGTTCCTGAAATATTTCTGTTCGCGGAAATGATGATAAGTGGACAATTAAAGATATACATTTGGAGTCTTTTGTAAACTTATTCTATTATAGCAATTTGACATCGGATACAAAGTGCAACATCAGACCAAACAGTTCATTTCCGCAAGAATAGAAATGTTTTGAATGTTTGATTTTCTGATAAAATTCATATTTATCTTAAAATGATCTAAAGTGTTCATTTCCGATCGAACCCGTATATCTCTTGTGAAATAACAAATCAAAATTATATACAATTGCGTCGGTGTTCATAGAACTCTCGGCTTCGTATTTCTAATGCATTTTGTGATTAAATTGATTGATAATGATAGTGAACTCAACCAGGAGCGCGTTTCACTCAGTATATACCATCCTAAGCTTACATTCAGAAATATCAAAATGTATCATTCCTGTGATTTTGTTCTCCACAAAAAGTGTTGAATTCAGTTTAAACTCATACATATTACGTCGACTGGGAAACTAGTTCTTGCAACTAATACTAATTCCTCTCGACGGTTTCTGCGTTGGAACAGTTACTTTGCGCCTGTGTAGGTTATTACAAATCCTTGTCCGCAATGGGATTTGAATCAAAAACTTTGGATTCGCATTCTGATATGTCACCACTTGACCACGGTGCCCTTGGATTTATATAATGCAATGAAATGGATAATTGTTTATGTATAAGAAAAAAAAAATAAGTATCTGGTAGACACTGTTTAGGACAATGTGCTTGCGACTAAGAGAAAATTCGTATGTAATTTAGGGAAACGGGCCCTGGATTGGATCCCAAGGGCAGAACCTGTCTTTATCAGAAATCGTGATTGGTTCAGAAAAGTGTCTGGAAAACTCCTAAACATACACACCTATATCTTGAGATACTAGCCAATAGATGTGGGTATTTAAAAATAAATTGCTTTACAATACATGTAAATATAGATCTACAAACCACATTGTAATATCACAATCATATTATTGTAAAATCAATAATTTTCTTGGGACACTAATGTTTGACGATTTCGAGAGGGTTTTTATTCACAAATATTCCCCACAAAAACTTCTCTCATATAGACCTTACGTTTTCTAGAACATAGATCCACGAATAAATGTCCACACGATATTCCTTGGTACATAATCAACGAATTTTAATGTCAACGAAAATATGATTTTACAGTACTAAAATGATAAATAACTTCCAATAAAAATTGTTTTTCGAGTTGAGGTTTATTCGTGCTGTTGTTTTTATTCTTTTTTGAAGTAGTGTGTGACGTCAGTATTCTCCAATTTTGTAATAGAAATATCGAATGATTGAATATAACTTCACAACACAGCTAAAAATCAAGTAAATGCATTGAAAATCAATCAATTTTGTGTCAAAAATAATTTATTACAGGATACAACAATTGTCTTTGACATGAAAACTCTATAGAAGTATATTTCCTATTCTGCGTAACTGTTTTGATCACGGCATTTATCACGTGATTGCATTAATTTAATTTGTGCAAAGGGGCTCGCAACATTGGTTGGATAGTAAAAGAACAGTTTTCAATTATTTTATGGTGTTTCAATAACCCATGGAGGTATCTGAGGTAGAAAGTTTGAAGTCCGATACAAATACGTGTAACAGACATGCACTTAAAACTATACCATTACATGCTAACGACCTAAGAAACTTCCATCGGTTATTGTAACGCCAACATATCGCTGAAACATGTATATCTACCACTCAGGCAAAGTTACGAGTTCCTTTGCCTGTAACAATTGTGAGGGAAGACCTACTAGGGTCAGACTGGTTTGCAGTCGCTGGAAATCAAAAACAGGTATTGTTGATTTGCATTATTACCGCAGCCGCTTAATCTGTACACATGTGAGTAAATAGTAGATATTTGATACAGGTGTTTCGAAAAAGGAGGATTAAGAAAGTATATGAGTCCCTGGGATTGAGTACAAGCATAAACTTAAGTTACGCAGCAGAATTGTAAGACCTCTAAGGGGGTTAGAAAGTTAAGACAACCATTCTTTATTTCTTAACCCCTCAAACCCTCTTTCATTTGAGACACATACAACTCTAGTGCCTTCAGGGCTTTGATTTTCAATTTGGTAGCGATAACGCATTGACTTTCCTCCTGCAAGCCATATCAATCCGAATCCTCCTTTTTGTAAAACTTAAATACAAAACCTTCTAACTCTAACCGGAATATCGTAATATGAACTGTGAAAATATGCTGTACGTCACGCGGTGCAACGCAACGCAAGGAGCATGGTTCCAGTATAGACTTGTTTTCAGACAACGTTCTGAAAAAGCATGAATGTTCGCCAGCCCTATATAGTTACAGTCATATCCTGGCGGTTAAATTAGTATGTACCCTTATGGATAAAACTACCTAAAGCAGTTCAACGTTCTAGAAACAGTACTTTGGGGCAAAATAATACATTATTGGAATTCTGTCGCATGGTTGATTATAACACTCATAATGTAGGAGGGAATAACTTATTTATGGATTGTAATGCGGAACAGCAGTATTGTATGACCATCAATATTACCATCGTCATCAATCAATTTTCATCAATCATCCATCAGTTTTCATCAATCAAGCAAACAATCAATTTTCTTCAATTTTCATCAATCATCTATCAATTTCCATCAATCAATCAATATCATCATAAGTCATCATTATAATTTAATCAATAACCATAAATCATCAATATCCACCATCATTATTATCATAATCAACATCGCCAAGATTAATTAAACCTCATAAGATCAATTGTTTTCCTTTCCTTCTCCTCTCCAGTATATAACAGGAGAGTCGGTATATTTGGTAAGAGACATAACAGTTAAATCTATATTTAGAGAATTCATGCACGTGACGTCCTGATTACAGGTTTAGATTTCCAGAGTGTTTTATGAAGATCAATATCAGATTTAAAGATCCTCGGCGTTCGTGTGTCGAGAACTCAATGTATTATGACAGTTCAGAACAAATTTATATCTGATTATTCAGTGGAACAACTATAACAAGTAGAACTAGCCCCCTCACACGAGAACACTTTTATTGACAAAGGAGTGCAGCTTTTTTAAGTTAAATCATTATTTTTTCACCCATTGTATGGATCACGGAAAACAGAAATATATAGTCATTTAATAAATTCTCAATATTATGGGCCAGCAACACTTCATTTTATTTCAACTTGATGTTTGGTACTGTATTCTCCGTCACTGTAAAAGTTTTAGATATCTATGCAACAGATTTTTCACTATACTCGCATACACGAATATATAGATTTTTTTTTCAAGAAAACCGCAGTATGTTTATTTGCTGAAGCACAGTGAAAAATCTATTGAACATAATTGCTTTTAACTTTGCATAATGACTGGAAATGAAACAACAACAATAATGTGAAATAAAATAAGGTATCGATGGGCTTGATTTTAGTTATCTGCCCTTGAAAATGACATAAAAGAGCAAAATAAAACTCACTTCAGGGGCAGATAACTCAAACAGCATAATGGTGACCCCCATTTTTCCCCCATGAATATGTTTCTAATGATATTATCTATAATCATGCAAACCTTTAGAAAATTATCATGGCTAGTTTTAATTTTCCTTCTATGTCTATATAGAAAATAACTGCATTGTGCACGTTTTGCCTTTAAATCAAAACATTTTTTTTCAAAAATATCTCATGCCATCATTTGGACATTTTGTACTTTCTAACACTGTGAAAGTCGACTTAATTATAAATTTGTAAAATTGACAATATAAGTATTTCATATTTTCGTCAAAATCCAACTTCTGTGCTAAGATGCATTATTTTGCAATAAAGCATATTTTAACTTTTAGTGTTTCGACATGTGGACATTTCTCGCTGTTTTCCTTATAACTTGAAGGTAAATACATGTACCATTAATGATCATAGCCCAACTTTCCTTTCTTCTCAGACACATATCCATTTTTTTTTATCCGGATAAATATCAAATCAGCCCTCCGTATATACGGAAGTCTATCCATCCATTAAGTTTAATCCTTGCATAACACCGCTATTGCGAATACGAAAATGTAAAATGTCATCAAATTGAATTGTTCAATAAAACTAATGATGCGTTATCAAGATGTGCTGTTAAGGTATATTTGTATATACGGAGCAGTTATCCCTCAAACTAATTTGATTTAGCAATAACAATAGGATCAGTTCTCCTAAAATGGAAGTCTCAATGGCTAAAACTGATGAATCGCACAGTTAGAATGGCATATCTATATACAGGAGATAAGATGCCGAAAATAGTTTGGTAACATCCGCGGTAAGTTTGAGATTCATTATCATTATGAGTGTTTTGTTACAGATTTAGATTTGCATTCTTATTGCTTATTTAGTTTATATTAAATATTTTATTTTGTCCAGTCCAAGAGACGAACGAACGAAAGGACGGAAAGCTTAAATTAAAAAGAAAACAGCATTTGGGCACCAGCAAGTGAATATCTCATCAGGGGTTGCCTTTGATCTACTCTAAAGATTACATGCAATATTCATGAGGCGTCAGGAGTAATGGCGGCCTATTTGGATCCTAATTTTATACTACAAGATTACCAAAATAATTGTACCTAAACGCTTTCTTTAGTGAAATACCCATAAATTTGCTCTGTGTTTACGGCAGTATTAAATAAAACTTGGACTTAATTCTTGGAAATAGATTTCTTCGTGTAGAAATCAATTTTACTATTACAGTCCCGAGATGCGTTGTGTGCTTATGTTTTCATAATTTCAGCTTAAATAAGCGGGTTTCATTCATTTCGAATACAAGACATCTTGGTCTAAATTTCTATAATTTAAGATTTGCTTTCCTAATGTATTATTTCCATTTGAAGGTTATCCATTTGAAGGCTGAGATTACTGTTAGCTGCTTTGAAACTCAAGGTTGTGGGTTCAAATTCCAACAAGGTGAATTGATTTTCTCTCTATTTTTTCACTTTGATAATTATTTCTGTAACTCTCTTATAATACCTTAGAAGAAAGTTTGTAATGTGTTTCTTATCGATAATCAAAAGCATTTTTTTTTTCATAAAAAGGACATAACATGCATTTGAGAATGTCCGATCTTTTGATGTCCGAATATCCACAAGTCCAAAACTGGACGGAACGTTTATTTACATTTTGCATGCAGATGTCCTTTGAGTCAAACAATACATCAACATCGTATATTGTTTGGCTCTTCAATTTGACCATTAGGTTCCAACGACCATAAGATGACTGGGAATTGTTTGTTTGTTTGTTGGGTTTAACGTCCCACCGACAGTATTTCAGTCATTTGGAGACGATGTCTACTTGAGGCAGATTAGTGCTGCCACACTGCAGTATCACGCCGTAGACATGTGGCATGATACCACACCTAGTCAAATTATCCTGACACCGGGCTAACCAGTCCTGCAACTTCCCTTATATGCTGAGCGCAGACTGGGAATTGCAATATGATGTTTGCATGATATTTGTATAATTATATAATCTAAAATTGACACTAGGGGTTTTGTACTCACTTACCTTGATGGAACAGGGAGACGAGTATATATACAGCCAGTAAGATCCGCGATAGTGTTAACAATTGCTGGAAACTCTGAGGTAATCTGGACCCATAAACGATGCTGAAAATCCTCATTCTTAATCAAGGTTCTATGCGAGATCGTCACATTTCTGCCGTGCCCACTGGTCATTATCTCTCATTAAAATGTTGCGATATCGTGAACACAGAGAACTGCTGACAGTTGGGCGGGTCGAAAATTCCTTACATCATAGAACGAATTAACACTGTCTTCAGGACACTCTTCTATGTCTTGATCTTCCCTTCCATGTTCCAAACATTAAACCAAATCATCCCAAGAAACTAAATTATTGCTCCTGCCATTAAATCGCCATTTCGGCCTTGTCACGTGTCTGCAAGCGATGCTTATGCGATTCAATGTTTTTCCTTGGCGACAAGATACTTCTGTCTTGTGACGGTTTGTCCTTCACGAATCTAGAAATAAAGGAAATAACACTGAAGACAATATCCTATTCTTTCCGTGTATAATTATTATTTCAAAAACTGAAATATGCTACTGTTTAATTTCTAAAAGTGTTTTATTGAACGTTTTTATTTGCTAAAACCAAAATGTTTGTGTTGATTGCCTTGTTCACCTTCCTCAAGTAAAAAAAAAATTACTAAAATCTGAAAATAGGAAGAGATGCCGTTAATAAGAAAGCAGTTGCTCTATTTGATGTTGGAAAATCGCATTTTATTCCAATACAAGAAAAACACATGACATGTTAATTCTTTCCAAACAAATACAACATAATAACACACACACACACATGCACAAACAGTCATATGGTTTACTTGATTTCAGTAAATCATTTTAGACTTACGGTCAGTATAGATTTTTTGTTTATAGAAACACATTACTTCCTAAGATTTAAATCTATTTTGCGAATCAAAATAAATATCGCACTATATGTCTTTATATTTCCCATATCTGTTGTTTTACAAAGGTCACAAGAATCTATTTTCACAATGCTCTATACTTTATCTTCCAACTATTGCAGTCACTTTTCTAAAACTGTTCCTCAAAAACTTTAAATTTAATAATAATATTCGAAAGTAAATCGAAGCACGGAACCTTAGTACGAAATACAGAACCTGTAATAATCCATTTGGAAGGCAAGGTCGAAAATGTATCATTTTATAAATCGGCATACCATTATTGCGTAAAACTGGAATTGGAAAACCATATCAATCACGACGCTAATTAACTGATTAGAAACTTAATTATTGATAGTTATGATCAGCAATATACATTGGTATTAAATACATAATATAATAACTAGCTTTGATTGCTTTGTTCTAGCGTTTCAGTCACTTTTGGGGCTTGATAAACATCAGTGGTGCCATACTGCGATATCCCACCGTTGAAAAGTGGCATGGCACCATGTCAAGACCGTTAGTCTTGTGGAGATCTGTGATATATAGGTCGAACACGCGTTGCGGGATCGAGAGGTCCCTGCCACCGATATTGCTTATTTCCTCGATAAAGAAAAATGGGTACCTGAAAGGGCGGTATATTTCCGTGGCGCCATGGTGTGGGCTGCCAGAAGTGGAGTGAAGGACCCCCCAGGGAGATCGATAAATGGATACTAGTAGCTTGATGACCAGGGATAAAAGCTATGAAGTCTGTGAACGTGTCCGGGGCATGAAACTTAGACTATAAAAAAGTCTTTTGTTTAGTCTGGCACAGGATTATCCAGTCATGGAACTACCCCCATATGATAACAACCCATGTAGATTCTAATAATTCAAAAACTGTTATGTAAAGCCAGTGAAACAAACCAATGACCTCCTGATTCGGGGTGGCCGATCTTAATATTTTCCCATTATACCGTTTCTGATCATCAAGTAAACACGTTGCATACTCATGTCTTGAAAGATAATTTTGACCCATAAACCATCGTATAATTTACTTTTTAACAATTTAAGGTAATGTATGAGAAATGTCCAAGCAACATGCTGTTAAGTAATTGTACTGTTTATTTATTTTACAGTTGTAATATATTGTGTACGTAAAGCAATATAAACATAAGTCACAACGAAAATGTACGGGAAGTGTACACGGAATAGAGTACGGTGTACGTGGATCATTGCGGAAAAGTTTATTGTGTACAGGGACCACAAGGTAAATGTCTGGAAAGTATGCACGGAAAAGTGTATTGTGTACATGGATCACTAGGTAATGTCTGGGAAGTATGTACGGTAAAGTTAATTGTGTACATGAACCGATAGGCAATGTCTGGGAATTACGCACTGAAACTTTATTGTGTTGTGTACATGGACCAACAGGTAATATCACGGAAGTATGCACGGAAATGTTTATTGAATTGGTAATATGGACCACTAGCTAATACCTGGGAAGTATGCACGGAAAAGTGTATTGTGTACATGGACCACTAGGTAATGTCTCGGAAGTATGCACGGAAAAGTGTATTGTGTACATGGACCAGTAGGTAATGTCTCGGAAGTATGCACGGAAAAGTGTATTGTGTACATGGACCAGTAGGTAATGTCTCGGAAGTATGCACGGAAAAGTGTATTGTGTACATGGACCAGTAGGTAATGTCTGGGAGGTATGCACGGAAAAGTGTATTGTGTACATGGACCACTAGGTAGTGTCTGGGAAGTATGCACGGAAAAGTGTATTGTGTACATGGACCACTAGGTAGTGTCTGGGAGGTATGCACGGAAAAGTGTATTGTGTACATGGACCACTAGGTAATGTCTGGGAAGTATGCACGGAAAAGTGTATTGTGTACATGGACCAGTAGGTAGTGTCTGGGAAGTATGCACGGAAAATTTATTGTGTACATGGACCACTAGGTAGTGTCTGGGAAATATGCAAGGAAAAGTTTATTGTGTACATGGACCACTAGGTAATGTTTTAGAAGTATGAAAGGAAACTTTATTGTGGACATGGACCACTAGGTAATGTCTGGAAAGTATCCACGGAAAGGCTTATTGTGTACATAGACTACTAGGTAGTGTCTGGGAAGTATCCACGGAAAGGTTTATTGTGTACATGGACCACTAGGTAGTGTCTGGGAAGTATCCACGGAAAGGTTTATTGTGTACATGGACTACTAGGTAGTGTCTGGGAAGTATGTACGGAAAAGTTTATTGTGTATATGGACTACTAGGTAGTGTCTGGGAAGTATGCACGGAAAGGTTTATTGTGTACATGGACCATTAGATAATGTCCGAGAAGTATGCACGGAAAGGTGTATTGTGTACATGAACTACTAGGTAGTCTTGGAAGTATGCACGGAAAAATGTATTGTGTTCATGGACCAATAGGTAATGCCTTGGAAGTATGCACGGAAAAGTGTATTGTGGACATGGACCACTAGGTAATGTCTGGGAAGTATGTACGGAAAAGTGTATTGTGTACATGGATCAGTAGTTAATGTCTGGGAAGTATCCACGGAAAGGTTTATTGTGTACATGGACCACTAGGTAGTCTTGGAAGTATGCACGGAAAAGTGTATTGTGTACATGGACCACTAGGTAATGTCTAGGAAGTATGGCACGGAAAAGTGTATTGTGTACATGGACCACTAGGTAGTCTTGGAAGTATGCACGGAAAAGTGTATTGTGTACATGGTCCACTAGGTAGTGTCTGGGAAATATGCAAGGAAAAGTTTATTGTGTACATGGACCACTAGGTAGTGTTTTGGAAGTATGCACGGAAACTTTATTGTGTTGTGTACATGGACCAACAGGTAATGTCTGGGAAGTATGCACGGAAAATTTATTGTGTACATGAACCAGTAGGTAGTGTCTGGGAAATATGCACGGAACAGTGTATTGTGTAGATAGACCAGTAGATATTGTCTGGGAAGTATCCACGGAAATGTTTATTGTGAACATGGACCAGTGGGTAATGTCTGGGAAGTATGCAAGGAAAAGTGTATTGTGAACATGGACCAGTGGGTAATGTCTGGGAAGTATGCAAGGAAAAGTATATTGTGTACATGGACCACTAGGTAGTGTCTGGGAAGTATGCACGGAAAAGTGTATTGTGTACATGGACCAGTAGGTAGTGTCTGGGAAGTATGCACGGAAAGGTTTATTGTGTACATGGACTACTAGGTAGTGTCTGGGAAGTATGTACGGAAAAGTGTATTGTGTACATGGACTACTAGGTAGTGTCTGGGAAGTATGCACGGAAAGATTTATTGTGTACATGGACCATTAGATAATGTCCGAGAAGTATGCACGGAAAGGTGTATTGTGTACATGAACTACTAGGTAGTCTTGGAAGTATGCACGGAAAAATGTATTGTGTTCATGGACCAATAGGTAATGCCTTGGAAGTATGCACGGAAAAGTGTATTGTGGACATGGACCACTAGGTAATGTCTGGGAAGTATGTACGGAAAAGTGTATTGTGTACATGGTCCACTAGGTAGTGTCTGGGAAAT
This sequence comes from Solen grandis, assembly GCA_021229015.1. NCBI lineage: Eukaryota > Metazoa > Mollusca > Bivalvia > Adapedonta > Solenidae > Solen > Solen grandis. Next base: position 57,569,033 of record CM037780.1, read on the forward strand.
ATGCAAGGAAAAGTTTATTGTGTAGTGTACATGGACCACTAGGTAATGTCTAGGAAGTATGCACGGAAAAGTGTATTGTGTACATGGACCACTAGGTAGTCTTGGAAGTATGCACGGAAAAGTGTATTGTGTACATGGTCCACTAGGTAGTGTCTGGGAAATATGCAAGGAAAAGTTTATTGTGAACATGGACCAGTGGGTAATGTCTGGGAAGTATGCAAGGAAAAGTGTATTGTGAACATGGACCAGTGGGTAATGTCTGGGAAGTATGCACGGAAAAGTATATTGTGTACATGGACCAGTAGGTAGTGTCTGGGAAGTATGCACGGAACAGTGTATTGTGTAGATAGACCAGTAGATATTGTCTGGGAAGTATCCACGGAAATGTTTATTGTGAACATGGACCAGTGGGTAATGTCTGGGAAGTATGCACGGAATTGTTTATTGTGTACATGGACCAGGAGGTAGTGTCTGGGAAGAATGCACGGAAAAGTGTATTGTGTACATGGACCAGTAGGTAATGTCTCGGAAGTATGCACGGAAAAGTGTATTGTGTACATGGACCACTAGGTAATGTCTGGGAAGTATGCACGGAAAAGTGTATTGTGTACATGGACCACTAGGTAATGTCTGGAAAGTATCCACGGAAAGGCTTATTGTGTACATAGACTACTAGGTAGTGTCTGGGAAGTATCCACGGAAAGGTTTATTGTGTACATGGACCACTAGGTAGTGTCTGGGAAGTATCCACGGAAAGGTTTATTGTGTACATGGACTACTAGGTAGTGTCTGGGAAGTATGTACGGAAAAGTGTATTGTGTACATGGACCATTAGATAATGTCCGAGAAGTATGCACGGAAAGGTGTATTGTGTACATGAACGGACCATTAGATAATGTCCGAGAAGTATGCACGGAAAGGTGTATTGTGTACATGAACTACTAGGTAGTCTTGGAAGTATGCACGGAAAAATGTATTGTGTTCATGGACCAATAGGTAATGCCTTGGAAGTATGCACGGAAAAGTGTATTGTGGACATGGACCACTAGGTAGTCTTGGAAGTATGCACGGAAAAGTGTATTGTGTACATGGTCCACTAGGTAGTGTCTGGGAAGTATGCACGGAAACTTTATTGTGTTGTGTACATGGACCAACAGGTAATGTCTGGGAAGTATGCACGGAAAATTTATTGTGTACATGAACCAGTAGGTAGTGTCTGGGAAATATGCACGGAACAGTGTATTGTGTAGATAGACCAGTAGATATTGTCTGGGAAGTATCCACGGAAATGTTTATTGTGAACATGGACCAGTGGGTAATGTCTGGGAAGTATGCACGGAATTGTTTATTGTGTACATGGACCAGGAGGTAGTGTCTGGGAAGAATGCACGGAAAGGTGTATTGTGTACATGGACTTGTGGGTAATGCCTGGGAAGTATGCACGGAATTATTTATTGTGTAAATGGACCAGCAGGTAATGTCTGGGAAGTATGCAAGGAAAAGTGTATTGTGTACATGGACCACTAGGTAGTGTCTGGGAAGTATGCACGGAAAAGTTTATTGTGTACATGGACCAGTAGGTAATGTCTGGGAAGTATGCACGGAAAAGTTTATTGTGTACATGGACTACTAGGTAGTGTCTGGGAAGTATCCACGGAAAGGTTTATTGTGTACATGGACCACTAGGTAGTGTCTGGGAAGATTTCACGGAAAAGTGTATTGTGTACATGGACTTGTGGGTAATGCCTGGGAAGTATGCATGGAAATGTTTATTGTGTACATGGACCATTAGGTATGTCTGGGAAGTATGCACGGAAAAGTTTTTTATTGTGTACATGGACCACTAGGTAATGTTTTGGAAGTATGCACGGAAAATTTATTGTATTGTGTACATGGACCAGCAGGTAATGTTTTGGAAGTATGCACGGAAAAGTGTATTGTGTACCTGGACCACTAGGTAGTGTCTGGGAAGTATGCATGGAAAAGTGTATTGTGTACATGTACCCCTAGGTAGTTTCTGGGAAGTATGCACTGAAAAGTTATTGTGTTTTGTACATGGACCACTTGGTAATGTCTGGAAAGTGTGCATGAAATATTTACGTGTACACGGAATGAGGTCATTGTGAACTTTGGTCCCTAAGGTACTGTATGGGAAGTGTGCATGTACATTAGTCACTAAGATAGTGTACGGTACAATCATTTCTATATCAGTTACCTGCGGCATTATATGTTTACTTCGACTTGTTTATGGCGCATAAAATGATGTGATTCAAATATTTCTGTTTTATGAATCTGATCATGCAAACTATTCAAGGCCATCTTATAGAAAGCAGTGCTCATAAAAGGAAACAAATGTTCTTTCGACTAAACTATCATGTTTCTTGCAAATACACCATTCTGGTAATTTTGTTTTTAAACATAGTTAAAACCTATTGTTAATGCCTTGGCACTTAAATTGATACTGCGTGGGCACTTAGAATTCATTTGTCTCTCTGGAAAAAAAAAATGATTCGTATGTTCAAAGCATATCTGATCTACCACCTACTCGATAATTTTTAACATTTTACATCTTTGCCAGAAAGAAAGTTTACGGATATTTTAAAATATTGAAAAGACAATTAAAATCTTAATAGCTGAAACAAAATATATTCAATTCTCTATTTAGACTGGAAAACATTTTCTGGCAATACAAATAAGCACCGATTTATGTTCTTGGAATAAAGGTTCCAGAGTACTATTTCCCTTAGCCAAAAAAGTTTTTACCAGGCTTATTGTATTATAACAGATTTGTCCATATGGGACTTCCAAAGAGTACGCTTTGATCTTGGATAGGTTTTCTCTATCATTGTAATTCACAGGCATTTTAAAAATAAGTAAGTCGAAACACGGAACCTTAGTACAAGAGACAGAACCTATAAGTTACAGTCATCGATCCGTTTATTTTGCTCCAGAGAAAGTTTCCTTATTTTAAAGCATCGCATGTGAATAGTAAATGCACTGCTGTATATAATGAAAATGAGCAATTTGCATAGTTCGTTTCTGTAATTATTCCGTGGATGAAAATAACAGAAGACGTAGATTCAGGGCGTTCTTAACACGCAAAAACTGATCACAATAAAATTGAGTGCGTGTTATTTATCCTTATTACATTTGTTTTTAAATTATTTTCATTTCGCTTGTATAATTATATCTCATAAACAAGGAAATATAATATAGATTCTCTGATCACAGCGCCGATTTGCAATATATGTAGGTTTACCTAGTGGCCCATTACCTAGTGGTCCATGTTTAGGTTAAAAAAGCTGTTGGACTTGGATTTTTTTTTGTTGTTGCTGTTTTTTGTTGTTGTTGTAGCTGTTGTTTTCGTTGGGGATCATTGAACGTTGTATTTCACTTATGGCAGTATTAATTTCATTTCAGAAGCAGTTTTGTTGTTGTTGTTGTTGTATTGGAGTTTACCGTGGCTGCGATAGTATTTCAATTATATAGCGACGTCCAGCTAATAACAGGTGGAGGAAGACCCCGAGTACACAGAGGTACCCGGGTAGAACCCCCGACCTACCGCAAGGAAGCCGGTTTTTTTGTAGCTGACAGGTAGAAATAGTAAAAGTAGAAGCAATGACACTAGTTTTCATTAGTTGTAAAAGTGTAATTAGCTATTGGTTTTGTTTCATCTCGATGGAGTAAGACTAGAACCGGATATATCCGATATATCGAACATTCAAATGATCCAATAACAAGGAACAATCCTTTCAAAAAAGAGGGGTGGATGACAGATTGAAGTTAAAGTCGTGTTCGGAAATAAGTTTTGCTCAGCGATAGTGAAGCAAATCAAACTCTTTTAATAAAAGGATATAAATGCATAGTAACCGGACAACCGATTAAGATTTTTGGACAACTATGTCACAGCAGCTGCGATTAATTTTTAGAAAATTTCTCAGTGTAGATAGGACTAAGAGAATATACAACTATTTTATTGAAATATGTCAGAGATTAAAATTATTATATCTGACCAAATCTTAGCTAATTCCATGGTCAATAAAACATAAACCATTCCAGAAACTGTTCAATTTTTGTTGTTGTTTTTTTTGTTATTGTTGTTTTTCTTTAACTGAAATATGTTTAGCATATATTGTCCTATGATATATGAGAAGTTGGGCATGTTTAATGAGGCAGTTTTTAAAAAAAAAGTAATTACAAATAAGTATGGAAAACACTCTTTTTTGTCAAATTCATGACCCTTTACCCAGTACCAAAAGTCATATACAATAGCTGGTACTTAAACAAAAATGATATTTTCGAAATCCTCATAAAACATGTGAAAACCATTTTGGTCCTTGTATTCAAAAACATCACCTTTGAGTAGGAATTGTATATTATATTATTATAAGCTCGTGCGCACGGCGATTATCTTTCAATGTCGCTTGTATATCTCCTAAATATATGAACTGTTATCTCAAATAAATCCGATGACCACTACTTTTCTTTCCATTTTTGGATTTGTCATCCTTTCTTTTCTAAAAATTATCATAGAAATGTGAAAAAAATTAAAAGGCGTGGGGTGGAAATCGCCTTTAATATTAACGGCATGTATGCCACTCTCTGTTTTGTGATTTTTTTTTCTGATTTGGATGCTGAGAAGAAGCAGATCGTTAAATCCTCAGAAGGAACAGTATTTTGGCAAGCATCGTCTTCCATAACAATTTTCTGTATTGATTAAATAATCGCCCGTAAAATTAGTATTATTGATTGCGTAATAATCTGTAATGGTTTATCATCGATTACGGTTGTACAAGAGTTATTATTATTCATTGTTTAGCATTCCTCATTTAAACACTGCTTGTTGGTCACACAGATCGGTAATATTGAGAAATATGTCTCCGGGGGACTCAGTATCATTTCAAATCGTTCTAGGTTAAATCAGCCTTTTTCTTAAATACTATGAAAATAAATAGAGATGTAATTCTCATGTAATGGAACTAAACTAAAGCGATCTGAATTCATTCGCACCGCATTCTGTGGCATTTATTAAACAGAAGTCAAAAGTCAAAGGCATTTAATGGTATTCTGACACTTTTATTTGAATTTGACATTTAATATTTATTTTTAAAAAATCTAATTTTTGAAATGAGTGATATACGATATACGTATATACCACGATTAACAAAGTAGTACTTAGCTTGGAGAGTATTATGTAATATAACGATCATTTGATGAACGGTACCAAGATGTGAAAAAAAACTTAGATGCATTTACAACTATTCACCATCCAGCGATAAACTGTTTTCAAAAACGACGAATCAAATTATAAAAAATAATTAAGCGTTGAAAATGACATTTAGCTGACATGTTAACACATAAAATAGAATATAATGTTGAACTTGTATTGATGGCCACCTGAATCAAGCGGTCACTTGCCTTTAGCGGTCAGTTTTGATATACATGTAACCAGATTAGCATTTTGTTATATGTTCAACTTTCATTTAGCAACAAACTCTGTTCAGCGGTCATTTTCTCTTGTTCCCTTCACTGACCGTTTTGGACAAGTTTTACTGTATGCATATATTAAAATAAGAGGACATGATGAAACATGAAAAAAAAAAAAAGACATTTTCTCAAACGTTTACAATACCTATCTTGAATTAACGAATCTGTTGTTGTTGTTTTTTTGTTGTTGTTTTTTGTGTGTGTTGTTTTTTCCCTCGGTTCAAAATCTTTTTCTGTCTCAGCGTTTGATACAGACCTACTTAGAGCATAACATCAAATTATCTGAAAATTGAACCCGTCAATTTGATGCAATGAACCTAGTTTAAATCTACAACTATTAAAATTAATTTTCGACTCATGCAAGCAAATAAAATACGATATACATGTGCATAGTAATGTCAGTTATAACATGGAAATCAATTCTTAAACTCATGCAATTAGTTCAAACTGCACAATAAGCCTCGAGCAATGTAATGACGGACATTTATTAGTCAGAATTTAATTTCATCCACTACTCACTGTACTTGTATATACTTGAGTTTGTAAACAGTTTATGTACGGTCCATTTGATGCCCCGTATCACACTGAGATGTTTATCTCGGGCGAAGGGAGGAGGCGGCTTATTTATCACTAGATTATTTGTTTAGGATATTGGAAGCCCCAGCTGTAATGTCAGGTTTAATAAAGGTCTATTGTAGCGGAAGAAGCAAACAAGTCTGCGGAAGAGACGGCGGTTCCGTTCTCAAAACTAGGCTTCTTGTTCCGCGCTACGTGATACAGTTGGTCCCGTGCAGGCCACACACGTGCTACAACAACATTTATTTAAAATTTGCTAAATCCCTCTCTTAATTTACCATACGATAAAATGGAATCGGATTGGAAATTCTTGAAGGCATTGTTTAGGGTAATCCATCTAACATTAAATTTTAATCATGTTCTTTCAAATGTTAAAAATACTTCAGTGCAGCGATGGAGTTAGAGGCTCGTTTGCTTAAAGTCTATAAAGTCTTGCATTTACTACAAACTTCCTACGATCACTTTATGGAGTATGATACCAATTTATTCGTGAATGAATTACCTTAAAGTATAGATATCCACGTTTCACCGCTACCCATCCGCACAGATCTTTTAATCTCACATGTTCCAATTTTGCTTTGACTACAAATATATAAGGTTACCTTTCTCTGGTTATGGCCTTAATAATTATTCTTGCTCTATACCCAGAAAAAAAGAGTGATAAATATACAATGTTTGGTTTCCAGTGGTCTAGTTATTTTGATTCTTAATTTCTCCCATTCCGTCGTGAAATAGCTATAAACCAAGGCAACGTAAATATCAAGTTATTTATTTCAATTATTTTTCTTAATGAGCATATCACATTTTACGCAAACATTCTTTTCAACAATTGATCATTTCACAATGTTCTGTCACCTGTAACAGTACTTAAAATATTGAACTATCTTTATAATGATTTATTGTTTGCTAATACGTTGTTGGTTGAGCTAGAATCCCCACGAGGCTTAACAGAGGCTCCTAATACAGCCTGACATAATTTTCTGATAATACGGATAACGAGATTTGAACCACTTAAATATTAGTGAGGCATAATATAATTCAAATCCTTTCTCAAGTTATATGGTGTGAAAATGTTTTCTATTAAATATTCAATAGCAAGAAGCTGAAATAATTTGCTGCGCGTATGCCGTGTAAACAGTTTAAGAAAGGGGGTTGATACTTTTCTTGTTCTGATTAAAAAAACAAAACATTAAGTCCTTCTGCTTATACTATTTCATAGACCATTACTGTTTCCCCATGGAAATAAGTCCCCGAACCAATCTGCTTGTTCTCAGCATATTGTGTAATTTAAACTGAATTTAAAAGTCGTCAATGTTGGTTTATATCTCGTGACCAATTTTTCATGACGCCATTTCAGCTGGCGCAGAGCCAGTTTGGCGTAATTGAGTTACACCCAGCCCCGGTAGATACAAGCTAATTAAAGAACAAATAAAAACAGCAACATTATTCCTCCTTAATCAGCTAAATGTGAACGAACCATTAAGAGTCGTTTTGTTCTGGACTAACTTGAAGAAAAAAATGGTACTTGCGTATTTTATGTAAGTGTGTAAAGTGATATCACCTATTTTAGTTTAGCCGTTTAAGGTTACACGAATCGAATAAGTAAAATCATGCATATATAAGTTTTCAAAACATGCTCTGAAAGAATTGCCTTAAGGCAATTGAATACATTTTGTTTTTTATCCTAAATTTTAATGGCGCAAAAGAATGTGTGGTGCATTTTTAACCACATTGATATTTAATCTGACTGGAATTGAATTGGAAGCGTTATGTTCGATAAAATAAACAGACAATATAAAAAGACAAATACGGGTAACATAAAGGATGAATATTTTATCGCGACATCAAGTTATTTCAACACTGTAGTTAGACATGGGATACCAGATGACAAAGTGATGACATGTGATAAAACATCTAACTCAAAATAAGATTTATGGAAGACATTTATACGTACGTAACAATACAATTTGTCCAAAAAATAAAGTGCACGCTCACTCATATACGTGTAGAATGATAACGGCAAAAGTTGAGAGAAACAAGAAATGCGTTGCATTCTATAGGTCCATTCTCTCTCAGCAGTATGGATTATATTATTATCAGCACTTAGTGAGGAATTTACGAAATGTTAGAACATATGCAAAGCTCAGTATGTGGGATTCATACGTGCAACCAGTTCTTGTAGTGTGGAACTATGCATAAAGAGATTGTGCCACAATAACCAGGTATAATATATATCTACAACCGCTGACTGTCGCGAAAATCTGAACTGGTTCCCATGTGATAATTCGAGAATAAAAGCCGTAATATGTGTTTTCATTTGATATTGTTACGACCACTATCTGTATCATTCTATATATCATATCACCAGCATCCAAAAGATTATGCTACAATTATCAGCTTTAATTGTTATACCATATAAAAGACACCGCGTATCATATTGCAGAAACTAACTATAGCATAAATTTATATCTTACATCACCGGTACCCAAAAGATTATGCTACAATTATCAGTTGTAATTGTTATGCCATATAAAAGACACCGCGTTATCATATTGCAGAAACTAACTATAGCATAAATTTATATCTTACATCACCGGTACCCAAATGATTATGCTACAATTATCAGTTGAATTGTTATGCCATATAAAAGACACCGCGTTATCATACTGCAGTAAGCAATCATAACATAAATCTATATCTCACATCACCGGTACCAAAAAATTATGCTACAATTATAAAAGACACCGCGTTATCATATTGCAGAAACAAACTATAGCATACATTTATATCTTACATCACCGGTACCCATGAGATTATGCTACAATTATCAGTTGTAATTGTTATACCATATAAAAGACACCGCGTTATCATATTGCAGTAACTAACCATAGCATAAATTTATATCTTACATCCCCGGTACCCAAAAGATTATGCTACAATTATCAGCTGTAATTGTTATACCATATAAAAGACACCGCGGTATCATATTGCAGAAACTAACTATAGCATAAATTTATATCTTACATCACTGGTACCCAAAAGATTATGCTACAATTTTCAGCTGTAATTGTTATACCATATAAAAGACACCGCGGTATCATATTGCAGAAACTAACTATAGCATAAATTTATATCTTACATCACTGGTACCCAAAAGATTATGCTACAATTTTCAGCTGTAATTGTTATACCATATAAAAGACACCGCGTTATCATATTGCAGTAACTAACTATAGCATAATTTTTTTAACTCACGTCACGGCTACAACTGTGTATAGAGAGAGGAGGAGAGTACTTTTAGGGACTGTGTAAAGATAATCAAAATCGCTTAATAATAAGGTATTTTCATTATTAAATGAACACCCCTCGAACTACAATTATCAACCGTATATTTTTGTGTATCGTACAATATACAACCGTGGTATAAACTTTTATTGCAATCATGTCATGTTGCGAATGAATAACGTGATACAACATGCATCTGCTTCGGAGATATATATATAACGTATTCTATATTAAACTGGAAGTCCCAGAAATGGGCGTCTACGAAAAACAACATTTTCTCGTGCAATGTGACCAAAAAGATCCGAGTTTTATGTCAGAAAACAAGGATTTCATGAACAATAACGACAGAGAGTAGATTTTTTTAATTCTACTGCCGGCGACTTTCCGCTCATGGGAAATAATGCACTTTTATAATATTATGTTATATTGCCAAATATCATTTTTGTTTATTAATTTCATAATTTTTCCCTATTATAATTAGAATATCAGCACCATTACTATTACCAATGAATCCATCGGAATTTTTTTCTCAACAACCATCCAAAGCTCCGTCAGTAATTTAGGAATGGAAACAAGAGGTCGAAAGTGGTGACCAATTATCAATTTTCATGTTCAGTTTAAACACCGTGCAAGATTGCTTGAACGAATTGTGATAATTTTCTAAAAAGATGACTTGATTTTTAGTAGTTTTGTTAATTGATGTTATTTGCATTAATTTAGGTGCTAGTTTTAAATTCACAAATGACGGTTGTACCATGTTTCAAGTACGAAAATGGTTAAAGTCGATAGGCATACTTTGGATAAGTTTTGCCTCATTAAGTTCCCCACATGGAAGAAATAATTGAATTTGTCACGATCGTCTAGGGAGAATATAAGAATGGTGCGTTTTGAATGGACGGTTTGTTGCCTTATTGGAGGAAAATGAATTCTTGCTAAAGAATGTGAAATCTAACCGTAAATGTTTTTCTTGTCAGACGTAGTCAAATGATGTAATATTTTCACGAGTGCCGGAGTGTATATTTTCTATTACTACAAAAAGTAGAATGGGATAAAAAAATCAATAAATATTCTATTCATTCCGGTTTTGATGTTGTTGATGTTTGTTTGTTGATATATGACTAGATGAGAAGGAAGATATAAACGATATCACAATGAAATCATCAAATTTTGTGTTTATTTCATGTTATTGTAACACGGCAGTTTTTAAAATTCCTTTTTATTTCTTTTTCAAGTGTCTTTGAAACGTCCCGTTTGGAACCCCAATATTACAACTTGACATCTTTGTTATCGATTTGACGTCATTCTTAATCCAGCTCAGTCAACGCGACGTTATTTTGAAATAGATTTATCGCAAATGACATGATAATATCGTTACGGCGTATCTTCACCGGTAGCATATATTATTATGATTCATTGATCGTCCTTACTTTCACCGAAAGCATGAAATTAATTATTTATCATCCATCAATAATATATTTTAGTATTTTCACCGAAAGCCTGGAGTAATGATTAATTTTCACCGGAAGCTGGGATTTTTTAAGATGATTATATAATGAGTGATTACCTTCGTATGTTATTAACTTTCGTCATATATGCAGGTTATCAATTTCCTGCACTGCAGAGTTTATGGTTATGATGTACGCTTGAAATTAACTGAAACCCTCGGCGTATGCTTAAAACTTCATTAATTTACCATATTGAAATTATTTAGAAACTGGGTAACCGTCAGCAAGTGCTAAATAAACCGCTGGACTCCTTCAGGAAGTTTTGACGTTGCTTCTAAGGAGCGCCCCCCTCCGCCGACATCTCTCTTGTCAGTGAACTGTACACTGCCGTCTGCATCTGAGCAATAACACGTTAACACGACTTTACTGGTCTGCATTGGGAAATAAATGCAATAGCCTAATCACTTGGCAGTTAACGTCCCTTGGGCCGAACGGGAACTCCGGATGAAGTAATTCCTATATATTTATTCGGTGAGTTGAATATTTCTTGATCTTTATGGCTGCTTTATGGATGCTGGGAACAGTCGGCGAATCGTCTCGACCATTTACTAGGAGTGCAAGTTTTGCCAACTTTTCATATTTTATCCTAAAAAAGTGAAGGTCAGTTTTTATCAATTTCTATACCCATTGCTGTCAAATGGCCTCGCTTCGTAAGTATGTACTAATCTAATAAAGCATATCATTATCCTGTTTTGTATCTTCTCCTGTCATATGTTTTATATCACTATGTAGGAATTTAACTATTACTGTTAAATGTTTTAAATCGCTTTTTTTAATTCGCAGAAATTCTGTCAAATGTTTATTACCTATATTGAATTGTCAATATTGCTGTCAAATGTTTATATACCTATATTGAATTGTCAATATTGCTGTCAAATGTTTTATATCGCTTTGCTGAATTGTCAGTATTGCTGATGTCATTTTCTTTTATTCTTTTCTTTTGTGCCAGTTTGGAAGCAGTTGTCCACTCTCGATTGTTCTTTGGAGTATATTAAAAAGTCATTGGACCGTCTAGCGACTGTTATATTAGTCAGAGGAAAAAATGCAGAGACCGTTCGATCAAGAATATTCAGAGAATATATGATCAGAGCGAGCATCGTCCATTACAGCGTTATTTTCTGTCTCCACCTATGTCAGTTAAATGAAGCAGGGACAAGATGATATGCTACAAGGCACGTACCTATTGCACACGGAATTCTCTCATCCAGAATATCAAAAAGAGGTTATTATCCTGGTATATAACTTTGTCATAACAATAATTATACAGAAAATTGAAGAAAATGTGATAGTCATATTCTATGACAATTAACTACATCATTACACATACTCTTATAGTATTGTAATTTATTAACTTACACATACAGTGTTATCACAAATTCCTGCGTAGGAACCATGATATGAAATCCATCAATATTACTTAGCGCTAAGTAATGCTAAAATTCCTAAATTAGTTAGAAAAGCATTCCACTATTCCTGATCTGATAAATAGTTATTTACATAAATTATTTGTAAAGAAATGAAAAAAATGAAATATTTTGATATTTTTATTAGAAACACAAGAATGATGATACTCACCCCCAAGTATAATAATTATTATTATTATAATTACAATTATTAATATAATAATAATAATAATAATTTTTATTATTATTATTATTATAAAATCATTAATTTTCGTTGCCATTAATTTTCGTTGGTTATATACCTAAGGGAATTTCATGGGTACATTTATTCGTGGATCAATTTTCTAGAAAACGTGAGGTCTATAGAAGAGACAAGATGTCGTGGGATTAATATTCGTGGATAAAACCCACCACGAAATCGACGAAAATTATTGTCCTACGAAAGTTAATGATTTAACATTATTATTATTATTATTATTATTATTTAAGAAAAAGGACATCTAAGACAGCTTCTTCGATAGACTGCCAGTTTGGTTAGTTTAATTCTAGACCTCTTGAAATAACCTAAAATTAATCATCTTATTATTTTTGCATATTTCAAATTTTTTATCCACGCTGAACTATGTATACCCTCTTAAGCGAGAAAAACTCAAGTGTAGATTCACAAAACATACCTGCTTAGCTCTACACCTGTTAGACTCAAACAAACATCCTACCCAGTAAGACGTCCCATTTTGTATTACAAGTAAGAGCCAATAGCTTTAAAAATACTGTTACTAGGAAAAGGAGTATTTAAGGATTTACATTTAATAACGTTTGGCTTAGTGAAAGGTAGGAGGTTTGATTGTGGTTTGATTTATCATTCTATCTCACTCCGTTTATCAAAAAGCACCTTAATAATGGATCTTATTTGAATATTTTGAACACTTGTACATACACACCCACACATATATTATTAGTTTCATACATATTATTTTATTTATTTGTTTATTTATTCATTTATTTAATTATTTAATCAATTGATTGATTTAATTATTTGTATCTATTGATTTTATTATTAGTTAATCAAATTTTAATCACTAAAAGTTTTTTTTTAGACAATCTTCGTTTTTCTTGATAACATACTGAGCAATCTTACCTTTAAAGTCACGAACAATACGACTTTGAGCTAAATTAAAAGTACTAACAGATTGATGAAATTAAGCTTTGCTTTTGACAATATCACTCTGATCCTAATTAGGTAATGCATTCTGGGCAAAAGATCAACAGAACTCGTTCAAAATACGTGCACGTTGTAAATAATTTGGCTATTTTTAGCTCTACCGGCATCAACACAAAACATCAAACAGACTAAGATTGTGCTCTTCAATTAAAAAAGGCCAATTCCCCATTCTTGTAAAAATGTGAAATTGGAAATTATCACTTGACATTTTTATTTAATTAGTTTCCTGCTAATGAAATATGTTGTGTTGAACTTCTTTTGACATCCGAAGATGATGTACTTCCAACGATGTATTGTAAGATACCTCTTGAATGCCAAAGTACTGCAGTAGGATACCGGGACTTGGAGATAATGACCTGAAAACAATGCTTTCTATAAATGTGTACATGATGTTCACTATCGCGGGTTTCTGTAAAGGCGTCTCTGAAAGTGTCTCTTATAATTGCCTTCTTCCAAACCAACAATAACACTGTTATAAAATGTGAATGAATTTGCAGAAATCGGTAACGTTTCCTTGGTGATATGGGAGGAGTTTATGCTACCTATACATAATATATCTGTACGCGACGATTGCTTCAAATGTAAACAGGGCTTCAAGGTTGGTACGCAGGAATGCTGAATTACTAGTATTATATGTTTGTTTGGTGGTTTGTTTATTGCTTTTAACGTCCCACCGACATTGTTTCAGTCATTTGGAAACGATGTCTCTTTGAGACAGATATAGTGCTGTCACACTGCAGTATCACGCCAGAAATATAAGAATGTGTACTGCTTGTCTTGGCAAGCTGATATATGTTGTAAGTATGTTACATTGATGTCGCGGTGGTTCACTGTTATCGTATCCGGCAGCGGATCTGAAGGTTGTGAGTTCGAAGCAGTAATGGGGGCAAGGATTTTCATGGCCTTCACTGGCGCCATGTCATGGTCCAACCCAGGAACCGATATAGGGATAAGATGTTTCCCAATCGACGTAAAATAAATAAGTTTTAACTTAACTAAATATTTGGGCAATATTGCATACCTACAATATACCGTAATTTGAAATTGTATTCAATCAATAACATTTTGTACCTACAATATACCACGATATTAAATTGAAATCTTAATACTAAATATGACAAGTGTCCATATCTTTAATATACTACTATATAAAATTGAATTCGTGGGTGAATAATCCATACCTACAATACAGCACTTCTAACATTTACTTCGAGAGTAAATACTCCATACGTTCAATACGCCAAATTTAAAATTTAAAATTGATACCTAAGGACAATATCCCATAACTACAAAATACCACAATCATTTATTTTTGAAATGAATTCTATGGACCTGTTCCAAAAGTGCAAATAACACAAAATTGAAGTCTGAGGACAACAGTCTATTTTACAATATACCACAATATAAAATTGAATTCTTTATATATTTATACTAATTACTAAAATATATTAATTAAAAAATTAAAAACTGATTTTTCCGATAATTTATATCACAATTTAATATTTGATTTTTTAACAGTTAAATGCATTATGTGTTGTTCTATACAAACAATCATCGTTGTTCAGTGGATACATGGAAAATAAACTATCTATTCTACCCGTACAATAACTAGAATATTTCTGTTTTGGGTGTGTTTTTACGTATCACTTTACATTTATTTCTTAAATTTAATTTGACTGAGGCATAAAGCATTCCTTTTGGATGAAAATTCCCAAAAGTTATGAAACAAGTTTTATCAAACTAGAACGCTTTATTAGAAGAATTTGAATGTAAAACTACAAGATTGCGCCAACTTTTATCTTAAAACGTATTTTGTGTAAGATTGCTGTGAATATGCGACATAGTGGAGAACCATAAAATTGAATGTCAAATTAAAATTAACAATAATCTCAAATTTGAAAATTGTAAATTCTAAGCCCGCAGGGTGTTAGTTTCGCGCATTACTTACAAATGCGAACTTAAATTGCTAAATCCGGAATACCTCCAGGAAGATAAGTTGCAGTTTTCAATAGCAAGACGTTAATGAAACAAGCTCCTTTATATACAGTGAAGAGGCAATAACCACGTGGTTATTTCATTAATAGTTTTCACAATGCTGTACAACATACTACAGCGCCTACAATCTTTATAAGGCCACGCAGATTGTTTGGATAATATTCTTTTTAAGTCCTAAAAAATTCATAAAGCAATGTTGAGAATGCAAAACTAGACCATAATCATGTATAAATTTTGGACTACCGTAAGATATCCGTTATTTTCGTGGGGACTAATTCTTGTCGATTTCCTGGACGGCTTTACCAACGAATATTGATTGTTCCCCGCATGACATTTTCATTTTTGTAGACTTGTTTTCTAAAACATAAATAAACGAACGTATGTACAAAAATAATGATGCTGTTACAGATTCCTCGTAATTTAATGCCAACGAAAATGAACGATTTGATAGTAACTGATTCCTAGTATCGATATTAAACCCGGAGGTATCGATTTTTATAGCAAACATCTTTTCGTGGGCCTGAAATAGATTAATTATAGGTAGACAATTTTCACACGAACACACATACTTTACTGCCCGCTGTCCTTCAACAAAGTCAATGGGGGGTTTTCAATTTCGATCTTAGTCCTTAATAATGCATGTTGAGTACCAAGTTGTGCAGCATTTTTTCATACATTTTATCGACATTAGGCAAATATTAAAAAAAATCCTAGAATATTGTAAATATTTCTCGCCTATTAAGCTTCTTGCAATAGATAACAATCGCAAAGAATGAAGGTACCATTATGTCTTGGAACTGGCATCAAATCGATTTTCAGTATAAAAGTTAAGTCTAAACTTAACTTCATTGAGTTCCAAAAATGTTAAAACACATACATTATCAAGCATAAGACCTTGTTCTAATAAGAAACTTGCAGGAACATGCATGTTGTTTTATAAACCCTGATAAAGATAAATGTGTAAATTATGTGTGCTTTAATTACATCAAGGCCAAATACTTGGATAAAACAGAAAACAGCTTAATTTAATGAAGTGAAAGATGTGCACTGCAAGATAGTAAATTGTTTATTACGGTGAGGTATACAGATCATATAACACTATTTAAAGTGTAGTGTATACACTGAGGACACGTTACACCCTTATGGGATTATAAGCAATATACGCATCAACGTTATAAGTAAACTGTGTATTCTGTAACAGTTTATTTAGAAACAGAATACGTTTTGTCTATCGTACTGTAGTAATTGATATGATTAAACATTTAACGGCAATTTGGAACAGCGGCAAACTACATAGTTTTATTCTAAATTAGTTGATTTCAAGCACAAACTGCCAAAATAATGCTATTAACACAACGGAATGTGTTACAATTACTTGCATCATACATTGTTACATACATGAGTTTGCGGAGAACCACGAAATTTAGTTATCTGTGTTCATGCAGGACCTTTATATTAGACTATATCCTGGTTCATGTAACTTAATTAATCTGAATGAAATCCTATAAAACTGGAGTTATTTAATAAAAAGACAACATAGAGCTCATATATGGAACTTCTAAGACTGTTTTTTTGTAAATAACCTTATATTATTATGCATACAAATGTATGTTTTATTTATATAAACATGGGTCAAGAATCGAAGAAAAGAAAGCCGCGGAGCCGTTGTCCAGTGATAGCATAAAATACAGCGGATCCTAAGGTTGTAGTTTCGAGCCCCGATGGGACAAACACATTTAGGACCTTTCAAATTACTAGTCCAACCGATAAACACAGGGAAAATATAAACCAGATAGGAATGACCATTACCTTGATATCATCCATGGGTTTTACGGCAGGCAAAATTCACGTGAACATTTCAACCCAAGAACATTAAAATACACACAAAAGATTTAAAAATGAGCTTGCATGCGATTTCTGTTATCTTGTTCTACTTTTAGAAATCCATAAACAATTAAAATTATTGCAGCAGAATTTGTCAGTATCGTTATCCATGTCTGTCAATTTTAGCGTCACACAAATCAATATTCTGGCTGAAAACACACACGCATTAAAATTGTTTAACACACACGCATTAAAAATTGTTCAATCTTTATAATTATGCTTTTCCAGCATTAAAATCATTAATGTTAAATTGATTAATAACTCTTAACATAATTTTGATGATTTATTATCAAACAACTTCTGATCACATTGCTTAAGTTTCGCTTTGGAAGCTTTTGTCACGAGTTTTTCGAAGATTTGGGTTTCAACAATGTAACTCCTCAAAAGTATAAATTACAGAAACTTGGGGAACTGACATGATGCTACTGTGGACATTACGATATATGGATTATCCTTAATCAATTGGTTTAAACAATACGTTACAAACAATCTTAAATGTTTGCAGTTATGTTGACGATATACAAATGTTTTTTCCACATCTAGACGTAATCAACAATGAAGAAGGTATTTGGAGAAAAAAAAATGTTTGCCAAAATCTTTGGGCAACCAACCAAAAGGTTGATGAAAAAATAAAATGATAAACCATTAGAGACGCTTATTTTGCAGTTATCGACTGATTTTGTTATTGCCGATGCTGCTGCTTCCTTCCTCAAACTACTGCTACATCTGTAAGTACTAATACTATTACTGCTGCTAGCTAGCCTCCTGCTTCTAATACTGTTCTTACTGAACGCGATGAAGTAAATAATGGAGGAGAATTTGAAGTAGCAGTACCACCTTCTGCAGCATCAAACACGTGACAGCTGAAATTACATCAACAGCAGTTGAAACGACAACGGTGGCAGCATCGGAAGTAACAACAGCATTCAGACCTATGATGATAAAACCTTATTTACCGAGCAACGAATATAGAAGATTAGACCTGCGTGTACGCTGAATTACGAGCAAGCAGAAGAAGAATGTCCATCTTAACGGAATATTTGTACCAACTTATAAACATCTTTTTAATCAATCCTTGCTTGTTCACCACAATCATCTCTGGGAATCGGTCCATTCAAATTGGCAATGCCCTGGTCAAACTTACTTAGCTGGAACAGACGGCTAGCGATGAAAATATATTGGCGTTTTTAATAATTAGTCTCCCTGAAGGAAAAAAAAACGGAATTACGTTATTTGGGTCAATGTCAGCTTTATTTAACCCTTTGCCAAAAAATATATGAATTTTGACGAATTTGCAAACAAAGAAGACACAAATCAGGCATCTATTATCAAACGCTTTAAAATGTTCATGTCACTTTTTCGGAGTCCTACCATATATAATTAAAGATTTTGGTATTTATACATTCAGGTTTGAAAATCTATTTTACACATTTGATTTGTGTTAAGGTAGGGTCAGTTGAACCTAATATGCCACGGAACGTTTATGTCACACGAGTGAAAAGTTCGACCGAATCTATCACACGGGTCATGTATTCGGTCGAAAATATCACGCACATGAAACGAATATGCCACATAAGATGTGATGTATACGTTTGAATTTAATTTTTATGGGAACATCACAACGAATATCTCACATGCAGAAATGGGTGTAGAAAAATGAAATCTTCAACGAATTTATCACATAATTTTAAAAACGAAAAAACGTTTTACAACAGCCAAATTTTATTTATAACTATTTATTTTATATATTTATAAATTTTATTTATTTATTGTTCGAAAATGATTGTGGATTAGAATTAGAAACTAGAGATATTAAATAGATAAATCTCTCTCTCTCTCTCTCTCTCTCTCTCTCTCCTCTCTCTCTCTCTCTCTCATGTGTGTGCTTGTCTTCGAGTCCAAGTAGGTAAAGCCGCTGAGATAATATAGCTCAGCCATTCATCGCTATGGGTTCGAATCCCGGTAGGGTCTTTAAATTTTTTCAATTGAGGAAGCCTTCCAGCTGGCTTGTTGTAGGGCGGTGGTTCCACAAGGATGCCACTCTCCACCTGTAATTAGATGGGAATCGTTATATGACTGAAATATTCTCTCTCTCTGTGTGTGTGTGTGTGTGTGTGTGTGTGTTATTTCTTTAATACGTATCTAAATGTTGTACAGTTTAAGTCTCAATCAAAGCATGATCCTGGTCGTAGATTCATACATTTCCTCTTTTCCACTACTCCTCTTCCTATTCTCAATATTTTATACTCTATGAGAACCCATTACCGGGACTATGCTTTATTTCATACCATAATTGTAGATTAATCAGGTCGGATTTGTCCGCTCTTAAAAAAACGTAAGGGAAATACTTAGTCCGCATTGTGCAGATAACGCATGCAAAATGTCATTCTGTTACATTCATTTCCTATATTAACTTTGGCACTGGAATAAACGTCTTTCAATTAGCATTTCAATGATAATATTTTTTTTTTGAGCATTTATTATTGTTATAAGTTATTGTATATACAGAGTTTGTCTTCTTTATAGGAGCTAAATTACAAATAATTCCAGTGTTTCAAAATTAAGCTTATTTTGGTACATGCATTACACTTTCTTCCTACGAACGGGAGACGTTTAACAAACATATAGACTCATTTTGACGCACTCAGTAGGTACCACATAAAGCCTGATCTGCAGAAAACCACAGTTAAACCTTACCAAATTTAATTATAAAGTCCTCATTTCCAGACCACTGAGGAGCAGCGAACAGCATAAAACCTGATCAGCCTGCGAGTTACTCGCAGGCTGATCTGGTTTTATGCTGTTCGCATAGGTCTTTTCAAGGTATCCTCTATGAGGGAAAAGGTTAAACATCTAAGCAATGATGATGTGATGATAACATACTCTAGAGTTTATTATTGCAATGTTAATCAATTCGGTGAATACATGTAGTAGATTAATGTAGTTGAGTTTTCACTTTTAAGGAAAAGGGAGAGGGCATTTCTTGTTTGATTGATAACCAATAAAGCCGGTATATTCCCTTAGCATCAGAGCGCTGTAGTTCTGCTCAATGACTAAGCTTAACACAATCTGAATCTGACTGTACAAGACGTCTTAAAGCACAGGAGATTTGACCAGACGAAATTTTACGTAAAACAGAGCGCAACTGCGGAAACTATGGTGGGATTTTATAACGTAAATTTATCGATGAATTTTTAGGATTATTTCATATCAAGTATGACTCGATAACAGCCTTATTTTACTTTTCTCGAAATTGCCATACGACATGCCTTCTCAGAAATCAGGGTGTTTTTGTTTAATGATAAGATATTTCAGAACATGGATTTTGATCTGATTTTCTGCAAAGAAAAACAAAAACTAAAGAAATTGTTAGATATATTTTCTTATGTATATGTTGTTGTTTTTATTGTTTTGATTTGCTTTGGTTGTTTTCTTTGAAATTCGTTGTATTTAGGTGGTACATTTGAAGATGAAAAAATAAAGACCTGCCGGTACTTTATGAACGAAGTATTTGTTTTATATATTCTGAATCTAGTTTATTTTCATACAACTTGGCTAAAAGAGCTTTAAATTTTCATAATCTCTCGTAAGGTTTATGTGCTCCTCTGGAAAGAGATGGATGTATCTTACAAACACCATTTAAGAAGCGGAAAAGGATGAGAAAACAAAAAATACGCAAATATATGTTTATGTGTCTGGAAGTAGAATTTTCGCTTTAAGGTAGTTTAAGTCAATTTATTGGTGGGGATCGAAAGCAGACGAGACGTGTTTCTTTTAATTGAGCATTAAATTTAACTTTTTTTTATAAATCTTTCACGGTCCAGCCGATGATAGGTCAATTCCACGTTAGGAGGGAGACAGGAAACTGGAAGATCCAATAGCGGGAATAGATTGTCTCTGCAGGGCTGATTTAGTCAATTGAATTACCTTTTCATGCAGTTCCAACATATCTATTCCTATGTAATGGTGGATTTAATTTAGCTGATATTACAAACTTCGTGACTTTTTAGTCGATTTTCTTTGCATTAGGAATATCAGGATGAGTATCATGCAGATCGGCACCAGCTCCAGCAGTAGCTATACCATCGTTATTAGTGGCATTGTATGAGTGACGTTTAGAAATACGTATTTATAGTCTTACCTGTCTTAAGCGGTCAGTCATTGGAATAAAAGAAATAGACAGCCTAACAGAGATGGCCGCTAATCGAAAAGTGAAACAAATAACAAAATGCTATAGATTGGAAATTTTAAAACTTTCCGCCTAATTTAAGTTGACCGCTTAATACAGGTGACCGCTAATACAGGTGACCGCTAATTCAGGTTGACCGCTAATTCAGGTTGACCGCTAATTCAGGTGACCGCTAATACAGTGACCGCTAATTCAGGTTGACCGCTAATTCAGGTTGACCGCTTAATACAGATGACCGCTTAATACAGGTTGACCGCTTAATGAAGGTGACCGCTAACACAGGTTCAACTGTACTTTCAGTTATTTATCTCTTTACCCCATTCTGACGCATTGTGGGTTCGAATCCCGACAGGGTCATTCGGTTTTCATGTGAGGAAGCCTTTCAGCTGGCTTGCGGTAGGTCGGTGGTTCTACCCGAATGCCTCCGTGCATTCGGGGTCTTCCTCCACCTGTACTAAGCTAGACGTCGCTATATGGCTGAAATACTGTTGCAGTGACGGTAAACTCGAATAGTCAAGTCAAATCAAGTTAAGTCTGGTCTGACGCTTTGGCAAACAGAGCAGATCAGAATCTTCAAGGAAGCTGTCTGATCAGGGCCCTACAATACTGAAGCTAAGATTCTACACAGTATGCACGGTAAAGTAACATCCATTGTATCCATCATCATGTTAAGTTCAGTCAATTGATATTCATAACGTCATTAATATAAACATGTATATTCATGAAGCAATGTGATATATGTTATTTCTTTAACGTTATTGAAAATGATACATAAGATAGGTTATTATATAAGCAAAAGGCTGTAGAATATCTTCCTACGCATTGCATTTTGTAAACGGCGTTTACTAAGAACAAGTTCCAACAACTTGAATGTATAAACAGCGACGGGAAAATAGAGAACATTTTAAAAAAAGAAGTACGTAATATAGATGTACATGTACTTAACCCACATAGACCATTTTGTTGAAGAGGTTTGAGATAAAACGCATAATACGCTAGTAGTGAAGACTTGACTGGTAGATATATACATGACGAAATTAGTACTAGCATATTTTCTCAATGATGCCAATTTTTGTGTGAAATACTAGCACAAATGCGTACAAGTTCCTTTAAATCGTCCACGGGTAGAATCAACAATTACATCTTTTTCTGTGGGTGCATCGCTCCTCCCGGAATATAGTCGCAATTGAGATCTACCAAGAATATAATACACTTCAGTCTGGGGATCAACACAGTGTATGCCATGAATGTGCCTAGCGGGTGTATTTTGAACCACCCGGCGTGTATTCTGCAACTATAAAGTCACACTCGATTTGACTTAAATGTGTTAATATATGCATGTGTAAAGCGTGCATCACCATCGAAAATGAGCATTTTTTCTCAAACAAAAGCACGGTGTCATTAATATTGGTGCAGCTTTCCTACAATCCGTCTTGGTTTTTCAAAATGTCTGAAAACAATGTTAATTTTCCCGTGACAGGTGTTCTGTTGTAAATATTTGGCCGACGTAGAGCTATGCAAAGAGCAGTTTTCTCTTGAGAGTTGAAGCAAGACACACTTTCAAGGAGAATAATTTCGTTTGTAAGTCGAAAGGGACCAGTAATCACATAACAGATGATGAGGATGCCAGTAGATCAAGTACCTCAAGTAAACTTGCACTATCAATAACGTTTAAACCGTACACCTTTCGTTCGATAAATTTTAGACCCTGAGATTAAGTTGAAATATTTCAATGAGAACAACTGTTTAAATCTGAGTTGTATTTACGTGTACATCTAACACACAGCTTCGGAAAAGAAGATGGTGATTTCCATGTCTTGCTGAATACCTTACGACGCCATGGTCATCTACGCTTTGAGTTTTCGACTTCAAACAATAGTAACATGATTGATCAAAAATAGTGTCCCGCGTTGAAGATCTACATAACATGACCCCCACTGCTTGAAAGAAGTCGCAAAATATCCTTTGCCTCTCCACCAGGTGGCTAAGCCGGTGAGTTTATGATATAATTCTATACATGTATAAGGTTCACCGAGACGAGTCTCTTCCTCGTGACTTTCATGCTACAAGATGTCAAGCAGATTTAGACCTAGTTTGAATTTCCATTTGAATTGTCTCCGACATTTCTCCGACTTTAATCGCTCAGGAGGGACGAATGGAGTTCCTGGATGTAGTTCAATACAACAACTGGGAACACTAAATTGAAGAAAGAATTACATTGTTTAAACGACCTAAATGATACAGTCAAACCTGCCTGTAGCGGTCAATCAAGGGAACATAGAAAGTGACCGCCTAATAGAGATAACCGCTAAATGAAGGTTAAGCATAATCATACAAGTTCTAGTTTGGTCATATCAAAACTGACCGCTAAATGCAGGATGAACGTTTAATACAGGTGGCCGCTAATACAGGTTTAACTCTAACGGTTTAACTCCATGAATTTGTTTATTTGATGCAGATACTTTTATTTATGAAGTATAATTGGAAGTGTTCCTGGGAACATATGTCACCTGCTGAAAAGAAGCATGGCGGAAAAAGTGTGACAAAAAGTGACATAAAGATAAACAGACAGAAAGACAATCGACAGAAAATTCCCTATGTGTCACCTCTGCTACAGCAGGTGACACCGATAGGAAGCGAAACTTGTATGTATGATAAAAATGACCTAATAATTGCACTTGCTACAAACGATGAATGTATTTTTCATGTAATTTGTAGCAGCAGGGAAAGAAGTCGCCTTGTTTAACATTTACAATAGGTTGTCATTATAAAAGAAAACCATTATTAATGTTTTTCTAAAAACATTTTATGTAAATATCCATAAAGGGACTTTATTCGGGGGAAAATACAATGGAAAATGAACGTAGTATGTAAATACGCAAGGTTGTGAGGCCTTTAATAAAGATTGTCACGCTATGAAAAGAATATCGAGGGATATGCTTAATTCTTTTTAAGATTAGCATACCGGCATTTATTGGGAAAAAGGACAAAACTAGTTGAATAATAAGGATGGTATGTGAAAATAAAATTATTTTAATATCTATCTTTGCATTGTGAGAATCACTTACATGTGAAACAGATGATTTTTTTTCGTCTTTACAGTCTAACCTCAATTTTGTCCTATTTTATGGATGGTGACGCATGATGAACCCAAAATGAATATTTGAATCATTTTCATTGGTAGAAAATGAGTATACTAAGAAAAAAAAGTTACAAACCGCATTTTGTTGATCTGACAACTTGGAAAAATATATGCGTCCTGACTAAATTACAGTTCTATAGATAAAAATATGGATGTTTTATCAAAATATTTCTCTTTATTTGATTTACATTGAGACCTGTTTCGGGCCTAATGTATATAAATATCTACACAATCGAAACGTATTTTATTGTCTGTTCCACCGTTTACGAGTATGATCCGCTTCATTTCAGTAATGTTTACATCGCCGTCTGTTATTTTGACTTCCCTGTAAGTTAGACTTTATTTTACGTCTACTAGGATACATGTGGTCACAACTTATATTAATCATTCTATATGGCTCTGGTGGCGGCGTATGTGGTCATTATTGTGGGAGGAAACCGGAAAGTTCTGAGTAAACCCACCTATCTGGACGGGCGACCACTGTACCCTTTCACGTAAGTGACCAGGAATCGAACCCGGGACGCATTGGAGAGAAGCGAGGTGCGTTACCACTACGGTATCCAGGTAGCCCAGTGTGAAATGCTTCGTACATCATATAACTGTCACATCATCATCATCATCATCATCCAATCACCATAATACGCATTTCTTTTTTAAAGGTATGTTTAGATGATTTCAAATAGTGCCAGGAAACAAATGTAACTCTCAAAGGACCATGCCAACTTACGACAATGTTCCTCAAGCTGAGACCATCTTGTTCTGCTTCGAATATTGATAAATGGTTATTAAGTCAAAATAAAGCATTTAAAAAAAGGAACGCATAAAATATATTTTTAAGAAATATTTGTGATAAGCATATCTTTTTATTATCTCTAAAACAAAATTTTTTCCAGCGACAAAAGTTCCGCCCAGCTGAAAATGCTATCATACTTTATCATTTAAAACATAAATTCACTTATGATTTTGTACTTAGTATTTCAGCATAATAAAATAATTGGTATGAATTAAAGAAAAATATAAAATTTTCTATGGATTTGGATTTAATCACTTTTGTGCACGAAAGATTTCTGGAACGAAAAGCAACTTGCGCTATCTGAACACTTTTTGAAATAGTTCGTCTATATATCTCTTGTCTTATTAGAAGGCTTATGCACATGGTTGTCTGCTCAGTTCATCACCTTATCCCTAGTGGAATTCAGTAAAAAAAAAAAAAAAAAAAGGCGGAAAATATAAGTATTTAAAGAGAATGATGAAATGTCCCTGGAGACCATAACCGAGACACCTCAATAACATTACAATATTCGAGAGAGACGATGGAAAAACTCATCGCGGAATCTGAAGGTGAGGCTTACTGACAATATAGGGCACGTATCTAAAACATTGTTAATTACACCCGATAAACAAAAACTGTCATGACTAGCGGCCCGACGTCTGGATTCTTTTGCGTCTCGACACATTCAACAGCTTCGTGGTAAAAAATGTTAATCGAGAGAGCTTATTTATACAGCAGAATAGATCTTATTTAAAAGACAAGAAGACAGAAATAAATGACACGTACACTTAATAAAGAAAAGAATGATTCGAAAGTAAAAGTAAAGTGAGCACTCATTCTACCTTAAGGCCAACTAGCTACTGCTTTTGTTTCTGGTGTTAAGTCTGGCAGTATTTAAGCGTTTTTTGTTGTTTTTTCAAAACAGATACATATGTACATTGCGACAGGTTTATTTGTTTGTTTGTATTTGACGTTTCAGTCGTCCTTAGACTTATGTCTACATGAGACAGGTACAGTACCGCCTAGCGAATACAAGTGACATGCTACCATGTCCATTGTCATTTTCCAAACAAAAGGCAAACACGTTCTGGAATAACACTAATAACTGAGTGTCAAGTGAAAGAGGTGTTTATACCAAAACCATTTTAACGACTCTAAATTGTCGTGTTCGAGGATTGAATCCATGACCTTCTTATCAAAGGGCGTACACTCTTAAGTCTCTGCGACAAATGTGCTACTGATAATGTTACAACATTTCACAGCCAAACAAACATAATATGTTGATCTTCATACAAAACAATCTTCATCGTCGGAATCCAGTTCGTTTAATATCCATGAAAACGAAATTTTACCATTTGAAAATCCCACAGTATATACGGTGGTAAACACGGAATATATACTTTGGGTTTCGAAAGTAAATAATCGTTGGATATTCTCCGAAAAGTGTATAATTCATTTGACTGTTTAAAGGTTTTAAAACAATGTTTCATTTACCCGGAGATAATGGTCAACAAGTTGAATATTTGAAAAGTACACAATGTTGCGCAGTATTTATCACTATATATACTAAAATTGGTCTGAGAATGGCAATGCCTTTCTAATATATACTTAATACATGTCTTATTTTTAGCAAATAAAGATATCATTGTTCCCTTAATTGTGTAAAAGGTCAAATGAAAACTAGGAGCGCATTCCCTCATATCGAATAAGTCTACCATTAATTCAAACGCCGAAAATCTGCACCTTGCTGTCATGCATTCACTGATTAATTTCTGACAATCAACAACAAATTACTCAAACTTGGAATCAGTCCAGTCTAAGAAGGGGCTCAAATGTTTTGTTTTTTTTAGAAACAACGGTGTCTTATTTAAACGTCATTATAAGAACAATTGCCCATTGATAGGTTAATGTTCTAGAACTAAAATACTCCTCTGTCTGTTAAAAGAACATTAATTCATGGAAATATCATTGTCAATGAGATACGTGTTCTTACAAACCGAATAATACATATTTTATACGTTACTGAAATAGGAAGGTGAACAACTTGAAAACGATACTTGAATAGCAGAGTAAACAGTTTTATACGTCACTAGAATAGTAAATGCGTTTGCAACTATTAAAAACACACCACTTGAATATATATGCAAACTGTTTTCAAACGTCACTTAGATTACATTGTGATGTGTATGATCAGGTCACTTAAATAACAGTGTAAACTGTGTAAAACGACATTAAAATAGCACAGTAGTCATTTGCTTATCTGTGCCAACTGTTTAAAAACGTCACTTGTATAGTAGTTTAAACTATTTGAAAAATGTTTGTAAACGTCATTTGGAAAGTAGTGTGTTGTTTAAATATTTTACTTGAATCGCATGGTTAACTGATGAAAACGTGACTTGAGTAACAGTGTATACTCTATGAAACGTCAATTGAATGACAGTGTAAACTCTGAAACGTCACTTGAATGACAGTGTAAACTGTTAGAAAACGTCACTTGAGTAACAGTGTAAACTCTGAAACGCCACTTGAATGACAGTGTAAACTGTTAGTAAACGTCACTTGAGTAACTGTATACTCTGGAACATCACTTGAATGACAGTGTAAACTGTTAGTAAACGTCACTTGAGTAACAGTGTATACTCTGAAACGTCACTTGAATGACAGTGTAAACTGCTAGTAAACGTCACTTGAATAACAGTGTAAACTCTGAAACGTCACTTGAGTAACAGTGTAAATTGTTAGTAAACGTCACTTGAATAACAGTGTAAACTCTGAAACGTCACTTGAATGACAGTGTAAACTGTTAGTAAACGTCACTTGAGTAACTGTATACTCTGAAACGTCACTCGATTGACAGTGTAAACTGTTAGAAAACGTCACTTGAGTAACTGTATACTCTGGAACATCACTTGAATGACAGTGTAAACTGCTAGTAAACGTCACTTGAGTAACAGTGTAAACTCTGAAACGTCACTTGTATGACAGTGTAAACTGTTAGTAAACGTCACTTGAGTAACAGTGTATACTCTGAAACGTCACTTGAATGACAGTGTAAACTGTTAGTAAACGTCACTTGAGTAACAGTGTATACTCTGAAACGTCAGTCGATTGACAGTTTAAACTGTTAGTAAACGTCACTTGAGTAACAGTGTATACTCTGAAACGTCACTTGAATGACAGTGTAAACTGTTAGTAAACGTCACTTGAGTAACAGTGTAAACTCTGAAACGTCACTTGTATGACAGTGTAAACTGTTAGTAAACGTCACTTGAGTAACAGTGTATACTCTGAAACGTCACTTGAATGACAGTGTAAACTGTTAGTAAACGTCACTTGAGTAACTGTATACTCTGAAACGTCACTCGATTGACAGTGTAAACTGTTAGTAAACGTCACTTGAGTAACTGTATACTCTGGAACATCACTTGAATGACAGTGTAAACTGCTAGTAAACGTCACTTGAGTAACAGTGTAAACTCTGAAACGTCACTTGTATGACAGTGTAAACTGTTAGTAAACGTCACTTGAGTAACAGTGTATACTCTGAAACGTCACTTGAGTAACAGTGTATACTCTGAAACGTCACTTGAATGACAGTGTAAACTGTTAGTAAACGTCACTTGAGTAACAGTGTAAACTCTGAAACGTCACTTGAGTAACAGTGTATACTCTGAAACGCCACTTGAATGACAGTGTAAACTGTTAGTAAACGTCACTTGAGTAACAGTGTAAACTCTGAAACGTCACTTGAGTAACAGTGTATACTCTGAAACGTCACTTGAGTAACAGTGTATACTCTGAAACGTCACTTGAATGACAGTGTAAACTGTCAGTAAATGTCACTTGAATAACAGTGTGAAGTGTATGAATATGTCACATGAAGCTTGTATAGCAGTGTGGACTGTCACAAAAAAAGAGTTACTTGAATTGCATTGTTAACTGTTTGAAGATGTTCTAGCATAAGAACAAAAGTTCACTGAGTACTTATCATTGCTTCGTTATTATGTCATGTATTCCAGTAGACTGGACAAATCACGTCTTTATGTATTATATTGAATATCATTGCGTCATATAATTTGCCTCGATAGGAGAGAGTTCAAGCATATTTACACTCACGGTCAATTCGTTCTATTACTCTCCATTCATCAATCGTGGGATTTTCAATAAGCAAGTCGACGTTTTCACGCGTTTAAGCTGGATTTACACTATGAACGTGTATGCTAACGTTGGCTAGCGTTTAAAGCCTGAGAAATGAGCCCAAAATTACGTTCACGAGAGAGATGTTTTGCAGTCACACTACGAACGTTTTACATCCGGTGCATATCACTTTTACGAACGTTTCCCACCATCGTTTGACAGCGTGTGCTAGCGCGTGGCAACATTTGATGTATTTTCTATTAACGTAACGTATGTGCAGAGATCGTGGACTTAGTCTATCTAGACGAACGAATAGCTAAGATCAACGTCAGTCGTCAGTCGGAGAAAGGACTACACACTCACAAAGTAAATTAGTACTTACTTGAGTCGACGTTTGCCAAAGTAGTCCAACTTTGGCAAACCCTGTTCATTTTTTTCGCAAACAAACATCAATTTTTATTTTTTTTTAAATTTTGTGAAATTGGACGTTTGTCCAAACATCATAATGTAGACCCAGTTTTAGCATTCGAATTGATTGTTTCCTGGTAAGACATGGTTATCATTCATCCAGCCGGTTTACTGTATCGACGAAGTGATAGCAAAAAAATCACGGGTAATGTTTGAAGTGTAACGTAATCAGCAGCCTTGGGATATCCGACGATGGTTTTCGGATAAACGCATATTAGAGAAAATACCACACATGCATTTGCAATGGCCGTACCGCAGGCACACGAGTTATGACTAACTCGGCACACCTCGTAACCACTGAAAAGCACTTATCAACTGGGTGATATTTATATCCAACATGCAAACCAAACACAGATACTAGTTTGATCTTAAATGAGCACTCTTTCAATATACCAGACGACGAGCCGCTTGTCTTGATAGATTTGTTGAATGGGTGCAATTAGGAATGTTTTAGAACACATACTTAAATACTTAGGAATGCATTTCATCATTCATGTTTCCCTATTGATACTGTTTGAGAAGAATTGTCAGTCAGTGTGGCAATTATTCATTTCATGAAATATTTGTATAACAAGTATGTTGGAAAGTTTTCTTTCATTTTTTTCAAACGATTTTAAGTACAAAATGCATAACTTTGCATTAAAAATAGCAAAGAAATCTTGCAAAGTGATAGCCTGCATTTTAAACCTGACCATCTTCCATCGGTCTCCAGTTTCAATAATGTCTTTTTAAGGGAGTAGGACTTAATTTGTGGTGGCGGAGATTTTCTCGCGCAGATGATCGAATCTTCTCTGAGCGTCTGGGGCTGCGACAATTTGGGCCTCTTTTTAAGAACGACTGGACCTTTCCCGTGTTTATAGGCTATCCAAAAGCTGTTTGGGATTATAGGTAGTCAATGCTTAACAAGTTTTACTCAAAAGTAGTTTTGATTTTGATACCGTTTGTGAGCATTTGAACTGACTGTCTTTCGGAAAGGTGCTTAACCCTGAACATTTGCATTGCTTTATTTTGATCATTTAAATTCAAATCCATAAGAAAACTGATTCAGACATGCTTATGATTTATTACTATTAGAATTACGCAAAACAGTACGTAAATTTTGTCGATAAAACAGCTAATGTTCATATTTCTTTACCTTTGATATTTTAGATAATGTGTCTGGGAACATTCTGTGACTACTAAACCTATTTGAAAAGGTATGGTTTTGTCCTTAACCAATAAGGTGTACTTCAAGAGTGGGTCAGCCGATCATATTTTAGATATACAAAGATTGAAATGCACGTCCTCAACTAGTTAACATAGACTACTTTAAAATCATGAATTTTCGTTGACATTTTATTTCGTTTCTAATGTAATTAAGGAAAATTCGTTGGTATTTGTTTCCTCAAGGATTCGAGTTCTAGAAAACACGAAGTCAGGTAAATGAACGATTTTCATGGGAGATGATGTTCATGGATAAATCTCCCAAAAATCAGCGAAAATCAGTGCCCCATGAAAATAAATGATTTCACAGTATTATTAAATACAAAAAAAAAACTATAGAAACATTTGAATCGACTCAAATTTCATCCTTGAAATATAAAAATTCAACAAGCATTCGAGTTGAATTTTAGTTCGTTACGGCGACTGCATTTTCAATCAAACAAGTTAGTATTAAGAGTTCCCTGAAAGGTCGGTGGGCCTTTTGTTTGGGGTCTGTGCAAATATGTCGTCGTATATGGTTCACTTCTGGAGAAAACTTCACCAGATCTATTTTTTTAGATTATTATACAATATCTAAAAATAAACTTATTGATTGATTGATAACGCAGATTGAATACGCAGATTAAATACGCAGATTGATTAAGTCTTAACTAGTAGTTACTTTGCCAATTCTCTTATTGTCAAATACAAATTACATCGAAACAGAAGTACACAAATTCATTTCTTCTAAGAAATCTCGTATTTCAGAAAACCATTTTCTTGCACAGCAACTCTAGTTGAAACATAACAATTTTGTTTCACAAATCTTCATTCTACACGTCAATATGTGCGGATCTATTCCCCACCACAACACGACGCTCGTCTAGCGCTGCATGGTAGGTAAGAAATGTAATTTCTGTAGAAAGCAGATCTAAAATATAATAATGGCTAAAGCTGTTTTCGCGAAATTCGATAAGATTGCAGAGCGTTGCTACTTGCACCTGCTCGTTGCCTTAGAGTATTCACTGAAACTCTACATTAATGGAATCAAAGCCTGCTATGAGAAAAAGTCCAGAATCTTTAGCAGTTTTTGAGTTAACCGTCGCTTCCAAAGTTATCCAGTTACATAATAACTGCTGAAGGAAGGCGTCGTGTGCACAACGGTACCCGGTTAGATCCACCGACCTACCGAAAGCCAGCTTGAAGAAAAAAAAACATGAAAAAAAATCCGAGAGACCCTGCCGGAATTCGTACCGACAGCGATGAGGTGCTGTTTGATAAAGCCAAAAGCCACGGAGATCCCATTCCTTGTAAGAATACAGAGCACAGAATGTTTTATTTTCGACGTGTACAATGTACATTGTCAAGAATAAAATAAATAGAAAATATGTCAATTTGGTTACATATTGTAAAATCATTTGAAAGAAAGATTTTACCAAAGCGAGGATGAACCACTATCACAAACATAATACATTGTATACAGTTTTTATAATATATATATAATAATAATATATAAATAAAACATGTATCAATATCTATATCACATACATATAATAATGATAAATATTTCTACGTAAATAAAATGTATGTATTTTCCCTTTAAAGGAAACATGTTAAATGTTCACTTTTGATAATCTTTGCTCTCTCGCTCATACTCGTATATACGGTATTGTCAACACTGTTATTCTTTTGAATCATTATAGGAACATGGTTTTATTTCCAACCTGTACATTCGTACATCGTCGTAACACATTTCAACATATAAAACGTAATATATATATACATATCACTATTAGAGAATGAACTCATCCTTCAGTTGTTCAATAATTAATTCTTAATAAAAAGTGCAAGATTATATGAGTTCGCTTATCTGCAGAATTTAACAGAATATGTGTTGTTGTTTTTTTGTTTCGTTTGTTCAAATGTGTTTAAATTAACTACCTAACTTTTTCTGTATCTTTCATATATTTTATATTTATTATAGTGTAAGTTAAAGGCTGAAGTTGTTGGAACTTTATGTTCAACCTCATGTCTGTAAATAAAGCAGGAATGAAATGATTAAATTGTACCTGTGTGGCCCGTTTCACCAAACTTCGTACGAACATGTTTGATCGTAGTCGTTAGTCTGTTGTTTTACATATTGTCTACGTATGTCTTATTTTCACAATTAATCTGGAAAAGATGACCCAGTTTATGGCATTATACAAACACAACACTTTTTGTAAAGAAAAAATCACAGGGACAATTCTATTTTACATTTGTGAATTTACGCCTACGAAGATTTTTTTCGGACAAGGACCCTGGTCCCAAGAATTGCACTGGAATCCGTGTGTGTGTTAGTTGACACGTGACTTTAAACATAATCTAGCTCTGCCTAGCTCCTTGTATTGGAAGCGAAGAAAGAGGACCAAACGTCGTTTCCCAGTCTTCCGTTATTTCATGCAATAATTTATGAAGAAAATAATATGTGACAAATTATACTAATAATTATTATAGGTTGAGATTTTTCTCATTAGCATTGAGGGGGGGGGGGGGCACTCGTTTAATGAAACATGACTGTTGAAAGAATCTCTTAATGTAAAACATATATAAGTTAAACATATAAATCATTGTTATATGCCTATTACTGTATTTATTTAGTTTTAATTGTGTTTGTATCCTAAGTATCAATGGATCTTTATTATTGCTGTTATTATTATAATTCATTTATTTCAATATTCTCATTATTATAACTATAATTGTCTGATATTTACATTATCATTCTTAATGATCCATTATGAACCCTTGATGCTTTAAGTTAATTAAGACATACACGTTTATTGCCTTGTGTATACGTGTTGAAGTGTTTGTAATAGTATATAAAGTAATTAACATTAATCGCTCAATATAATTCCAGGAATTGCTTTAGCACGTGTTACCTGTGCCTTCTGCATGCCTTGTAATTGCGTCTCTCAGCAGAAAACTATTTCCTGAACACTTACTGATAACGTCTCCTCTAAACTACTGAACTTGTGGTTTCGAAGATGAGGATTTTTATGAATGCCTACAGACTCGAGAATTTCGATGGACCATTTCTTCTTAGAAAGGGCAGAACTGTTACGTCATTCACTGCTGAACATCTGTGAGGGAGCTGTAGTATGTAGACAAAAGAATAAGAGAAGGAATATATGGTGGCCTTAAGTAATTCCAGTTCGACCATCTCGCGAAATAAAACCTTACCTGTAGTTTTCTATTTCCCGACAAAAAAGCATATACCTGTTATTTGTGCATCCATCTTTTTACCCCAACAGAGATACAATCTCTTGAAACTTAATATGCTATTAATTTCTCTGCTTCCTTGGCGGTTTTTTACGTAGCACCTTTATGTTGCATCAGGAAGTCCACGGATGATAACCTTAAGCTTGTAGATGGTTCGAACACAGATCTCTTAATTACAACCATACCATATTACACCTGTACAATGATGTCATCTGTAAAATGGCTTATGTTTATAATATATGTCATTATGAACAGGTACTGATATTTTCTACTTGGCGGCCAGTATATGTAGGATAATTCTATGACCGTGGGCTGGACGTTAAACCAAACCAACCAACAAACGAACATAATGATAGGCTGTTATGACTGAACAATTTTTATCTAGGTATCTTATTTAATTTTCTCGAATTATTTAACAATAATCTGTTCGGTCCGTCGTATTTTTCTGATGCAGAATATATTACATAAAAACATACATGAAAGATAATTCAAATGTTAAAATTCAAGTGATGAAAAGATGAATCATCAACGACGTGATCAAATAATTTGTGTGTGTGTTGTTGTTTTTTTTGTTTGTTTTTTTTTTTTGTTGTTTTTGTTTTCTTTTTCAAAGGCAGTCTTCTTGTTTTCTTCTTTTTTTCCCCATATATTATCATAGACGTAAAGGGAATTATATAACAACATGTATTTGTATTTTATTTTGAAAATATATATCATTTTATATTTAACTGTATTATATATATACTGATATAAATTGCAAGGTATGGAGGGGGAGGCCACGACCTCCACATACTTATGGACGTGGTAAATAAAAGTTAAATGAGAAAAAAAATGAATATCATCACTGTGAAAATCAAAATTAGAGTATAGAATTATAAAAAAATCTCGTAAACTTCGTAAAATGAATTATATAAAATAAAATTGTATCTTCAACAAAAACGAACATTATCTTCTGTATAGTATTAAGTTGATAAAAGGCCTCAATTCAACTCGTTTATTTTAACTCAATATCAAATTCGTGTGTATCAAAGTCTCTGAAATATTCAAAATAACGACTCTCGCGATTTAAAAAATATCTGAGAAAAAAAAAGATTCAAATAATTTTGTTAAATGCAT
>CM037780.1:57604753-57654753 GCA_021229015.1 Solen grandis
TTTTGACAATTTTCCTTGACACAAATTGTTTTCTGATATGGGGTTATTGTATTTCCAAACAAAACTAGTGTGATAATTTGAAGAATTTTAAATTGAAGTTTGAATTGAAAAGTAGTATTTTTTAATCAAGTAGCATGCTAGTCCACTTTAAAATCTGAAATAACTTTAAAAGACACGGTTGCGACATTGAAAGTAGGTCTTCTGTTATACTCGTCCAGCATATTGCTAACTCAACGTATTAAAGGTCCATTATTCTTCCAAAAGCAGTGTATATTTTTCGGACATAAAAGCAAAATGTTTGTGACAGATGTGCTACGAGATGCAACCTGTACAAGCAAGTTGACGACAACATTACGACAAGGAAGAAATGATGTTGTTTTTTTTTACTATAGATCATTCAGTTATGTATAAAATATATTATATACAATTTCCGCAAATTCGTCAATCTTCGGACGTACATACACCTTCCGTATGTCTCCGTTAACCAATTGCCTGTATATAAATTAAGACGTAACAGATCAACAAATTGTGATACGGCGACGTTTTTATCAAATTGTAAATTATATCCTATTACGGACCGTCGGGAATACTCGCCAATGCAAAATGTAATCAAAGCGCTGATAGCGCTGAGAGAACAGGATTTTTAATGTGATGATGTCGCATTTTTTTTTTTTGTTTATCAATTTGAAAGTAGATTTAATAAACGAGGATCATGTTTTCAAGCGACGCCAATAAACCCAATGTTATTAACCCGCTTTAACATTGCTTGGATACGGTCGTTAAGAGAAAAGATGAAAACATGATCCTTTGTATCTAAGGGATGTTAACAATAAGCACATCGCCACTCTTACTCTCCCCATTTACAGTATATAAGTTTAACCCTTTCCCACATATATACTCCTTTTGACGCCCTCAATAGGTATCACATAAAGCCTGATCTGCAGAAAACCACAGTTAAACCTTACCAAATTTAATTACAAAATCCTCATTTCCAGACCACTGAGGAGCAGCGAACAGCATAAAACCTGATCAGCCTGCGAGTTACTCGCAGGCTGATCTGGTTTTATGCTGTTCGCATAGGTCTTTTCATGGTGTCCTCTATGAGGGAAAGGGTTAAATGAATATGTGGAGGCTAATCTTAAACAACAAACTTTTATTATTTTATCTATGTATTATTTTTATTTCATTTTATACACAATTGTACTTAGGTATATATAGGTAAATTAAAGATATTCAATATCATAAAAATATATGTATCTTATATTACAAAAAATAAGATAAAAATATGTAAAATAAAATGTTCTCCGGGACTCGAACCCAACCCTCTTTTCGCCGTTGTTTGTTTAGCGAGCATCGGGCCAAGTGCTTTTTAAAGACGAAATTTTACATATATAGCCAGTTAAGGTTCAAAATATTTCCTGATGAGGTGCGAGTTTGTTTGTTTTTTTTGTTGTTTTTTTTCTTGCTTACTTTTTTATTAGTT
The DNA here is from genome assembly GCA_021229015.1 of Solen grandis. Classification (NCBI taxonomy): domain Eukaryota; kingdom Metazoa; phylum Mollusca; class Bivalvia; order Adapedonta; family Solenidae; genus Solen; species Solen grandis. The sequence continues at coordinate 57,606,237 of CM037780.1, forward strand.
TATAAAACACGTTATCTCCAGCATCGAATATCAACATATTTTAATTCAGTTACGACTTCCATAACGCAATCGTACTGAAACATGAAAATATCACCATTGAGTGATAAGACAGAAAACACAATTTGGAACTTTATCTCCGCGTAGTAAAAAGGGAGAAATCTAACTAAAGATGCCTAAATATAGCCCGAAACGTTGTGCGATGCAGAAATGTGTACTACCCCAGAACAGCGTTGCAAAAATGGTGTTTATGGTATTTTTACATCCATACACTATACTAAATGGCTAGATTTTATCAACATTTTCATTGTGTATATTGTTATTTGCACATTATGTACCATTTGCGTTAGTCTGCAATGTGTCAGTGTCATTTTATATTTTCTTTTTCATAAAATGAGATGTAATGGGCTTATAAATATTGAAAACTGCCATGCAAATAATACATTTTGACGCAGATGCATTTGAATATGGTTTCTGACATGATAGTATAAAAGCCAGGTTCAGACACAATGAGCACATCTGGGGCACAAACTAAATGGCATGACTGACAGTTACTGCCACCGGACACTTGGCGATTCATTTTATATGGTTTCAATGAGAAAGGGTGTTATTACGGAATAAGAGGGTCAAATATGGTTTCCTAACATTAAACTTCTTTTAAAGTTATTCTGAAATGCCTGATTTTTCCTTGCTATGATTCATAATGATTTAATATTTCGGAGACAATTTCCATAATTATACACCGCTGACGAATGAATTAACATAAGCTAGTTATATATTTGTTTTAAACTATCTCATGTATCTTAATTGATAATGGTAATTTTGTGACCGGGTGCTTTGCATCATCCAACAAAAACCAAGGCTAATAATAATATGTAAAGACGGTAAGACACTATACGTTATTCCAATATTAACACTTTCAGTTCATTTTAACAGTGGGAGAATTTTCTATTCTGTGACAATAAGCCAATATGTTATCTTAATGAATTCCCGAAGTAGACGTCACGTGTATATATATATGCATCATCCAACAAAAACCAAGGCCAATAATAATATGTAAAGACGGTAAGACGAAGATATATATCTTTGCACGTTCCCTTCCTGAATATAAAAACATTTTTCTGCGGTACACAAAAGCGTTGACGAAGCGGTTTAAATTTTTCAATTTTAGACATTCGGTTCCGGGTTCGAGCCCTTGTCATATCCGTGTAACAATACAACAGACGCGGATCTAGGATGTATGACGTAACATATAGGCAATAGAAATTAAAATGTATCTGCAATCATATTAAAAAGTAAACATGTTAGGGCCAACGGGAAGAAACGAAATGTTCGCATAATCGCGAGCCTCGAAACTTTGAGAGTACTTTTAATGGGATTGAGAACTATATTTCGAGTTAGCACGCTGCACAGATCTTTTTTCGAAATGTCGTAACTATTTTGTTTGTAAGTGAACCCCCATTTAGCTGCAACTATGAAATGCTACTCATGAATTATGAAATAAAATGTGTTAAACTGAAATACAATTCATCTTTTCAATAGTTATGTTGTGCAATCTAGAGTAACAACTGTAACAGTCAGATAGTACATCTGTTTATGTGTTGCAATCTACAATTAAAACAGTTAAAGGCACAAAATGCAGCTTTTAATTTGTTGCAATTTAGAATAACATCTGAAACAGTCACACGATACAGAGTTGTTAATTTGTTGCACTATAGAATAGCATCTGAAACAGTCACAAAATACATAGTTGTTAATTTGTAGCAAAGTAAATTAGCATCTGAAACAGTCATAAGATACAGAGTTGTTAATTTGTTGCAAAGTAGATTAGCATCTGAAACAGTCACAAGATACAGAGTTGTTAATTTGTTGCAGTTTAGAGTATCATCTGAAACAGTAGCAAGATATAGCTGTTTATGTGTTGCAATATAGAGTAACTTCAGAACAGTCGCGGAATAAAGCTGTTAATTTGTAGCAATCTAGAGTGGCAACTGAGTATCGTTCGTCTTAAGATATGTTATTTATCACAGCATCCAGCTGTTCGTTATCAAAATAGTTTTTAAAAGTCGCAAGATGCAGCTAATACAGTTTTACAACCACAAGATTGAGTTGTCGTGATTTCATGACCACATCATGCAATATGCAGCAGTTCTCGATTTGCAGCAAAAAGAAAAGAAAGCCTTTTAATTTGCTATTCACAGTCATAAGTTATCTTCAAAAATTACTTGTAACAAAACTTGTTTGGTGGCGATGTCAAAAACGACCTTTTCAGAGACAAAAAAAAATTGTTTTCGTATTATATCAGTAATACGTGGGTCAACCTTCCGATATTTACCACAAAACATATTTAATCCAGAAAAGACATTAACAGTAAGTGGGACAATGTTTTCTGTCTATGTGCGGTTTCCAGGCACAGTTATATTAATGCTTCTATGCACGGATTGCTGTGCTGAACAAAAATGATCGTAAAATAGTAAAATGAATCATTATGTCGTCTTTTTCTTGAAACCGAATTACACACATACACACACACACACACAGAGGGGTGGGGGATACGTTTTCCTATTAGTTTAATGCATTTTCTTAGGCATATCATGTGGTTTAGTCAGGAAGGTGTTTATCTTTGTTATTATCATAATCATCGTCATCATTATTAAAAGTATTACTATTATTATTATTATACTGATGGAGGAAGAATCTAGAGATACGAAGCATCCAGACAGAACAGTCAACCTAGCATGTCAGCTATTATAAAACCCGATTGACCTTCAAACACAGAAGAGAGTTAAGTGATGGCAAGTCAACGACTATAATCACCTCGCCACGGAGACCAGCTGTATTTATCTTTTCTAACAACGGTCAATTAGCATATCTCTGTTTTCAGTAAGAGGAACAGAGATTTGAAAAGACATTATAGCCATAGCCGGTATCTAATCATGGACGGAGACTGCCTAATCCCTCAGTTAGCAATGATACCCATACATCTCCCGTTGTTAGGAGCTAATGTGTTTATCTTCTGTTGGGATTGTTAAAAGGGTCCATATTCGCCAAAAAAATGAATTTTTGTTTCTGGAGGAAAAAAAACTTATTCCGAAGCATATGTCATTATCATCCGAATGTTAATGTGTATTGTAAGTCAAAGTAGGGATGTTCTTCAACAATTAAACAGATAAGCAGCATCTCATTTTTTGACCGTTTCTTATTTACACAACTGACATCGATATAGATTATTTGCAACCGACACTGACGTTCGGTAAACACTTATAACGTTTTCGACATGAACTACCGGCTGTATTTACCTTTAAGCTTTATTGACATCAGATGCTGGGTTTTCGCTACCATTGTTCTTAGATTGTTTAGAAACCAATATATGCCGTGGTTGTTTCTAGAGACATTGATTGATTGATTGATTGATTGATTGATTGATTGATTGATTACTATTTTATGATAATGGAGACTAGCGATTCATATATTGCACTGTTTTGACTATGCTTATTCCGGTGTTGTTTTGCCAGTGACTAGTCATACTATAATTAATATTTTTACCACAACAGAAAGTTAGTACTGTGTTACTGTGCTCTTTAATACTACTTCCTGCAAAATTGTTTGCTTGTTTGAGCTTAATGTCCCTTTCATAGTACAGTTAAACCTGTCTTAACAGGTCAGTCAGGACAACGAGATAAAGTGACGGCTTAACAGAGATGATCGCTGAATGAAGGTTAAACATATAACACAATGCTTTAGTTTGGTAATATGAAAATGATCGCTTAATACAGGTTGACTGTTTAAAACAGGTGGCCGCTAATATGACTGTATTTTTGGGCCGTGTTTACACGAGACGGCTATATTGCTGTCTCAAGTATTACACGCCGTAGACAATTTGTATGATTCCAAACATAGAAACATTATCCTGACACCATAACATTATCCTGACACCATAACATTATCCTGACACCATAACATTATCCTGACACCATAACATTAGTCCTGGAACTACGCTTATATGCTGAGCGCCGTGCAAATGACCTATTGTAAATATTGCGTTTCGTCAAGCACAACACTAAGATATTGGTTAAATCGAAAAACATACGAGTATTCTCTAAGAATTGGCAACTACTAGAGTATCTTAACAAAAATGTCTGCGAACATGAGTCTAGAAAGTCTCGAGTTGAGAAATTGTCAAATATTATTTCGTATTTATTTAAATTCAATCCAACATTCTTTCTTTTATGCATCGAATGGGAAACAGGACAAATTCCTCTCCAAATCAGGACTTAACACTATCGAAGGTATTGTACAAAAAAACGTTAAGCTGGTGATCCAATTTATTGATTCATATTATCTAAACAAGTTTTCTGCAAAAATGAATCACATTGAATTTGTGAATTTACGCTTGCGAAGATGTGTTTTTTCTTTACGAAGTTGAGTAAAACGGGACCCCGTTTTTATCAGTTTGAAAGGCTTGGAACATTTTTAAAAACCGCTTAATTACAATTTGGAATGTCTTGAACATTTCTCGATACCACCTTTAAACAATTTGAAAGGTCTTGAACATTTCTTGAGACTACCATTCAACAATTTGGAGGGTCTTGAATATTTCGCGAGACCGCTTAATTACAATTTAGAATGTCTTGAACATTTCTGAAGACCACATTTAAGCAATTTGGATGATCTTGAACATTTCTCGAGACCACCTTGATACAATTTGGAAGGTCTTGAACATTTCTCAAGACCGCCTTTAAACAATCTGAAAGGTCTTGAACATTTCTCGAGACCACCTTTAAACAATCTGAAAGATCTTGAACATTTCCCGAGACCACCTTTAAACAATCTGAAAGGTCTTGAACATTTCTCGAGGAACATTTCTCAAGACCGCTTAATTACAATTTGGAATGTCTTGAACATTTCTCGAGAACACCTTAAAACAATTTGGAAGGTCTTAAACATTTTTCGAGAGCGCTTCTTAACAAATTGGAAGGTCTTGAACATTTCTCGAAACCCCCTTCAAACAATTTGAAAGGTCTTGAAAATTCCCGAAGGTTTTGAACATTTCTTAAAGGAAGGTCAGTGTTTCTAAAAGAAATTTGAGACATGCTTAGACTACATGTGCGTATATGCATAGTTTGAAATTGATTTTATATCATAATACTATAATGAGCTGTGGTTAAAGTACTCAGCTAAACTTTAAATCCAATAAAGTGCCACTCTTGAGACCAAAATTCCTTCTAGCAGCTTTTATTTCTTAATCTAAAGGAAAGTGACAAAGCGATTTGCAGTTATTGCTATATTAACTTAGTTGAAACATAAAACTCAATATGATATAAATCAAGCCTGCTTTTCTTCCCTCAGCATTAATAAAATGCATAAAAAAATCAATCTTTGAAGCTTATGTCTCTAGATCCATGTTACATATAACATATCGGTTGAAATAAATATGTGAAAAAAAAGATCAAGGCATATCATTTTAAGTTATATCATTGCTATATGACACTGTCTATATTGGTTCCGTTGGCCGAGTGGTCAGAGCGTCCGCCTTGGAATAGGAAGGTCGTGGATTCAATCCCCTGTCACGACATATATCCTTAAAATGATTCTGGTATAGCTCCCTTGCTTGGTGCTCAGCATACAATGGCAGTTGAAGGACTGTATGGCCCGGTGTCAGGAAAATGTGAGAGAGTGTGGTATCGTGCAACAAGTATACGGCGTGATATTGCAGAGTGGCATCACTGTATCTATTACAAGTTATGACTGAAATACTGTCGACGGGACGTTAAGCCAAATTAAGTTGAAACAAACAAACACTGACTTCCTAAAAGTTTGTTTTAATGCAGTACTGCTTAACAAAATTTTTTTGTAAATGTACCATTTGACAATGGCTGCATAATGTCAACCAAAAAACTGGAACAAGATGTTGCACAACTACAACAATTCAGTCATTGTATAACTAGTTGTGTTATTTGAAACAAACTAAATATAACGTCTACTCGAGCACTTAGCAGTCAAACAATAACTTAGTCATTTTATAAAAGACTACATATAACATCACGGATCGACTAGAGCAAAAAGCAGTCAAACTACAGTAATTCGAGTATTGTATAACAATGTCATTTGACAATTCCTACAGATAACTTCGACTAGAGCATTGTGCAACCAAACGGTTCTATTGGACACTGTTCTGTTCTGTTCAATAACGCCGACTGGAACACGGTTCCGCCAAACTACAACAATTTGATCACTTTGCATCTGTTTCATTTGATACTGCCAACATTTAACACCGACTGGAGCATGGTTCCACCATACTACAATAATTAAGTCACTGTGTAAGTGTTTAATGTGACATTTGCAACATATTTATAACGCTGATTGCTACAAAACTACTTTTAATTTAATTTGGATTTTGTTGTTATTATTATTATTATTGTTCGCCCACAAAGAGACAGAAACGGATACAAGGCATCCAGATGCGCACTATCCTAGCTCGTTCCGAAAAGACCCTGGTTAATAACTTGCTAGATGTATAGCACAGATACACGCGAAGCCCCTTACCCACTGTCTGGATGAACTAGCGCTAGGTTTCTAGTCAGGCAGGGAACACTGAAAAGTGTCCCAGAAATTTTCCAAGGTTTTACCGGCATTTGAACCTTGGACACTGGGTTAGCAGTCCAGCGCGTTACCACTGAGCCACAGCTCACATTTGGAATTTATGAACTTGTATCATTTTACACCCCCAACATAAATACTACAGGGTCATCCTAAAGGAAATGTTATGTGATGGTTTTCTTCCGTTAGGTAGTTCAAAAAACTTCAAACAAACAAAAAATCCAATGATTTTATTTACAACTATACAACAGTTGTTTCATAATTAAGGTAATCCAGACATCATTAAATTATAATCATGGTGCTTCAAATGCTTTGAAATACTTTAATGCAGTTGCAAGCATCCATTGACTTCGAGTTAAAGTAAAACCTTTCTTATCCGACACCCACTGGGACCAACTGAAAATGTCGTAAAAGGCATGTTGCCCGATAAAGCAGGTCATTATAGACTGATATTCCATCCATCCATATTAAAAAATAATTATTTGCAAATGTGAATGTTTTTAGCGGTGTTTTCAATGTTGCTACTTTCTCTTAGTGTGTGTGTGTGTGTGTGTGTGTGTGTGTTTCTGACATTAAGCTTTAATTTCGAAAAAAAAGTGTTGAAATACATGTTAACATGTGTAATCAAAAACACATGAGCTAAGTTTATCCCCAAAGTTAATTCACATGTAGACGACAGCAATACATGACTGATTTGTAATTGTAATTGCTTCAACACCAAAAATAACGCTTTGCAGATGTGTCGAATAAAGCAAATGCAATTATCACTGACGGGACCTAAATCGTATGTCGGATTACAGTAAGGCATGTGTCGTTATGATCATATCTGAATAGGAAAACGATGGGACCGACGAAAATGTCGGATAATACAGGATGTCGTTAGGAACAGGTGTCGTTATTGAGAGTTTGTACCGTATAACTATGCTTTTTATAGATGTTTGTATTTTACAAAATTCCCATGATCACTGGATAGACCATGATCACAATTAAATTATAGATGGATAACCTTAAAAAAAATAAAATCATAGTTACGTGTCAGAAATATTATTTGAAAAAAGCGAAAACGTTTGGCTTAAAAAATAAACAGTATTTACATTTTCTCTCAGATAATATTTGAACATGACTTGACTATTTGAGATTACCGTCGCTTCGACAGTATTTCAGTCAGATAACATTTAAATATATCAACTAGTTTATCTTAGTTTTATGGTATATTTAACGTCATTAATCTTTTGGATTCTAAATTCTCTCTTACATTTTCCTTTTGTTGAAATATTGATATATTTGTCAAACAAATAGTTCCATGTTGCACTCATGCACAAAGACGATATATCATGATAAGAGATTCGTAAACGTCCCCCTACATGACGATTCTGAGAGACGAGAAAAAAGGTACTGCAAATTCGACAAGAGAAAAATAATAAAGGCAAGCATCTGAGTTCTTAGTGAGGACAATGATCGGTTGTAGAGCTTCCACAGAATTAATTCAATTACAATTGAACATGCTACAAACGAGAAAACAATCCGGTTATTGAAAACGGCAGTATTTTCTGTTTTATTGGTGCACATTCACTTAAGAACAAAAATCATTGCTTCATTGATGCGCACATTAAATCATTGTTTCAGTGATGAACTTTGCGATACAGAGATTTGTTTTACAGACGTACTTTCACTGAGATTTCAATGATGCACATTCATTGTGGTACAGAAATCATCGTTTCAATATAATCATCGTTTTATCCATGCACCTTCACTGTGATACAGAAATCATCGTTTCAATATAATCATCGTTTTATCCATGCACCTTCACTGCGATACAGAAATCATCGTTTCAATATAATCATCGTTTTATCCATGCACCTTTTTCAATGTTATCATCGTTTTATTTATGTACCTTCACTGTGATATAGAAATCATCGTTTCAATGTAAGTATCGTTTTATTCATGCACCTTCACTGCGATACAGAAATCATCGTTTCAGTGTAATCATCGTTTTATCCATGCACCTTCACTATGATACAGAAATCATCATTTCAAAATAATCATCGTTTTATTCATGTACCTTCACTGTGATACAGAAATCATCGTTTCAGTGTAATCATCGTTTTATCCATGCACCTTCACTGTGATACAGAAATCATCGTTTCAATATAATCATCGTTTTATCCATGCACCTTCACTGTGATAAAGAAATCATCATTTCAAATTAATCATCGTTTTATCCATGCACTTCGTTCAAAATTTTGTTTACCCTTCATTTTTTATCGTTAAGTTTAAACCTGCGGGTTTATCATGACTTACTCTTACAATTAATGCATCTATTTATTTAATTTCCTGTCTCATATTGCGAAATCCATATTTTTTGGTAAATTACAATTTGTGATGGTGTTCTACAAAAATTCCGATTTCATGTTTATCGACATTTTTTCAGTTAGTATGTATGATTGTAGGCATGCAATCTTCACAAATATGACATTCGTTAAGTTTGTGGCAAGTATTGCAACAGAGATTTCTGTTTCATTTGCTTTCCCTCTCAGGAACACACCCTACCACTCCTAGATCATTTCACAAACGAAGCTAGAAGCCTTTGAATCATTGCTTCAAGATTACGAGTCGCTTTTTTAATTAACTTTTAGAGAGCGGATAAACGATGGAATTTTTGCTCGGTTGGTTCATCCTAAGTGAGTACATTTTGTTGTTGTTGTTGTTGATTGTAATGATAGAAGTTTTACTGTGGTGGTGAGTGATTCATATAACTGTAGTTTGATAATTTTATGTGCCATACGGTTGCTCTATTTTTTTTTTTTTTGAACGAAGGTAAATTCCACTAAGAGCGATGATCTCACTTGAAACATTTCGAATTATTTGGTAAATTATTTGGTACTCTTACTGCAAAAATCAGTTTCTTAAACACCATTGTTTGTACGTGTTTCCAGTGTTTGTAGATATGTTAAAATTGACTTATATGTAATATACAATAATTACTCTGGGATAATAGGTAGTCCGTGATTGACCTGCTTTACACAAAATCACACGTTGCACCTTTGTTTGCGATACTGTTTGTGAGCACCTGATCTCGCCATGAATTTGAAAGGCGGATCTTTGTTTTTCTCTGGCAAAAACTCGAAAGGTTCATCATGTTCCAAAGTTTTACCCTCAGCATATGAGAGCATTAGAAATTTGTCATTATTTAAGTGTATTTTTAGGATAACCTGTTGTCAGGAATATTTGACAAGGTGTCGTTTCACGCCACATGTCAACTCAGAGATTATGTTGTTTTGCATCTCTAAAAAAATAAAACGTTTGAAGGAGGTGACGCTTTGGAAAACCCAACAATAACTGTTCATAATTCTAGTTTGTAAAAGAAAATATCAATAGGGTAATGGTATGTAAGCCATTTGATTAATATAATAATCGCAATTGTTGAACAACATCAATCTTACTACTTAATACGCGTTAGAAAATGCAGGACAAAAAAGCCCCCAAATTTATTATTCGGTCTAGTCAAAACCAAAGTTACCAACTCAATCAATGTCTGTTTTACGGCTTGATATGATACAAAGTAACTCCGATGAAGAATAATTTATTTCGGCAAAGCTCGTTCCTGCGCGTGATTTATCATATTCGGTTTAAACACACCCGGTCATAAAATACGTGCGCATGTGATTGTGGCTATCTTATAACTTCTTCTTTCGATACTTGTCTGTTACTTGTCAATTTGCATTTTATTGACAGCCATTACCTCAGACAATTTTCAAAATCAATTCCATTTGATACGAAATAGGCACTTAAAGAAGTCAGTCATTCTTTCCAGAAAGGCTAATGTTGTGATAGCATAACAGAAATTTCTGTAGTTAGTTGTTGTGAGAACAAATCAATAACACATTCCGACAGGTCGCTCGAAGTGAACTTTACCCTAATTTTGATGACATTATACCATTGCCTTTAAGGTCTTGTCAACAACAACCCAACATTATCTGTGTGTTTTTTCTGCTCTAGTGCAAGGTAATCGTATAGATTATTTTTCTTGATTATATTCGTATAAAAAACATTGAACAGTGATTATTATAGTATAAGTAATTATGTTGAATAGTTTTAATTGTCAGAATCATAACTTAATATTTTATAATATTGTAATGACAATAAAAATGGATAATGCATTGTGCATAGAACTTGAAGAAATACAACGCTAAAGTCAAGGTAGCATAGCGTTAGAGACTAATGCATCAATTCTTTATCAAGAGCAAGAAATTGGAAACTAATGATGAACTAAACAGCGATGGAGATTAGTTACAAACAAATTTTACATATATATATATATAATTATTTATTAAAAAAAACACGATATGTTTAGGTTGAAAAAAGAAAGAAAGAAAATACCCTTTCCGTAAAGTTAGTGAGAAGAAAAGGGAAAATAATAAAAAAAAAATTTTTGCTGTTGCCTTGATCTGTATATGACATGTAGTTACATTGCTGCTTTAGTTATTTTCCCATTGGGAATATTTTTTATAAAAATTTCTTTAAAAAAAAGATCGCTAATTTGAATTTAAAATAATACTCAGGCTAAAAATTAATCACAGCAAAGGTGTTTCAGCATTGTGGGTAATCCAATTTAACTCCCCTGTAGCTTTAATCGACTTTTGATTTGATTTATTTTAATTCGAAGGAAAAATATGAGGCATAAAGGCATGAGAAAAATGAAAAAACGGAATTATACTAAACAAGTTTTGGATCCATACAATCGCCTAGAATAACAGCCTTTGCTGAAAACTTTTTCTTTGATCTTTCTATTGGTTTTCAGCAGCTAAATTTATTGTCGCCAGGTTGTCCCTGATTTCAAGGACTGTCGAAATACATATATTCTTTAATATGTGAAATTTTACAATCTATATGCCCTTATTTTTTATATTATATTTGGTTTCAGTTATTAAACTTTATTTGCAAGATAAACGAAGCATATACGTGTGTACATACAATTATAGATAGATATTTTAAGTATCTGGGAGAAAAAAAATAATTTCTCTAATAGTAACGATTTTTCACTAAAAAGTGAAATGTTACGCAAGACGCCTCGTAAGTACAGCTTCTGATATTTGCCTGTAGTAAGCCGCGGAAAATACGAGGATGGCCAGGAAAACGAACGAAGTGTGAAAATGTAAATCTTGCAAGAGCGTTATGGACCTTTAAAGTGTGACTAAATTACAGGTACTTTAAAATTAACAAGGGAGATATTTCGAAAGAAAAATCAGTTTATGATCCGTAATCTTTGCTGACAAAAAAATGACGATTTCAAATACAGTGTAAATTGAAACTGAAAACACGAACTCGTATAGGCATATGGTATATGAAGCTCACTTCATGAAATTGTGATGATCCTCCCTTTTAGATAAGCCTCGAGGGATGGGTTTTGCACGGTGAAATATAGCACAAGTTTTATGAACATCTGTTGCTAACGGCTCGGCCATTCAAACAGGTGAAATCTGCTTCCAAGATCCAGACTGGTATTAAAACGTTTACCTACTTAACACTTTCTCAAGGTTATTTCTTAATAAACTCCCAGATGCACGCGAATCTGCCTTTTAACTCATCAGCGTGTTGAAACAAACGTATAATACGAGAGAAGAATCAGAAAATCATTTATAACTTACCTCTTTGACAGCGAGAGGAGGGGTTATTGCATAGTTAACGGGCTAATAAAATCCCGCGCTACATTCATCAGTTCTGGTATTTTTTAAAACTATTCAGTGTTTATAGCCTTTGCCAGATTTGAAGTGGATTGTATAAACAGTTGGCTCTTCACTAGCAACCCTGTCGATTGTGTTTACTTCAAGCGCAAAATAGCCAAAGTTAAGACATTGTAATCCGCCCACCCTGAATGTCGTTATTCTTGTGAATTAAAGGAGTTTTTCTTTTCTTTTTTCCTTAGTATTAATACTTTGTTGTTTTTTTTATGAAACTACATCGATTTCTTTAAATGTTCATGATATTTCACAAAGCAATTCACACGACAACTCCCCTTGAAAATTTAATCATGAATAAATATTTGGTATGCGGAACAGAAAACAATAGAAAGTTATAGTTTGGAAATTGATGTTATATATACGAGTAAATATGAGTTTGATTTAGACTTGGGTTTAAGGTAATGCATAAAGCGCGTTACAGTATATGATAAGGACTTGTCTAATTGAAAATGATAAGAACATAATATAACATTATATCATAAAGAGATGACTTGACTTGACTATTTAGTTTACCGTCGCTTCGACAGTATTTCAGTCATATTGCGACGTCCAGCTAATTACAGGTGGAGGAAGACCCCGAATGCACGGAGACATCCGGGTAGAACCACCAACCTACCGCAAGCCAGCTGGAAGGCTTCCTTACATGAAAATCCGAATGACCCTGCCGGGATTCGAACCCACGCGGTGAGGGGCTGAGTGAGTGTTAAAGTCAGCTACTTTACACTCTCGGCCACGGAGGCCCCTCATAAAGAGATGTAACATTATTTAAACAAAATGTAAGCATTATGATAAAACGGTGTAATAATTGAATACGATAAGATTTTATGATAAGAATGTGTGGCAATGTGTGGTAAAGAGATGTAATATTAAATGATTAGATTGTGTGACATAATATCACAAAGAGATGAAAACTAAATGATTATATTGTGTGGCATAATATCACAAAGAGATGTAACATTATATGATTGGAATGTGAAATATAATATCATAAGGAGATGTAGCATTTTATGATTTGAATGTGTGACATTACATGAGAAAGACTGTACCATTATATGATAAGAATGTGTAACATTATATGATAAAGACTGTACCAATATATGATAAGAATGTGTAACATTACATAAGAAAGACTGTACCATTATATGATAAAAATATGTAACATTACATGATAAAGACTGTACCATTATATGATAAAAATGTGTAACATTACATGATAAAGACTGTACCATTATATGATAAAAATGTGTAACATTACATGATAAAGACTGTACCATTATATGATAAGAATATTTAATATTTCATGATAAAGACTGTACCATTATATGATAAAAATGTGTAACATTACATGATAAAGACTGTACCATTATATGATAAGAATATTTAACATTACATGATAAAGACTGTACCATTATATGATTAGAATATGTAACATTACATGATAAAGACTGTACCATTATACGATAAGGATATTTAACATTACATGATAAAGACTGTACCATTATATGATAAAAAAATATGTAACATTACATGATAAAGACTGTACCATTATATGATAAAAATATGTAACATTACATGATGAAGACTCTACCATTATATGATAAGAATATTTAACATTAAATGATATAGACTCTACCATTATATGATTAGAATATGTAACATTACATGATAAAGACTGTACCATTATATGATAAGAATATGTAACATTACATGATAAAGACTGTACCATTATATGATAAAATATGTAACATTACATGATAAAGACTGTACCAATATATGATAAGAATATGTAACATTACATGATAAAGACTGTACCATTATATGATAAAATATGTAACATTACATGATAAAGACTGTACCATTATATGATAAAATATGTAACATTACATGATAAAGACTGTACCATTATATGATAAAATATGTAACATTACATGATAAAGACTGTACCATTATATGATAAAATATGTAACATTACATGATAAAGACTGTACCATTATATGATAAGAATATGTAACATTACATGATAAAGACTGTACCATTATATGATAAGAATATGTAACATTACATGATAAAGACTGTACCATTATATGATTAGAATATGTAACATTACATGATAAAGACTGTACCATTATATGATTAGAATATGTAACATTACATGATAAAGACTGTACCATTATATGATTAGAATATGTAACATTACATGATAAAGACTTTACCATTATATGATTAGAATATGTAACATTACATGATAAAGACTGTACCATTATATGATAAGAATATGTAACATTACATGATAAAGACCTACCATTATATGATTAGAATATGTAACATTACATGATAAAGACTGTACCATTATATGATTAGAATATGTAACATTACATGATAAAGACTGTACCATTATATGATTAGAATATGTAACATTACATGATAAAGACTGTACCATTATATGATAAGAATATGTAACATTACATGATAAAGACTGTACCATTATATGATAAGAATATGTAACATTACATGATAAAGACTGTACCATTATATGATTAGAATATGTAACATTACATGATAAAGACTCTACCATTATATGATAAGAATATGTAACATTACATGATAAAGACTCTACCATTTATATGATAAGAATTATTAAATTACATGATAAAGACTGTACCATTATATGATAAGAATATGTAACATTACATGATAAAGACTGTACCATTATATGATAAGAATGTGTGACATGATATGTTAAAGACTGTACCATTGTATGATAAGAATATGTAACATTACATGATAAAGACTGTACCATTATATGATAAGAATATTTAACATTACATGATAAAGACTGTACCATTATATGATAAGAATGTGTGACATTATATGTTAAAGACTGTACCATTATATGATAAGAATATTTAATATTACATGATAAAGACTGTACCATTATATGATAAGAATGTGTGACATGATATGTTAAAGACTGTACCATTATATGATAAGAATGTGTGACATTATATGTTAAAGACTGTACCATTGTATGATAAGAATGTGTGACATTATATGTTAAAGACTGTACCATTGTATGATAAGAATGTGTGACATTATATGTTAAAGACTGTACCATTATATGATAAGAATGTGTGACATTATATGTTAAAGACTGTACCATTGTATGATAAGAATGTGTGACATTATATGTTAAAGACTGTACCATTATATGATAAGAATGTGTGTCATTATATGTTAAAGACTGTACCATTGTATGATAAGAATGTGTGACATTGCATGATAAAGATTGTACCATTATATGATAAGAATGTGTGACCTTATTAAACCATTGTATAAGAATTGTGTTAAAAATTTTTTTAAAACGTGTGATATTCTAATACGTTTATGGCTATGTATTATGATCAATCATGATAAAGACGTATGACACTCTTATAAATCATGAGATATATGTAATAAGTTAAGCACATATAGCTTTCTATTATGAAAACAACGACGTATAATTGTAATATGCAAATAAGGTAAAGAATAGCAAAATTCTTATATTATAACGATGAGTACCATCTTACTATGATAAGATTCAAATTAACACTACTTAATGCCAATAAATACTTAAAATATTAAAGTAGATACAGAGGAATCGGGACAATGGCTTAGGAGATATCGTCAGCTGGTACAGCACTTTCCTCTTCACTTTTACAAGGTTTATCACAAAACAATACAATTGAACTGCTTTGATGTTCATATAAAGTAAGAAAAATACATATTTTTATGATGTTTATATAAAAATACATACATGATTTAGTTTTACATTGTAAGCTTAAAAATGTAATTAAGAAGAAATGATAATCATGGAGGATAACTCTGCTTGAGATTGTTTATTGCTTCAAGGAAGCTGTACAAGACGGTCATAAAAAGGGAGATCCCACTGATGTAATATTGCTTATAACATGTACATAGAGAATAAGCTTCGCTGTATTTTTGGTAATGATATAGAAAACACAGACTGTTGAACTGTTTCATCATTTCATTATACTTAGCAATGAATGCGAGTTACAGGGAATGAAACACCAGGTCGTTACATAAATCAACACACAGGTACGTTTTATACGCCCAGACTCAAATTCAAGAAATTCCCATAACTGATTTCTATCATTTCATTTTAATCCTTGCTTGTGTGGGTTTTTGCGAAAGAAATTGAGTGCAGACTGTGTTACGATGCAAGTCTGCGCTTATGAAATTAGTGCAAACGACCTGCGGAATTTAGCAAAAAATGTCAAACAATTGTGGATCATTTGATCACTTTGGCTAGAAGAAAATTCGTGTTTCTCCCTTTCCATCACAATAATGTTGAGTACGTACATGGAAAAACCGAAAGGAAGAAGAAGCCATAAAAGCTATACTCTTTCTTATGAAACTGTCGAATGGCTTTTTGAAACCATTAAAATCTGACATCAAGTATATATCTAAGATTTATAATTCTATAAATTCTAGACTCGGACTCGGGGAGTCATTAAAACGTCAAATTTTATTCATATTAACTCTCTTTCAACTTAACAAATCGAATCTGACTTTGCTATAATTATAAGCTTGGATATATTTCCGTATGAAACATTATAGATGTCACAGCTAAACAAGACAAGGGGACCCTTATTTCGAGCCTAGCATGGCGGTCTACGACTTTAGAAATCTCCCACTGCTGATTTCAGACACCTTGCTTTTGGTCGCAGATGTCACTTCTATGTTCTTTGTTTTCCTTTTGAAAGGATAACTGTTCCTCATCAAATGAAATGAAAAATAAAAATAATCTAAGGATGGTATAGAGAGCAGTTTACTGTCTAACAGGCGCATGAGTATCTCAAGTGACTCACTCCTGAGGATTGATTATGAAATACGATTAAGGTGTTTCACAGTGTCGTGGTGAAAAGCAAGTAATACCATCTTCAGTAAAAATAAAATGGTAAATATAAATACACCAGACCAGTTACTCTCTCTCTCTCTCTCTCTCTATCTCAAAGTATTTAGCTAAATTAAATATCTAGAATAAAAACGAACTTCCCAGTGTTAGCGAAAGGGACATTTGATTTTATCGGTTTTAACTCAGGAAACATTGCTGGGTAAACAGTTGCCAAAAAAAACATATCTACCGTAACTATGTTCCTGCGGTAGTAACTCGAAAAAGTCACATATCTACCGTAACCATGTTCCTGCGGTAGTAACTCGGAAATGTTACGTATCTACTGTAACCATGTTCCTGCGGTAGTAACTCGAAAAAGTCACATATCTACCGTAACCATGTTCCTGCGGTAGTAACTCGGAAATGTTACGTATCTACCGCGGCTACTTGCCTGTAACTCTGAAATAATATTGTATCCACTATCGCGAGGTGCAGGTGGAGAGTTTTGAACCATACCTAATTATCAGTATATCTTGATGTATTGAACCTATCTCCATATTCTGAGAACCAAAAATACAGTAGACTATCTGGTCTAACAAGGAGGACAACTCGGTCACTGTGACTCAAATCTGGATCAGTAACATATTGCCATGTCCAGATAACAAAGGCAATGTATTCTTTTTTAAATGAGTTATAGCATTGTTTCGAATCTTGCAATGAACTAAACAACCTCTTGATCTCAGCTCTCAAGTGCAACCAATGCATGAGTAGATTTATAAGTTTATATTGGGTATGCAATCTACAGACACATTCACTGCCTTTAATATTCATAAGCAGGAAATAGTTCTTATTCCTCCGCCGATGGAAATGTTGTTTCTAATTATTTTTATATCAACTTTCTGTTAGTATTTGACGACTTTCCCTGAAATTGAAATAAGTCGATATGCGAACAAAGCAGTTGCTTAAGTCTTTCGTAGACAAAATAATTCCTCTCAAATTAAAATTAAATTTCTCATTTTTTTTTTCTAATTTATTGCAAGTTACAAATTTAATAGTTTGTACTTTTTCGTTTCAACAAAATTACAATACTTGGTGGAGACGTCTGTTCACAGGGAGAACTACAGGGTAAAGCATTGAGCAGTCGATTGTCTGTGTTGTAATTTAGGGAGGGGAGTGATAGACCGTGCCTGTAATTGCGTGGTAAGATGACTGTATATCGTCTGCTGTTTTATCGGGGCGCGTGTTGACTTCTCCCACCGTATTGTATTTTAAATCAATTTTGACAGCTCTCCTCTGTGAACACGCCCCACAACGGTGAGCCGGAAGTAGTCATGCTAGGACACCCCGTGTAGACACGCCATGCCCGCCCAAACCTGGGCTTCGTCAATACCTAATAGAAATGTCTGTCAGACGGACTGTAAATATATTCCTTTTTCCAAGTCTTATTTAAATCAAGATTTTCCTTTCTTGTCTAAAATTAAATCAGATACATAATTTATTGTTCCAAAATTATTTTTCTGTTAACTATCATAATTTTCTGACAAGGGAAATAGCCGCAACTCTAATTAAAGAAACGGTCTTTAGTATGTCGGAAAGTTACGTAGCAGATCACTTACAAATGCAGAAAATTGTGTTGAATTTGAACAAGTGTTTCTTAAATGCTGCTCTTCAGACTGATAAAATAAGGAGTACATTAATATTCATGACCTGGCCATGTGACAACGCTCAAGATTCGACGAAGACATTGTTGGAATGTCTGTTTCATTCAAAGTGTCTGTTTCCATTCATAGGCTCTAAATTATATTTTGCAGGCGTTATAAAGATACCTTATCGCTAGTCTATGTTAACATAATTATGCTCAAGTACACTTTTAATGAACACAGTTTATTATATTCGCATTTTATCACTCCTGTGTGATTTTGTACACCTATTAACGAGATAGGAATACTTGTATTCAAGGTTCACAGCAGTGAATTAAACAACTGTTTTCAAACGGGAGAAATTTCGGTAGGAAATTATACTTAATCAAGAACCATTGTTATAAACATTTTGTAAGTGTTACCCTCCCTTTGGCCTACTTGAGATCCATCTTGGATAAGGAGAGGCTCCATCATGATCGTGGACCGAGGTGCTGTGATAATGTATGGTATTTTCCCTCGGTGTCGCCAATTATTCTGTGTATCCCCTAAACGTTTGTGTATTATTGATATTGCTAACACTTCGGGAACCAAACTTGAATTTGAAAGATTCGAAATAGTGAATAAAGAGATAAGAAAATTCGAAATGACGGATTTCCAAAGTGTGCTTGCATAAACATGTCGGTACTGGTTATAAAATATAGATGTATAATTTAATCGCAGTAATCTACTCAAAATCATTTGAAAAAATGAATACCGTACCCGATGGCCGAGTGTTTAGAGCGTCCGCCTCGGGTGCATGAGGTAGTGGGATCGATCCCCGATCCCCGGTACTGTTATAGCTCCCTTGTTTGGCGCTTGGAATATGAGGGTAGTTGCGGGACTGGTTGGCCCGGTGTCAGAATAATGTAACTGGGTGTGGTATCAGGCCACATGTCCACGGCGTGATACTGCAGTGTGGAATCACTATATTAGTCTCCAGTAGACATCGTCTCCAAATAACTAAAATACTGACCGTGGGACGTTAAACCCAACAAACAAACAAAATAAATGCAGTTAAACACACAAAGATCATAATACCCAGCTAGAGAGGGGGGTATAAACAGAGAAGACTAAAAGATAAACAGATGCGATAACAAAGACACATTGTACGACAATTGTATAAAAAAAGAAGATAGAATGTAAACATAAATAAATGAAAATTGGTGAAAGTGCAGGTGTACAAATTTAAAGAGCCAACTGATTCAAAAGACTTACTGAAGGCTGCTCTTTCAGGGGTCCCCGGAGAGCGTGTTGACTTAGCTGACAGCCATTAGTTAGGTTTTTGAAAATGAATCCTCTTTATCATACAGGACAAAAAGACACTCCACTCCTCAAACTCCCAACCCCCTTGTTTATTCCCAACTTTAAGTAGATAACCGTACTATTCAGGCCTCGTCTCTCAGAATGGTTTGAATACCTTCAGTAATTAGTTTTCTGTCACGTTTTAGAAGTATCTGTTTTAGATAGAAAGGAGAAAAAAAGAAAAATAGACATACATCAAGGTATTGACTTTAAAATGGCAACTCTCATTGCTTACAGATGTTTTCTGTTTACTATTATAAGTATTTGAATATTTTAATTGAGGAACCACTTAACCCGAGGTATTTAGCTTATCTTCACTGGAATTAGGTGGTACATAGACTGAAGAGTTCTTTAACCATTCGCAATGACTTAGGTATTCTCATTATCACTACGTCATTATCCCAAGAGGTGTGGTACTTGAAATAACAACTGGTTCCCATCTGTCGGAATATACAGAACAGAACAGAACAGAACAGAGCTTTACTGTTTCATTCTCAACGTGTACATAAGTATATTTTTGTATAATGGAAGATATATTTGCATTAGGTCACACTCATTTCACACTGGCAAAAGACACTCGCAAGTGAACACACACACACACTCAAGAGAAGAACTATAAATAAGCTAATTGGTTTAGGATAAATTAATATCATGCTTGTGCACCTATCAAATTTGTACGTATAAGTAGGGCAACCTTGATCAATTTAGCTAAATTTAATAAAACTAACTTTTTGGTAGATTTCATCAACTAACCAAAGTTTGCCATGCTCGGCCTTACATATTATCGTTTGTTTATATATTTTATCTTCGTATCAGAATAAGCACTACAGACACAAAGAAAATGAATGATATACAAATATTCGGGAATAAAACCTGGCGGTCCTCCGGAAAAAACTGATGTGTTGACTGAATCTAACAGTTCTACAATCCAGCTTGTTTTAAAACCCCAACCTAGATTCCTGTCATATCTTAACAACTACCAGCAGAGCTCATGTGTAGGGCTAGAGTCTCCACCCTGTTACCGGAAGGTCATGGGTTCAATCCCTGAACGCCACATACCCAAGTCGTTGAAATGGTACTAGTGTATGTCATTTCTCTTGATTGGCGCTCAGCATATACCGGGGTAAGTCTAGGGTAGTTAAAGAACTTGTTGTATCGGTGTCAGGAGGTGACTGGTTTGGTGTCATGTCACTTGTCTACCAATTGATATTGCGAAAGAGGTAGCACTATATCAGCCCAATGTAGAAAAAGTCCGCACATTAGTGGAATATTGTTAGAGGGACGCTAAAACAACAAAAAAGCTCAGCTTTAAATAAGAACAATCATCGATTGCCTTTCATTTTTTGTTTTCATTTTATCCAGTCTGAGTATATGAATGCAGGAAATGAATCATTTAACAGTAGAACTCACATGTTCTGATTGAATTACAAACAAAAGTATTTCAAATTCGATGTTCAAAACTAAACACTTCATTTCACTGTGCTAACATATTCCATAGTATAATTTTATTTGTACGATAAATCCTAAACATAAAATGAAGTGGAAATGTCAATGGTCACATGGGAAAATCAATCTGTCAAAATACTGAAATTAGGAACAGTTTGAAATTAAATATTTTTATTATAAATTTATCTGTAACGTGCTGAAAATCGCTAACAAGCAATTCTTCCTGAAATCAGTCAAAAGTTTTACAGCGACAAGAGACAGGATCTAATTAGTTTTCTCGACTGAAATATCAGAATGCAAAGCATCATTTTACCGACCAAGATCAGTCAGAATATCATTAGAACTCAAACACTCTCTACTCTCTCTCTCTCCTCTCTCTCTCTCTCTCTCTCTCTTACACACGCCCGGAAAAAGGTGGTTAATCGTGCAAAGGCTTCCCAGAAACAAAGAACAATACACGAGCACTTATCCGACTCGGACTTATTCATCAGTCAACGAAAAAAAAAATCAAAAGTAACTTGCGATCACCTTCTTGCAAATTAATTGCCTGTGCAAATTAACTTAATACCTCCATTAATGGAAACATCATGTTATAAAATAATCCTTAATGCTGTAAAAGCAGTAACTGTAGAAGTAGTAGTAGGAATAGTAGTAGTGTAGTAGTAGAAGTAGTTGCTGTAGATGATGATAATAATTATTTAGCATTAATTGTTGTAGATGCAGTAGGATATACAGATTGTAATATTGGTAGTAGAAGTAGTTGTTGTTGTTGAACATGCAATTGTTGAAAACTTATAAACCGTCTAAACTGAATTGCGAAACACTACTGATCAAGTAATGACAGAAGAATTAGTTAATATTGTTGATGCTAATTGTTCAGCAATAGAGGTGACAAATGCTGTAAATGATATAGAACATAAAAAAGTAGAAGCAGCGGTCGCAGTAGAAGAAGTAGTAGTAGTAGTGGTTGCTGCTGTCATTATCATTATTTCTGTTGTTGTTGTTGTACGTGTTATTATTGTAATAGAGGTGGAAATTTCTGTAGAGTAGTTCTTATAGTAGTAGCATTAGCTTTCATGTGGTTGGTAGTAGTATCAGTTGTTGTTGTTGTTGTTGTCATAATAGTAAAAAGGGGTATTTATGTCTGTGACTAATAAATAAACATGTATAACAGTGAGAGAACAGTCGGTACATTAATAAAATAAACGATAAAGATGTCTTTTTCAGACAAAAAAAAAAGAAGAAATTTTGTCGGTAAAGATAATACCGTCATGATCATCCCGGGAGTCAAAACTGTAATTTTCTTTCGATAAAGAACTAAAGTGAAATCACACAAGGATCAATACATCATACCATATTCCTATTTAATTAATATTTCTTTGATCTGCATCGCTGTACTTAATTAGTTGCTTGAACATTATTTTTACCCATGCAATTTTCTTAGCCAGGGAATACGTTATTAAATGCGCCTGGAAATTTGTTTAAACCCCGTCGTTTTAAGCTAAATTTGAGCAAATTACAGTCATAATACAGATGTGTAATCACGTTGTGGCGGCTGAATGCTCATTTTCATTTAATAATCATAATCCAATATATTGCAATCGTGTATTATTACACGCGTTATACCACGGTTATCATGTTCATAATACTGGTGCATCTAAATCATAAATAACTCACTAAGTTTTGCAAACCATGCCCGAATCAAGGTATGTGTAAAATAATTATTTCAATATTCAACTTAATTATTTCAATTAACGAGTCTCTCTTCAATGTAATATATAATTATCTTTTTTTTATATGTGTTAAGTGTTCAATAAAACATCTATTCACGTATGCTTAGACCTTCCACTTAAAAGGTAATTGATTTCTTTTTATATCCTTAATAGATGTTCAACGTCCCTTTCTTCTTTTTAGCAAAAAACCCTGCATCATTATACAAATTTAAGAGTTCTTGATTGGTCTTAGTTAATGCGAGAGATACGTAACAAAAATCGCCCTTCCGCATAAAAAACAGTTTGCCTTAATTTGATGAATGGTTCTTATTTTTGTATAGGCCTGTAACGTTATTACTTATCGAGGTACAGAGTTAATATGTGACGGCTACACAGAAAATATCACATAAATAAACATAATATTCTTTTTCATATATATTCATACTTAAATTTCTAAAAAGGTTTATTTTCCGGTGCTATGCATTTATTTGAAACTAAATTAACAACTAACTGCCGCGTTTTATCTTGTCAAACAAATCCATGATATTAGTATTAGTATTTAGAATATAAATAGTAAATTAATGTATCCAACTTACCAAACACATCCAATGTTTAATGCAATCTCTCATTCACTGATCCTAATATCCAATGTGGAAAAAAATGACATATATATTTATATATGCAAAACACAACAAAGAGGAAACTTTGTGATGTATGTCAAATACTCCAATATAACTCCAAGAAATAACCCGTTTTCCTTTGGAAACCTTTAGAATAACCCGGCACTGTTCACTATATTCCGTGGCCGCGGTTTGCCTGCTAACACGTGGAGGTAAATTCTGCGATCGGCCCTGTATAATCACAGAGAACTGAAAAGTTCGGTAAATATTGATTCACCATTCGCTGATCCCCTTACTCTATTCCGCCAACATCAAACTAGTTTTATTATTGTTATAAAAGTGAAGTAGTGCTGGGGAAAAATGTTTACTTAAGTATTTTGTATATCTTGTTTAATTAAATGTGCACTGTAAACCTTAAGGAAGTTAAACAATGATAACAGTACATAAGCGTTTATAAATAAATACACTGTGTACAGTAAATGTCACAGTAAAGAACACACAAAAGTAGAACGTTTCGTTAAAAAATTGTAAAGGTTTAAGCTTAAGTGTAAAACATTTTTTTTATTACAGAACTTAGCATAATCTTATGGGATGATATCCACCTTCATATTGATGAATAGGGACTATTCCTTCTCTTTTGTACGACACTGCATCTTTATTGCGAAAATTAACTGAAACGCTTGAATCACCAAGTATACACAACGCATGCTGGCCCTCATATCGGCGGTTCGTTTTCGTGACTGGGTACAATACAGACCCGCCCCTGATCACGGTCATTACGTCTCTATTTCCTCCAGACGCCGGGGCCCTCTCTATTTTGACTGTCTACCGGGGCCAGGCCGTGATGAGTTTGGCCACATAACAGCGCCGACTTTTTGATCAGGTTCTGTTCCAATCGTCTGATCCTCGTCCATATGCGATGAGAGATCGGCTAATATCGAAGTAATCGGGAATTCTCTGTTCCGCAAGGGAATTCACTCAATTACAGATTAAATATATCCCGTATCTGAGTTAACAGAATTTATTTAAAAAAAAAGGACGGTGACTCCCATCCATTGTTTCAACAGAAGCAGGAGATGACGTAATTGTTCATCTTCAATTCGGCTTCTTATTGACCTGTATAGCGGTAAGTAAGACGCAAAAGGTCAGAGAGAGAGAGAGAGAGAGAGAGAGAGAGAGAGGCGGGGGGGGGGGAGAAGGGGGTACATTATTCAAACATTCTGATACTATTAATGAACTATAGTCAAATGAGTATAATTGTATACCTAATTTTGTTCATGTATTTGTTAAATAAATGATTTTATTTATTATTTTCATTTTTTCCTTTAAGCTTTTTTGTGTATAGCTAAAGTTTTATTTATTTTATCTTATTTTAACTTATTTCAATCATTATCGGTTGCTCTGGTGGAGGCGTATGTGGTTATTATTGTAGGAGAAAAACGGAACGTGTCTGAACGGGCGTCCACTACAATCATTCATGCACATGACCAGAAATCGAACCCGGGGAGCGAAGCGCGTTTACACTACGCCATACAGACACCCATTTTTTGTTTTTGTTGTTTCCCCGAGGAAATTGGCAATGAGTTTCACTTAACTTCACTTAATATTTGGTAATTGCCGGTGCTGCTATACTGTTTCTGTCATATGTTAGCAATTTCAATAATGAGTGGTAATTAACTAATGATTTTTACATCTTCTAATACGTGCCCAATATCAAATTAATGTTGAAAGTCATTTACTGGTGAACTTTGCGTTACAATAGGTTAAATACCACTGTTGAACATATTGAATTTAACAGAGTGGCTGTTGCTTTAACGAGTTTTGTTTAAACATAGACTATGTAAGGTTAATGAGAACTATCAAGTTTCTCTAACTTATTTTTTACTTGTTTAAATATATACAAAACCTAATTTATTGTTATAATTATCAACGGACTTAACTACGTCAGAACATTTTCAACGACGTCACCTTAGAAGGTTAATACATGTAACCTCTTTTAAAAATTCAGATTGAATTACAGCATAAAAAAAGAACTGGAAAACAATTGTTTCTGACAGTGGATAACCACAAACTTTACACATTTACAGAAATTGTGTCAAAACTCGAGGAGCCTAAGAGCAATCCATCGGGAAAGATAAAAAACGATTTCATCTTGTTTAAAAAGAAAAGTGACGTGTCGGAGAAAGAATATTTATCATAAAATATCAAATTAATCTTTCTGTGAAAACTTGGAAGATGTCAGTTAATTGGTGTGTTCAACCAGCTGAATTTACGCTTCATGTGGTAGTGACGATCCCGGTGTCTACATAGTAAGAGCGTCCGCCCCGTAATCGGGAGGTCGCGGGTTCGAACCATTGTCATGACGACCCAAAGTCGTTAATATGACACTGGTTTATCTCTATTGTTCTTGGCACTCAGAGCAGAAGGGAGTTCCTGTTGGCCCAACATTCAGGGTAATGCGACTGGATGTGATAACATGTCTTTTGTCTTGGCCGCGCTATCGCAGTGAGGCAGCACTTTATCTGTCTCATGAATGACTGAAATACTGTTGATGGGACATTAAACTCAAACAATCAAACAAATCCATACGCCTGTACAATTCTGTATAGCAATCGAATGATATTCATAATCGAACGGAAATGTCTGGAATACTGAAAAGAATAGATACGGTCTTATAGGACAAAAAGCGACAGTAACAATACAATAATAATTCAAGATAGCCTCTGTTTTGATTCATGGCAATCTATGTAATCGTGAAAGGGCTCTGCTGGATATATTGGTATCTTTATAATAATCCATACATCCGCATGAAATATCTGGGATCATGACATCTGTAGTAAAAGACACGTTGTTAGCATTGGATGATGCTATAGCAGAGGGTTTATTTACGTGAACACAAAGTGTTAATCCGCCTTGGAAGCAGAGGAGAATGTCGGTACAATCACCCGCTGTGGCATAATAAAGTCAATAAAATGCCAGAGCTAGCACCCTACTTTGCGCTCAGCGTAAAAATAGAGAAGTTACTAAAGTCGAGATGAAACCGGGTGTAGTCGTATTTTACATATTGCTATGTGGCAGCACTCCATCTGTCTGAAGTAGACATGGTCAGAAAATGACTGAAAAAAATAAACCCTAACAAACAAACATATTGTTCTCTTTTGTATAAATAATGTATTGTTTTCTTTCTAACGTAATCAAGTAATCTGTTTTTTCGTGGAAGTAACTACCGGTACGTCCAGTGCCTCAAGTTGAATAACACGTTGCTATGCAATAGCTTTACAGATTAAAACTGAGATCGCATTATTTTGAAATTTCGAGTAAACAAGAAAAAATACGTGTGTTTATGCGATGATATTTTTAATGTTTACATTGCATTCGTGTCTAAAAGTGATCCATATATGCAATAATTTAAGAATCCCGAATTAACTTACAAAGCATCTTTGAAACTTAAGAATTTTTTCAAATAATATAAAAAAATTTTTTTTTTTATCAAAAATCATGAAGAAATATAACAGCACTACATTATTGCATCTTGACCAAAAACAACATAGCGTAATGTTAACATATATAGGAAATGACGTGATGGTGTTGTCGTCATATATTATTGCGCAAATTTAATACGAAGTAATTGATTATATGGCCAAGCATGCATTATTCGAGGGACATAAATGCACACGTGCACATATACATGCATGCACATGACCCTGCATGTATACATCTACGCACACCTATATACACATATCTATTTTAATCAAAAACAGTTTTGGCGCAAAATTAACATACACAGTAAATGACGTCATGACACTGGCGTCATATATTATTGCGCCAAAACTGCAAAGGAATAAAGGATACATGACTATATGATCAAACTCCATATACGCCAACAATTCTGTATGCACACCCATACTAAATGACTAACCATGCATTATTTGAGGAACATACTCCTAAATATACTCCTAAATCTGTATATATACATACACACCAACAATTATACACGCATACATGTACACAATGATGCATATCAATTCATATATATTTACACACATACTCATACACACATACATGCTTACATTCATACATACATACATACATACATACATACATACATACATACATACATACACTTATTTACACAAACATACACCAATACAATTATACGTGTATATGTATATACCCATTCAACATGATTATAAGGAGCATATCTGGATCTTTCGTATAAGTTATATTGTCAGAAGGCCTTGAACATGTCTGCATTGTACACTTATTGTCTCTGGCCACAAATTATAACATCTGACATTGTCTTTCCATTCAGACCAGCTGGAAATTCTTTCCAAACTGTCGGATCCATTCTTGTTCTTGAATCTTCCTATACAACTTGGAATCATCCCGTATCCGTTCCAAAACACTAACCCCAAGATCCTCCAAGCTGTGTCCTTTAGAGCTAAAATACACTGCAACCGGCTTCGATCTACCTAACATCTGCCTCATGCTTTTTGAGTAGGTCATTCAATGATCTACCCGTCCAAACTGTCGG
Organism: Solen grandis; assembly: GCA_021229015.1. Lineage (NCBI taxonomy): Eukaryota > Metazoa > Mollusca > Bivalvia > Adapedonta > Solenidae > Solen > Solen grandis. Next base: position 57,634,762 of record CM037780.1, read on the forward strand.
ATCCATTCTAGTTCTCGAATCTTCCTATACCACTTTGAATCATCCCGTATCCGTTCCAGAACACTAAGGTACTCGGATGGCCGTATGTAATCATGAGCAACTGAAGCTGAAAAATATGCAATAGCAACAATCTTTGAAGAAAGTATACAGGTACATAAATTTAAAAATGGTGGAGTGCAGGTCCTAAATTTTGAATAACAAAAATAAATTAAAAGTGAAAAAAAGATTTATGAACACACATGTGACCATTTTGTAACACTGAAATTGAAACCGAAATGGAAGGGTGGGAACAGTGATGTTATAGTTGACTGGTTTTGCATGGAAACAGTAATTCATGGTATAGGAGTAACTGTCTTATATCTGCAAATAAGCAACAGTCTGTAGCAGCACAGAGAATTTATGAGCCCACCAACAAATTGATGTACAGATTGCATCTTCTAACACATCTGTAGGACTCATTTTGCTTTTCTCTCCGAAGGATAATGGGCCTTTGATCATAATTTATAATATTCCTATTCTGAAATTGTTCCGTCTACTAGTAACAAAACATAACTGCTCGTATTAATCCCGTTAAAATTTTACCAAGTTTGACTGGCATTGAATTCGTACTGCACGATGTAAAATGATGTTTTTATCACATAGCCTTTATCGTTACTCTAGGGAAAAATGGGTACTGCTTGAAAAATCTGATATAGAGAAAAATGAAGTATTGAGACTCCAAGATTTGCCGAACTGATGAATCAGTTGCAGAGAAACGTACGCAGCAATGATTTGGACAGGTAAGTTTTTTCCGACTGGAATCCACAGAACTCGTTCATATACACAGATTTTCTCGATTTCTCTCCTTTATGGAGTCCTGTTTCACACGGTGTTCTCTGTTTAGTCACCTATTGTTACTGATACGTTCCTTTCGGCCTCTTTCAAGTAACCTAGAACTATTGAAGGGATTGCTTTGATTGTAAGTTTATATGTCTGACTTATTATCGCTAAAAATAAATAATGAGGTTCTGTTTTGTTTTTTTTTATGGTATTTTCTCTATTCTCCATCTGTTGAACGCGTTTGATGTACCAACAGATGGTTGTACTTGACTATCGCAATACAAACCCCTTGAAAATAAAACAGACATTTTGTATTCTAATGAATTTCTTTTATGGCGAACCGCGTAATTTTTCTGTGTTCCTTTTTGAAAACATCATTTTTATCAGTTTGTCTAAGATTTGGTTTATATTGATAAGCAGTCTGAATCCTCTTGCTATTGTTACATTGGAAATACTTAACCCTTTCCCTCATATAGACTCATTTTGACGCCCTCAATCGGTATCACATAAAGCCTGATCTGCAGAAAACCACAGTTAAACCTTACCAAATTTAATTACAAAATCCTCATTTCCAGACCACTGAGGAGCAGCGAACAGCATAAAACCTGATCAGCCTGCGAGTTACTCGCAGGCTGATCTGGTTTTATGCTGTTCGCATAGGTCTTTTCATTGTGTCCTCTATGAGGGAAAGTGTTAGTATGATACAAGGCTCAATCAAAATATCATACTCAAATCCCTATTAAAACTAATAGGCATAATTTGAGCCTGAGTATGAAAATCACAAAAACTGGATCTGGTGCAAACGTTACAACTAAAACGAAAAACTGAGTCCTCAATTCTTACTGGTTTAACTATGGGGTTTGTAAATTTACAGGTTAAGTACCAAGCCCTGCATGCCAAAGCCGGCTGTAATAAGCCTATCCTTCGGTTGGTTTAACCGGCTGGCATTTTGGTTCCGGTGTTGTCATTCAGATTTTTTAATGGGAGAAAGCTTTCCATCTGGCTTGCGATGATTCTACCTGTGTGCCTCGGTGTACTTGGGTCCTCCTGTTTTCAATAGCTAGACGTTGCTACATAACTGAAATACTGTCGCGGTGACGGTAAACGCTAAAACAATACGTCCCACTTGATCCGGTGAAATATCGGACGTTTTTGGTCCATGCATGGTCCCTGTGAGTGCAAGGTGTCTTTATTACTGGGTTGAGTTCAGCGTCCTACCGACAATGTATCAGTCATTTTGGGACTATGTTTATTTGACCCATATGTAGTGCCGCTACACCGAAGTAATAAAAAGTAGCATTGTCACACTCTGTAGAGTTCTCCCCGGGTAGCTATACAGATCAACAATTGTAACTCTATTCGCCAATATAGCTGTCGTACTAACGAGGCACTTAATGTTCTTTTTTTATAAAGCTCCCTTCTGTAGTCACCTGGCGCAATATAAAATGAATTTTGATTCATTGTATATACAAACACACAGCGAAGAGATATTCATTCAGGATGCAGTAGACATGAAGTCTGTCTCATACATATATATACATTAATCCAATACTTTGCTAGCTGACAATTCAGCATAGCATACAAATACGGCTTTAAATGGTCAACTGAAAAGGTGCTTCGTATACTTGTTAGCGCGTACTGACGGATGAACGGCACCTCAACCCGGGCATGAAAGCATTTGGCCAAATGACTTACCAAGTACATGGTTACCGCATGACTTCTGTTTTATTATTTTGATCAAAGTGCATGTAAGCTGTATTCGAATTTGCATAATTTTACTGCTCGCTAAAGCAAAGAGAGCTGCTGTTCGTCGAATAGAGCTGCCGGGAGCTGTAATCGAAGTGAGCTCTGTTGGGTGTAACATGGCTTGATTTCATACCCGTTCACAATATCCTGACACCGAGCCACCTAGTCCTGCAACTACTCTCTCTCTCTCTCTCTCTCTCTCTCTCTCTATATATATATATATATATATATATCAAACCAGAAGCTACCACTTTAACAACAGTGACCGTAGTGGACTGAATATCATCGCATGACAAGGTCAACACAAAATTAATGCATAGTTAATAAATAGATTAATTAATTGCATATTGTGAATAAAGCTTGAGTTTCCTAAACACACATCGTCCAAACATAATCAAGATTTATTTTGTATTTTAGAACCCTTAGTATTTACATATACTGAAACATGTGACATCTTATTTTCCAAATTTTGCAATTAACACTAAATCTGTCAAATATATTGTATGTAGGTTCGGATATGTATAAAATCTATGCAAGGCAGGCCCTTGAACAAATTAACAAATAATGGGTATCTCAAGGGTACGACAAGCGTTCCCGCCCTATTTTTGATATTTGAATCTTTGCGTGCAGAAGTTCTATTATGCCTATGGTTCTCATCATTTCTTCTTTTATGTTTAAGCTGTTTACATCGAGAGAATGCATCTGGAATGTGTCAAATTATACTGAACACTTAAATATATACACCACACATTGATATTTAACTGCTCTGACCTGTCTGTAAATGCAATTAAGATTTGATTGAATGCCATGAATAGAGGGAGTGACTGTGATTCAGCTTTATTACAAGTGATGGTATACATTAAATTAAATTAATAATTCGTTTATATATATTTTCCCACGAGATTCCCACTTGTTTCCGTATTGATTGACATGTATTTGTGTCATATAAAATAAATTAAATTGGATTACCTCAACTTCAAGTCGCTCCATTGTATCGTATACATGATATGAAAGGTAAAAGAATCTTAAACCTAAGTCGCCGTTTGTATTGAAATGACAAATATTTGCTCACCATTCTTTAATTCAGAGAGGACTGGTTTTACATATCTAGACAGTAGGAATTACAATAACTTAACAGTGTTATCCAAAAGAAAACAGATCTATAGAGTCTAACGTATATTTACCGACTGAAAGGTTAACAATTGCATGTATGAACTGCTAATTGTCTGAATTCTACGTCAGGCTCGTAGCTGAATAGAAAATGATGTATAAGCCCGCATAGCAAATTCGCAGGGCATGCCCTTCCCCCCCCCCCCCCCCCCCCCGGAAAATTTGAAATCCTAGAATTCAAATGGTGACGTCTGGTGCTTTTTTGAATACTGTTCTTTTATGAAAATACTGAAACAAAATTGTTTGTTAGCGTGTGATTTTATTTTAGTTTTCCACGAATTACTTTAACAAAATCAATTTTTGATTTGAAGAAAAGTAAAATCGAGAAAATAATGTGCAAGCCAAGGCTTTTTGCGCCTGTACGTAGAAGCACACAAGAAGAACATAAACTATAGTCGAAGATCATTCATCCTTAACATGCTGATATGTACACAGGAATTAACTTGTATGTCGGTATTAGCGTACAAAGTACATTAACTGACAAAAAAGAGGGATGTTCCAGGGTGAACTGTGATAAAGATATAAAAATAAAAGCACGTTATTTTTAAACATGAAACATATGTACCATATGTACTGCCATAATCTTAACTTTTCTGTTTTAGCAGCTTAATCGTATTTATTTTACGTCGATTGGGACACACGTTCTAACAACTTACAGTTATCCCTCTCAACGGTTCCTGGGTTGGACCAGTACTTGGCGCCTGTGGAGGTTATGAAACATCCTTGCCCCCAACGGGGTTCTTACCCACAGCTTTTGGATCTACAGTCAGGTACGTTACCACTGGACCACGGCGCTCCATGAGACCAGAAATTATAGTGTTACACGGGTCTGTATCCTCTATTTATCCGCTGAATGACGATTAAATGGACGTATATGTTTCACTTATATAGCAAAAGTAGGAGAATCATATTTATGCACAAATAAGTTTTTATGACTTGACATTTTTATGGTTAACGAACTTAATAGCCATAAATTCCATCAGAGTCATGCCTATAACTTCATTATAAAGGCTTTTAAAATGTCAAACAAGGAAATCGTAGGAGCAATTAGACATATGACATTTCATTACCCCACCTTGATAATTTTGTTGTCATTAGTTATCTCCCCTGAAAACTAAAGAAAGTGACTTCCTCTATTTTCCTACGGTAAATAAGATTTTTTATCCATGAAATTTGAAATAGAATCTTCTAATGCGTCTTTCTACCGTGATTTTTTTATATTAACAGAATCTACTATTTCCAATAAGCTTCAATGTTAACTTAAATACAGATTAATTCCCCCCAAATGTATAACACTTGAAAAACTTTTTACTCTTGTTTTTTTTTTTTTTTTTTTTTTTTTTTGGTTTTTTCTAGGGTGGTGGGGTGGTGGTTGATGTCTTCAAAGGATCAAAGTTTCATGGAAATACAACCATCCAGTGACATGATCGAATATGGCTATTATGGTGCAATACTTTAAATTACACTAAATGCAATTTAGATGACAAGCAATGAAAATGAATGATCACTCAGATGAAATGCGTGCCTTTTTATTCAGTACTACAATCCGTGAATATTAGTTTCTTTTGAGTGGATCTTTAATATATATCATCGGGGAATGATTTAATATTAGTTACTTTGAGATAAGATATATTCCTTATCCATTCAAATCAAACAATATCTTTATGCCAACTACTGACGACAGGATCCTTTTAACATCCACGTGAAAGTTTGCTATTTTAAGAAAACAAATGGAGACAACAAGTAAATACTGGAATGATACGTATCCAAAAAAAATACCCTTTAAAAGTAAAAACAAGAGGGCCAAGATGACCCTTGATCGCTCACCTGAGAAAGATGATTGCTAAAAAAAATGAAGATGCTAGAGTGTAAAAGTGAAATCTGGCTTTTTTATGGTGAAAAGGGCATAACTCCTAAATTAACTTGTCAATATCAGTTATAATTGAACCCGATTGCGAAATTATGGGCATAAACATTGTCTTCAAGTTTAAAAAAGATTGCTAAAAAATGAAGATGCTAGAGTGTAATCAAAGTGAAATCTTGCTTTCTTTTATATTTAAAGGGGCATAACTGACCTAATCAACAGATCTCAGCTTTAATCGAACTCAATCGAGACATTATGGTCATAAGCATTGACATAAAGTTTGAAGATGATAGGTCAAAAGATAAAGTTGCTAGAGTGTAAACAAAGTGAAATCTGGCATTTTTTTTATATCAAAAGGGGCTTAACTCCTGACCTAATTGACCGATCTCAGCCATATTCAAACTCAATTGAGACATTATGGTCATAAGCACTGCCATAAAGTTTGAAGATGATTGCTTAAAAGATGCAGATGCTAGAGTGTAATCAAAGTGAAATATGGCATTTTTTTAATATTAAAAGGGGCTTAACTCCTGATCTAATCAACGGATCTTAGCCATAATCGAACTCAATCGAGACCTTATGGTCACAAGCATTGCCATAAAGTTTGAAGATGATTGCTCAAAAGATGAAGATGCTAGAGTGTAATCAAAGTGAAATATGGCATTTTTTTTAATATTAAAAGGGGCTTAACTCCTGACCTAATCAACGGATCTTAGCCATAATCGAACTCAATCGAGACCGTATGGTCATAAGCATTGCCATAAAGTTTGAAGATGATTGCTCAAAAGATGAAGTTGCTAGAGTGTAAACAAAGTGAAATCTGGCATTTTTTGAATATTAAAAGGGGCATAACTCCTGACCTAATTGACGGATCTTAGCCATAATCGAACTCAATCGAGACCTTATAGTCATAAGCATTGCCATAAAGTTTGAAGATGATTGCTCAAAAGATGAAGTTGCTAGAGTGTAAACAAAGTGAAATCTGGCATTTTTTGAATATTAAAAGGGGCATAACTCCTGACCTAATCAACGGATCTCAGCCATAATCGAACTCAATCGAGACATTATGGTCATAAACATTGTCTTAAAGTTTGAAGATGATTGCTCAAGAAATAAAGGTGATAGAGTGTAAACACTAAAAATTGTTGACGACGCACGACGGACGCTCACGGGATCACAATAGCTCACCCTGAGCTATGCTCAGGTGAGCTAAAAATAGTTCCGGTAGACCTATATCACTCACACTGTATATGATATGGATTTTTCCCAGAAACAAAATAGTTCATCTCTTAGCATATGCGTTGTATTTATACCTATTTTAGTACTAGATTTTTTTTACATCTGCTTATCTGAATCTATTTTATTTATGTTTCACTTGTCCCTATATTTTACCGTTGCTACGGCAGTATCTCAGTCTCAAAGCAACGTCCAACTAATTACAGATTAGAGATGTGTCGAGATTCGAACCCACAATGTAATATATTAAGTTAACGACTTTATCCGCTTTGCCAGGGAGGGTCCTGAAACATAAGCAATGTTCGAATCCAGTAAAAAATAATGTGTTTGTTTGAGTTTAACGTCCCACCGACAGTATTTAAATCATTTGGAGATGATGTCTACCTGAGAAAGATATCGTGCTGCCACATTGCAGTATCACGCCATAGACATGTGGCATGATACCACAACCAGTCCTGGAACTACCCTTTCATGCTGAGTGCCAAGCAAGGGGCCTATAATAATAATTAGTATTATGTAATACATAGTGCTTCAAATCTGAATCCAAAACAAAGCAGGAATAAAATCTATAAATCTCGTTTTCTAAACAGTTTAAGTAAATAAGTAAATAGTTAACAGACTGACTGTCAATATTTGCTAAGAAAACAGTATAGACAATCAAACATAACGTCTACGATCCCGTTACACCTTTGACACGGGAAGTCAACGACTACAGTGTAGTCAATATTAAATACATCGTAATTATTTATTTACTAAGAAATGAAATAATACGGTAGTCTTATTAGAGACACAAGAATGAAATACCTTCATAAGTAAATAAGCATTACTTAGCACTAAGTAAGAGACAAGGTCGTTGCAATCTACTCAACAAAACAGATAAAAAAAAGTATATTGACATTTGTAATGGCTGTAGTCTCAACAGGGTCTCAAGGACCACTCTACCTAATTTCCTGACAGACGCTTTAATGTTTGTATGTTTCTGTTTATGTTCTTTTTGAAGACGCGTTTGAAGCGCGATGTTCATATCCAAGGATGATTGACAAGATCGACGATCAATGCAAGACCTTCTTTTTAAAAGGTTCTAATATCGAATATAAACCAATACTTGTTGATATAAGCACATTTTATTCTATAACTGCAATCCGATCGTTGCCCGATGTATGAGTAACAATACTAGTTCTACACATATATTGTGATAAATACTTTTTTCTCTTCTAGTGCCATACATTAAGACCATATGCCAGATGCTAATATCAAATTTGTATAAGATACTAAGTAATACAGTTGGGGAAGAAATAAAAATCGTCGGTTGATTTGGTGGTTGTAGGTTCATGACAGGCCAGTAAATTGTGCTGGCTAACCCATCACCCTCTCCCCTACTAAGGTACCTACCCCCTGATGGCTGTGACGTGGTTCTTACCGTAAAATTCTCGGGGATATTGACAGGTTCTAGGAAACACCCAGGCTCTGGTCGAAAAACCATCTGGTGATAAAAGGTATGATATATTTTGACATATTTACAGAGGTTGTATTGCAGTTCTTTCCCAGTGGTTGATTATTTCTAATAAAACTCTCCTTTGAAAAGGAAGGCTTGTCCAGTTTATTATTACCCGGTCGTTGCTTAACAACCAGCTGTTTTTGTTCGAGTCTTGGTCCTAGTATAATAACCAAGTAATGTCGAATGAACTTACCGTAATGTTTGAATTTAGCTTTCAAGAATTGTTGGCACATGCTTGCAAGTGTTGTTTAATACTGTGTGTATATATGAAAAGAAGTCATCAAAAGTTTTCATACAGATTTTTTTTAATTTATATGTTGATTGCTATAATTGCTAAATTATACAAACCGAACTGTGAAGGCCAATATAATAATTGGGCTAATAATAACTAAATAAATGCTATATAAATATTCACCTCTTACCTAATGAATATTTATGTAAAAATTTATGACTCGATGAAAAGTAATTGACTGGACTTAAAATGTAATATGAAATCGTTAATGCGTAAAAATGAGTTTTTATGAGGTAAAGGGTTAACAATCATGTTAAATGTCGAATTCGTCTATTCATTAAGTAGTAGTAAGAAAATATCATACCTGAACAGAGAGCTACGCTAAAATAAATATTTATCAAATAGATAATTATGAGCGACATAAATTCCTGAAACACTCGTCGAAAATTAATTCGATTACGTATAGGTATAAAAACGAATATAATCACTTAATGTCAGTAGGGAGGAACTTTCTTGAAGTCAGATCATTTTTACCTTCTTCACTGTGTTCTGCTTCTAAAGAGACTAACAGACTGCCACTCAAGATGTAAAACTGCAACAGCAACGATAGGTTTTTATTTTCTCCTAGAGTAATAATTTATTTTGATTACACAATACATTAGTCAAGAAATGCTAATAAAGGTTTCAGGAAAGATAACAACTCCAATCAGTCATAATCCTTAGTATGCGATGTCACGTAACACGTGATAATTGCAAACCTGTGAAAACCACAATAAATTCTACGGGGTTTATTTATTATTATTTTATTATCATTCTATCATTATTATTTTACTACCATTATGTTTGATTATGACAAGATACTTACGTCTTGGCGCTACAACATTTGCACATTTTTCCCACTAAAGATAATTTTTGTTTCAAATAAACTAAACCGTATATCGATGGTAAATGTAGACGAGGAAACCTGTTCGGCTGCCTCTGATTGATATCGATGACTTTCTGGAACATCCTGATCAGCTAAACCTTATATACCTGGCCGACAAAGATATGGCAGCTGAATGTTGCCTTCAAACGATGTCAAACTAACATATTTTAGCCTGATATCGCCAGGAATAGAGACATACTAGATCACAACAACAATTAGAGGAAGTGTAGAGAGAGAACCCAAATGCCAAACGGCTTGAAAACGACTGAGGGAAAACACAAACACGCGTACTGATGGTTAATACAGATTAAGTAGCATAGGGAAATGAGTGGATTAGAAATCCCATGACTACTTACTAACGCGAGATTCCTTTGTAATTTCAATGTATTAATCTTGAAAGGAGTTGGTAAAACGTGATCTGATGAGAACAATTAAAGCTTTCTCAGCAGATGACGCCAGGTCTATTTCTAGTGACAGGTATTGTCTCTCGTATTTCAGAAATGCTATTTCCTCCCCGTATCAACATTCCATCAAAACAGCCGGCATAAATCCAGGAAATTTAGAGCTTTTTCAGAAGTTTGTCTGTTAGACTTATTGTTATTTTTGTCATATTTTTATAAGACTAGTGATAAAGCTTTACTAACTAATGTATTGCAGCTGGAAAGACGCCAATCCCAAGCAAATAAAAGTCAATACAGTGAAATATGTTCGCATTAGCGTAAGGGGGAACAAATATCATGACCAGCAATCACCCTACGACCTACAAGTATGGAAAGTCCATTTCTAAAGCAAACGGATGGGTCATCAATATCTGTTTTGGTTTGATCTAACAATCTTTGATAGAAGAGGATCTGTTCGATTTAGATTCACTCGGTAATTGGTTGGACCAGAGATTTCTGCATCATACACCGGATCGCCATAAAAAACTACTTCTATTAATCATGGATTTTAGTTAAAGGTTTTCAGTATGACATTTATTAACCAAAATCTAGGCTTTCTTCTTTTCATGAATTGCCAGTTTTGTAAATTAAAGGGATATTAATGTCATGAATATGCCTGATACGTTAGGTAACAACACCGTGTCAGTCCTAAAACGGTAATTGTCCCCTTAATTTTATTACGTTAATTTCATATCATTTGACTCAAGGTCAGATGAACAAGGTTCTGATAGTCGTATGCTATGTATTGCGTTTGTTTGCAATTATTGGGCTTACATGTACATGCTGTGGTATCTCGCATGGGTTTCCCTGCGCCGGGATCATGTAACGGGGCGTGTTGACATGGTAACCAAGTATATCAACTAGTCACGAGCATGACTTCATTCAACTCATTCTTAGATAGTTCTTGAAAAATTGTATTCCTACACATATCTTTTTATTTGCAATCGCATTCAACAATCTATGACTTTTAAACTAATGTAAGTCCCAGCTCTGATACGACGTTACAATTTTTGTTTCTATAGTTTACGAGTTGAAGTTTGATTAATACCATTAATACTTGGATACCATATCAACCTTATCTTATTTGTTTGAAATATGATATATTGATTGAAGACCTTAGCGTCTTATTGTAGATTACACGTCTGCCATTCCAATACAAAGTTTGTATTGGTTTAACGACGATACTTTCTGAGTGACATTCCGTGATTTTTATGTTTAAAAATAGAGACAAATAAATCATGTTTTCAGATATTTTAAAACAGTTCAAAAATCAAATAAAGTCTCTATCTCAACCCCCCCCCCCCCCACACACACACGCACACTCACCCCGTTCTTTTGGTAATATCAACTATTATTTTCTATCTATTCCCTCTGAAATAAACCTTTCTATAAATCCATGTACATATTATTGGACAATATTTTAGATTCATAAACAGATGGGTTGAAGAATAAACTGCATCCTTTCTAACATCCTCTTTCAATAGTCGATGAGATAATTCTATCTATCCAAGTCAATAGTACAATAATTCATTTTTTATCTTTATTATATAGTCGTATAAATAAAAACATGTACAATGGTAAGGACATAATGTAGTGAATAACACACATATATTGATATTATATATTCTCGAATAATGTATGATTGTTTTGAAGGAGTCTTGCTTGTAAGACATGGATATATATTTTTGAGAACCTATATACAAGTTTTGCTGTATCCTTCAGAACTTTATGTATTTTATTTAAGGTCGTATGTTACAGTTTGCTACATTTTCTATATAGACAAAGAAGGAAAATTTATATTGTTCCATAGATTTTTTTTTAAAAATTGCATGATTACAGAGAATCATAACAAGAAACATTTTTAAAATGTTTTTTTGCTAAAATATCTCATGCAGGGACAAATAACTCAAAAAGTAGGACGGTGACCCCCAATTTTCTTCCATAAAAATGTTTCCTTTATGATTCGCTATAATCATGCAAAGTTTTAAAAAATCTAAGGAACAGTTAAATTTTTCCTTCTTTGTCTATATAGAAAATGGAGCAAACTGTAACATACGCCCTTAAGAAGTTTTGCTTTAAGCTAAATATTATTAATACCAAACATACCGCTGCACAAAACAGAAGAAACCACGTGTCTGGCTACTATCGAGCACACATTTAAGAGTAAACTTAGCCTTTGAAACAATTGAAAAATATAACAAAAATATCCTTTTAAAAACATATGTGGCGTTGATGTGAATTAAACATATGGAGAAATAAAATGGTTATATAACCTGCAGTGCAGTCATAATAAGATTTAAAAAGAAAAATCAATTCGTAAAGCGTCCCATCCAACACAATCAGTGAAGTAAGCACTGTAATAAAGCGGGCTATAACCGTCTTGCAGTCTACGAATACAGTAAAACTGATTTTAATTTACTGCTGATATTTATAAGTGTCGGTCTAAAACAGGTCTCAATTTGTACCAAAGAGAAGATAAAGCAACTATATATTTATCAATTAAACTGTAATTTGATCAGAAACAGAATAAAAATTCGTGAATTTAAGGTATATATTTCAGCTTGTTGTCATCTCAACAAACATCTGTGCGTAATTCGTTTCCCAATTATAGATATTTTCCATAGGAGCTTGGTGACTTAATATTATTATTTTATTTTTATTTTTTATTTATTTAATTGTTTTTCTACATATTTTAACCCACAAACACATAAAAAGCAAAAGTAAAGTAAAAATTTTCGATATTAAAATTATCATTTTACATCCGTTTCTCGGTATTCTATAAAGCCTCAAGGAGTGACACCCGCCATTGTTTTCGCAACGTTGTCACAGAGTAACATCCCTTTGAAAAACTGATCCAGCTTTATTCGTTCTTGGTTCCTGTTTCTATCGTGCGGCGCATTATAACAACGGAAAATCACTCGCTGTTTTTGACATGCACGGGAAACCCATCCCCTAATCTTCCGATTGCTTTTTTAAAAACTGCCTTCGTGCCTGCATCCATCCTAATAGCTATATATATATATATATATATATATATATATATATATATATATTTTATACGAGCTTGATATTTTAGACTTTTTAGGGTCTCTCCACATGTATAATTTTTACGGTAATATTTCATGATAGTCTCGTATAATTTATCATAGATTATTGCTTTTATTTCCATCATACCATTTTTTTAAGTTTTGTCTTTCATCCATTTCGGTTTGTAAAAGACTGTTGTTTTCTTTCTAACACCCAAACTCCCTGTTGCAGTGCTTAGGTTCCCTCATTAAAAAAGGAGGATATCATCATTTTATATAGAGAGAAACGTTCCATAAATAGAGACTGTGACGTCACAAGCTTGCACTTGTCATCAAGACCGGTGTTGAAACATTGTTTGAGAAAGGTGTGTAACTCTCCGTCCAAAATCTAAATAAAGACTGACATTCAGAAAAGGTCGGGATAAAGCAAAACTGGATAAAGCAATTACTGCATTCCATACAAGGGATGTTACTCTGCGACAACGTTGCGAAAACAATGGCGGGTGTCACTCCTTGAGGCTTTATAGAATACCGAGAAACGGATGTAAAATGATGAATTTTAATATCGAAAATTTTTACTTTACTTTTGCTTTTTATGTTTTTGTGAGTGAAAATATGTAGAAAAGCAATTTAATTATAAATAAATAAATAACATTTAAAATATAATAATAAGTCACCGGGCTCCTATGATATTTTCTACCAATGGAAATCGCTAAAATATTCATTTATAAATGTCTTACGTCATCATCCTTAAGTAGGTAAAAAGTGAGGTTTGACAGCTACGCCAAAAAATATTCACATATAAACAATAACCATGCTCTACAAAATAAAGAGGTCATGCCATGACCGAGAAATTTCCTCTGTAAAAATCTGAATTTCCACATACATATCTACCCCACCATCAACCAAGACAGCATTACCACCTGATCCCTTTAACATTATGCGCCTCTTTAAAATCAATAAAGAAACTTTCATATGCAAATGTTTATATCAAGATGATAAAAACTATTTATTTTCAATCCTACTACATTCCTTGTGGGCCTTACGTTTCTGATTCCTTTGTCTGATATATTGACATTTCAAACGTTGCAATAGAGTTTCCTTTGAAATATCCCATCGTCTTGATAGTTAATGTAAATTTAGAAAAAAATCACTTCAGTTTTATATGCCCGTATTTTAGAACATGCAGAATCGGCGCATTCCTGATGAGCTTTCAATAGTTTCAGAGCTGTGTAACAATTCGTAATACTTTTAAGCATTTATGCGTTATCAACTTCATAGCCCATTACTTTAGGGATATAATGTCGATTCCCTACACAATTTCCTGCATTGTGTTCATAACTCTTCCAAATTGTCGGGTTCTAGAAACACTTTATTGATATAATCTCTGGCCTCCAATGAAACCATTCCACATTGGAAACTTTCAGTTGATTCAATACTTTGAATGAAGATTTAACGTCTTATCACTGTTGAAAAGATATGTTCTATCAATATATACCCTTAATGTTGATCATAAAATTTAATAGCTCAATGTGTAACTTTGACAGACTAACTTTCTAGATTTCCTCGTGATCAGTTCTTTATCTCAACCTCAATAGTTTGGAAAATATAGAGTTATATTGAGAGTTATCATTGCAGCCTATTGGATAAAAAATAATCTATGTAAATGTTAAATGGTTCACGAAAAGGGCCGAGTGGTTCCAAATGAAATAAGATGAAATCAAAAGAAAAAGGCTTCATCTGAAGAGGGTATCGGGAGAACTGGATTCGGCAACACACCATACCATAAGCAAACAACCTTATTGACCCTGCCAGATGTACATCGGTATCCACAAGACAGTCTCTTGCATCTATTTGCTCACATTTCACCTGTCCCAGTCATCATCTTATTATTTATATAATTTACCTCGTTTACCCCTCATTCCGACCTTAATGTCATATATTTGTTACACAATTGAAGATAGTGACGATAAAAACTTGTTCAAACAATTAACAGTGCTGTAATGGCTTACTGAGACTCTTAGGTTGTGAGAAATAAAGTACCTTGGATATTGATACCGTCTGCACTTGACAGTTGCAGGAAGTAGATATCCCTGATGGGAGACAGCCTAACCGTATAAAAGGTGGGGGTTTAATTAGAAACCAATGTAAATATCAAAATGACATAAGGCTGTATGTGTTTGACTGTCCTTTCCATAGGTGACAGAAACAGGGTATGCGCTGCTGAGGTAGACATGATTTGTAGAATTATCTGACACACAAACCAAAATATGAAGCAAAATATGTATAACGAACAGACATTAACACATGTTTTCTGATGTTAGGATATTGCCTTCACTTCAATATTTAGCCATCTTGATATGAAATCTATGTTACGCCATGGCATGCCTTCTTTGCCAAATCAGATGACAACATAGCGATCCTTTCTCGCTAATTCTAGGTGGTCAAATAATATGATGCTTGCATTGTGCTTTCCCTGGCATCCAATTAGTTCACCTGTCTAGTTTTCTCCTATACGAGAAAGATTTGCTCAAACTATCGACTTTTATTATATATGTTAATTGTGTATTCGGCTCGGCTTTCAAATAAATACTGGACATAAACAATCTTCACTTTTTGAAACATTGATGATATAAAACGATACCTGTGTATATATATTTCTACAAAACGACGGTGACACCAGTATATTCAAGAAACAAAACCTTGCCACGGGAGTTTACGGAAATGCATCCGCCATTATTGAAAATGCTCGCTGGTAATTAATCATGCATACAGTACCGTAATTTCGCAGGGCAAAGGGTCACCGATACAAAATAGCTGAACGGCATTCTTAAAGCAAAGAAAATGGAAGTTCTATGTAAGGGAGAAAGGCCAAAACATAGAAAACACACACCGAATCCCGTTGGGCCGAGATTTATATTTCTGTGAAATATTGGATAGTTTTAGGCGTTTTTTAACACTTAAAAACTTTTTCCTTTGTATAAATATTTGAAATCACAAAATAGGCATGAGGAATTGGAGCCATTCATGCTTTCCTTTATTGAAGTAATAGATAATTATACCCAAGAAACACGATGAACTGGGGCTCTACCTAATGTCAGTCCCCTACAGTTAAATGTAAATGGGCGAGAAACACGTGCAACCTGTTTTTGCCACATTAATATTCACGACGTTCCGAACGCGATTAGATTGTGTCCGACTATGTAAGGTAATCTCCACGTGAATTCGTCTGCAGTTAAAAAGTCGGCGGTTTGTTAGATTTTCCAATGTTCATATAAATTTGTTTCAATATTTCTACTTTTCTGGAATTTTAATGCTGTACGTTATGTTTTCACACAGTGTCATAGCATACAACTTTCTGTCAAGATTAGTCGTGATAAATGTTAGACCGGGGGCCCCCGTGGCTCAGAGGGTAAAATCGCTGACATTAACGCTCACGCAGCTCCTCGCCGCGTGGATTCGAGTCTTGGCAGGATCATTCGGATTTTCATATGAGAAAGCCTTTCAGCTGACTTGCGGTAGGTCGGTAATTCTACCCGGATGCATTTTGGGTCTTCCTCCACCTGTAATTAGTTGAACGTCCCTATAGGACTAAAATACTGTCGCAACGACGGTAAAATAAAAATAAAAAAAACAATCAATCAGTCAATGTTTGACCTAATGCACCTTTAATCATACAGGTGTTTCCAACAAATACACGAATAATTTAGCGATTTTTTTTAGTGATTTTTATATATTCAGAGAACAAATGTAATAATGAAATTCGTCTACATAAAGGCGTGTCTCTATCATCAAACGTACACATGTACACGCGTGTCTTCTGCCAATCAATAATATAATCGTTTTACATCCAACTGATTATGGCGCTCCTTTCGAAATTCAAATCAAAACAAATTCTTCATTTGTGAAAATCTGTTATCTGTTGCCTTATTATCAATCTTGACAAATAAGACTTTAGGTTAGAAACACTATATGTCACTGTATTTTACTATACACTATATATATATCAGTATTTTATAAATCGTTAAACGTTATAGAAACAAATATTGTGTATTAGGTTAAATAGAAGTTATGTTACTACCTGTTGTCTCGCTAACGCTCGACACGGTAGGAAATCCGTCCCTATTTACTCTTTGGAGATTAACAACCGCTGGAATTTTAAGAATATGCAGCGAAAATATGCAACTAAAACACCCTGGGCTATCTATTGAATTATTATCTCATTCCTCACAGCGTGTCATTTCCTGAGTTTGTTACCACTTTTTCGCAAACCGATAAATATTATTTCGTTCAAATAAGATTTTCCGATCTCATTCGGAATACTCGGTCCAAAAACACAAAAGATTATGAGCGGAGCTTATCCATCCAACATGGCGAACCTCGAAAGAGAAACCCGGTAAATTTAAAAAAAAAAAAAAAAAAACACAGTGTATTGAAGAGTAAAACAAGGTTTTCAAACGAATACCTTCCAAATATGGTAACAGTAATGCAAAAAATACCGATTGAATGTAGCTGATGCCGCTTTTAGGCCTTATTTACGCGAATCGGTTTTGCTCCAATAAATTATGAACATGGGATCGTTACGTTGGTGGCCAGACGGTTTAGCCACAAAACGTTTCGACATCGTGACTATAGGTAAACACGAAAGGATACATTTTTTGCAAGAACAAACGAAAACACTATTGCACTGAGGTTGCACTATATATCTATTGCATATAAACGAAGTCCCCAAATGATTGAGATGTTGTCGAAGGGATCTTAAATCACGGCGAACAAACAGCAAACATGTTCAGGTCTGTAATTTATTACCATCTAACAATCAGGTTTTGCTATGGTTTATTACATAGTTTAACATCTTTCATTCATCGTACAACCAGATGCTGATTGGCGTGTCAAGGCTATCAACGAGGTAATTTTCTATCTCACTGAGTCTTATTGTGTAAGCTTCAGACTAATTACTAAAGCAATGATATGAATGTGGCCCGTTGATTGACACTTAGATAACAATCGACGCCTACCTTTCGACAGTGTACACATAGGCCGTTCCAAGAAGCGTGTCTGCCGCGGTGAGAGTCTACTATTAAAATCCAAGGTAATTACGGAAATGCAAACACTCTAGTTGTTATATCACTGTTTGTCCCAGAACTTGTTCTTGTCAGAAAGGCAGTATATTAATAAATTTCTAGGTAATTACTAGCAAACAAATGCACATTTTCGGATACTTATTTAAGCTTCAGTGTAGTTATGTGTTGAAAAGTTTGAACAGAAATGTAACAGACAGAGTTTTATCAATGTTTGGCTTACAGGCTTAGTATGCTGATCAGAATTGCAGACACGCACCAGAGAAAGTAATATCGGTGACCGTGACTTTTCGTTGCTGCTTTATAGAGCAAGTTTTATTTTGTGACAGAGAGAATAAATATTCAAGAAACCGAGTCTGCTTCACATGTTAACTATGTAATTGTTTATATTTCTCGGACGTTATACAAATGACGGGAATGAGTTGTGCCTACAATATGATTTATGTTCAACAGAATTTTGCTCTCTTATATCTATCTGCCAATATAATGAACTATTCACATAAATACACTGAGCTAACTCAAAAATACCGTACAATAGCTAAGAAGATACAGAAATGAACGATCTCTGTTGGAAATTTAGATTTTTCTTTGCAATGACGGAATGTGATGCATGCATATGTCTAACAAAGATCTCAATGATAATGAAACAACCATTATGTAATTTCTGCGTATTGTTTTTTGTCTTGCAATTTCTAGGTAGGTCCACTGCATGAAGTCGGACACGATCAATAGAGAACCCGGGAACTGCATTAAGATAAGGTTAGGGTCTAATTGTCTTGCATGTATACAACGTTTTGCTTGAGTATGGTATTAAACGGTTTGTATCGTTTCCGCCATTCTATGGCTTTATATGTCAAAAAAGAGCAAACATCAATGTCATTTATTTTTGTTGCTTGTGATTTCCGTCGATAATCAAAATATACATAGATAATACTGTGCTATGAGAACAAATCGAATCCATATTACAAAAAAGAAAAAAACAGAAACGAAACTGAAGGGTTCAAATAGCTCTTAGTTATAATGTAATGTTTCATGAATAATATTATTTATTAGTATTTTTGCAATCAATATTAACCTACACCAATGTAGTTGAAAGGCATGATCTGTTTCTTCATGAAGGTTGAACTTCTGCATTCACGAAGGAAATTCTTTCTCTTTCAGTATTAACTATAATTGTGGACTTAAGACAGTTTTTGAACTCATTGCATGTGTAGACCAAATTATTGGCCAAAATGCTGTTTGATTGTCTGTCACACTTTTGTTGTATTTCATTTAAATGTCTATATGAATTTGAGTTGTATTCATCAAATTGCTTTACTAATTTTTTAACAAGCTGTCTAACCTAACATTTGACCTACTTAAGGATGATGACGTAATAAATGCAAATGAATATTTCAATGGTTTTCAATGATATGTAATGCAAATACTTCGGAAAAATGACACACAGTTGTTTGTTGAGATGACAACTAGCTTCGTATTTATGATATTTTAATGAAGTATTCTGATTGAATTACAGTTTCTTTGAAAAACATACAGTTATAAAAAACTTATTTTATGTAAAGACCTTTCTTAGTTGAACATTAAGACCTGCCTTGGATCGAACGTCGTCAATATCTGCAATGTGTTGGATCCGTAAGAGGCAAGATATATGAGTATAGTCCGCCTCCGCCTCATTACAATATTTAATCCGCCAATTGCGATGAAGGGGACGCTTTGATAATTGAGTTTTCTTTTCACTTCCCAGATTTGTGATTCACAGTATTAAACCGGATATAACCTTTAAATATTCTCCATCATATTAATTCCCATCACAGCCGCATATCCTTTTTAAAAGATATCAAAAATCAAGATTTAATAAAAACAGTTTTACATTACAGATTCAAAGGTGGCTTTAGACGATTGGCTATGATTGGCTGAGGTATTTCTCGAACGCAGATTGCAATTCGTATGAACCA
>CM037780.1:57654853-57704853 GCA_021229015.1 Solen grandis
AACGATCTTGCTAGTTTCTAACTCGTTTATCTCATCCAGAGACCGACCTATCTAGATTGCATAACGTTTTTAGTGCGTCCTTACTTCGTCTTTTTTGATAAAAGCAAAACAGATAGTTCCTTACACGATTCTACACAGTCCTAAGCGTTTGCAGTACGTCCTTAGTACGCTCTATCCGTGTCAAGTACGAATTGTTGCGTTTGTATCCAGTCCTTTCAACGACCATTCCGTTTGCAGTGCGATCAAAACAGGAGGGTATAAATACGGATCGTCCTCTCATAGGATCATAGAAAAGTCACGCATTTACCATGGATGACGTTGCTGTAGTGAATTTGATCCATTGTAAGATGGACGGACCGCTTTGCCTTCTTTTGTGGCTTTTCAGTCTGACCTTCATCCTCTTCGGACACATGGCCCTCTGAATTATAGTCATCTGATGGTGCATTTTGTGGTATGTCATGCTTTTCAAGAGAGAGTTCGGCGACAACATTCTGTTCATCAGACTGTGTTGGTGGAAGAGCGGCGGTATTACGTTTACTTCTATTTTTCTTGGAGGCATGCTTTCAACAATGTGATTGTTTGAAGCGTCAAACTAGAATGAGGGCTTCCTGAAAAGTGCCGAGTTTTTATAGGTCGGACCAGAACTTGCACTCAGTTACGATCTGAACGTACTGAGGACGGGACAAGGACGTAGTGAGATCGAGTTGAACGGTCTGCAAACGAGGTAGTCGAGTTAAGGACGGGAGTGGACGTTACGGGAACGAACTAGAACTAGTAACGAAACGGACGTGAACTAGCTGTAGTCGGACTAGAACTGTTTGAATACGTTGTATATGGTCGTTTTATCCCGTTCTGAACGGTCTGCTGACGGTCTGAGGACGGAATTGTCGAGTCAACAACGGTGTGTGAACTAGTTGATTGTATTCTAGCCATATTTTGGCTAAATCTCTCCGTTTTAACCCGACGTCAACTCGTTTTATAAGGTTTTCGGGAGCCCTATAGGACGTAGTCAAAACGGGCTCTAGTGTAACAGGGGCATAAGACACGCCGCTATGCTACGCTGCATTATAGGGATCGTCTCAAAAGCAGTGTTTTAACATGCTTGTTAACATTATATTTCTGCGTTAATTGAAGAAGCAAATACCAGCTAGAAGAACAGAGAATTACGCCAACAACAAAAGTCCTTCAGCCCGAGTCTTTGATGCTTGCGTCAAAAGTTTTCTTGTATTATTATTATCTTTGGAAGGTCCCCTTTTTCTTTAAATCAATGAGAATATGTTTAGAGTGTTCAACTACCTTGTTTTTTGGTTGCATTTGATTTAAGAATTTGATCAACCACTTAAATGTCTTTACTTTTGTATCTTAACTCTATTTCAAATAAATGAAGATAATCTCACAAAACATTTCCACGAGGGAAATTTCGAAACATGTATTATATTATTATTATTGTTTTAGGTAGGTCCTCTCTGTATATGGTTTGATTTCTTATTACAGATGTTTACTATGTTTACAGTGTTCAAAATGTTTACACGGGTCGATGTATCCAATTTCCTTTCGGAAACAAACCGGATACATAAAAATACACAGTGTTGAACAGATCCATTTTAGAATTTGTGCTCATTGTTAAAAAGTGAGGTTGTGAATTGAAATGAAGTCATGTGGCGTCCGACGTTAACGTTATTCAGCAAGTGTCAGTACCCGAGCCGTGAGAAGGGTGCAGTTTCGGTTGGATTTGGGCCCGGGAGAACTCCCTTGCAAATTTTTAAAATTTATGGCAGTTAAATAGTGCATTCTTGTGAGTTCTTTTGGGAGTAATGTGTCTATATGTATGGTAGGGAAATTTTAGAAGGGGCGCGCTGAATCCGGCTGTGTAAGGGTAGTTCCAGGATTGGTTGACCCGGTGTCAGGATAATGTGACTGGGTGTGGTATCATGCTACTTTCCCAAGGCGGTAACTGTTGGTATTTCCATATTCTATAAAATATCCTGTCTCCTTGTTTTTTTGAACACCCCCTTCTATAGTCCTTTTTTTCTCATAGGACCTTATGATATCTCTTTATTCCTTTCATGCAGACACAAGTCCATTAAACAAAACAAATGATATCGTTGACGGAATGTCAAAAACAACAAAGTAGTAAGGCAAACACGATTTAATCCTAAATATACAACAAATATACCGTATAATAAGTATTGGCATCATAACTTTATTCGTAGTGAAAACTTCATTTAGAACCAAAGTCGAGAGGACTTAACCTAGAGTGTTCGCCCCATGTTGGAAACTCGCAAGGAAGACTTCCTTTCGAATTTCGATCCAAATCATTGACAGATTTTGTGTATCTCCTTATTTGGAACACAACCAGTGCCTGTCAGATGTTTTTAAAGACTAAACAAGACATTCACTCATAGACTAATTGCCAAAATAATGATACGCAAATAAAGATTTTCACGTTTGACAGCCAAATATCCTTGTGCCATAAAGATCTGCAGAACGGAAGCAAAACAAACAAGAGATTCGACAGATATGTCAAGAACAGCTATAAATATAAATGCAGGCCTTTGTTGAAGGTCGTGGAAAGTTTCAAGTTGATCTACAAAGTTAATGCGTCTTGAATTTTAGCCCAAGGCGCATGCCCCTATGTAGCTGTCATATATGTAGAACTTCCTCATAGCTCAAGTTTGGTAATACAATAACCAAGGAGCGAACATATATACATATTTGTGTCTGTGTGTGTGTGGGGGGGGGGGGGCTGAAGAATATTACAAAATCACAAAAGGAAGGAGAGAATTGAAAATAAGGAATTATAATCATCATAAGTTTCATATTGATTATTGAATAGCGTAATATAAAAATTAACAATATATATATATATATATATCTATATATGGGCAGAATAATTTCAAATTACACCATCTATTTCAGTAGACGTAATAATATTAATTAGACAGAAAAAACACACTGAATAACTCTCATTGTCCTGATAATGCTCATTTTCAGGTTTTATTTTCTCTCAGAATTGATACTAACAATTCAGACGTGCACTTTTCCCTGTAATAACCACAGATAGATAGAACGGGTAATAGACAGGTAACATTGTATGTACGTCGTTCATTAACTTTAACAAATACAATAGTATGCATTTGTTAAGAATCGAGTTCATGATTGATGTAGCTTGTTTCTTGGATTAAACGTCTCACCAACAATATTTCAATCATTTTAAGACCATTTCTTATGAGACAGATATTGTACTGCCACATTGCAGTATCACGCCGTAGACATGTGGCATGATACCACATCCAGTCACATTATCCTGACACCGGGCCAACCAGTCCTGCAACTACCCCCAAGCTGTATTTTGAAAGACGCTTTGCCAGACTGATATTGACTTTTATAACAACACTATAAAACAGAAGGTAAAACGTCCGGTTATTATCTTGATTAATCAGGAAGCCGACGGTTAAAGATCCCGACAAGATAATGTAATTAGGATGGGCAGAGGGCGCCACTGTGTGGAGACTAGTCTTGAATCATCTTATTCCACTAAGTACTCGAGACTTTAATTAACGAATAATTCCTAGACAAGGACGTAAATTATGCGAAGCAAGCGTAAAAACGCAAAATAAATAAATAAATAAATAAATAAATAAAACGAAGCTGTGTCAGAATCATATCACAGAGTTATTATTTTCCTTTTTTTTATTTATTTAATTATTTTTTATTTCTTTTATATATATTTTTTTCAATGTTCTCATATTGCAGGCGTTATTGACATTCACTTTGCTCTTAATTATAAACATTTAAAACTTCATTATCATTATAAAAAACAACAAAATTGTAGTGTTGAATCATCCGATGTTTGCCATGAACTATTTTATATTACACTGATGAATTATCAAGCCATATTTCGTATTATGTCTTAATATCACACCTTTTACCGCGAAGCAGCCAGTTGAAGCAAGAGCTAGACATGTACACGCTACATTATTTATTATATTATCGAGAATTTCTCTTGGTTTAACTAAGATTTGCATGCGACCTGTCTGAACTAGATCTAGCAATAAATAAGTTATGTTGCGTGCTCATGTACGTAACATGGCAAAATCATTACCTCACAGCCGAGGGGACTTACATTCCGCCAGACAGTGTTGTTTTTATTCTGCGAAGGAGGGGCATTGGTGTTCTTTGCTGACCAAGGAAGAAAGCTAGACGCGTGGTGTTTGTAGCTTTTATTGCTATTGTTTATCAAGTTTATCAAGAAAGTAATGAGTCATGCAAAATTAATCATGATGAAACAGGCTTTCAAAAAGTGACGTAATTTATGTTGGGTCACAAACAACACATCTTTTAGGTCTGTCTTTTGTTAAGTAGTTCTAGTCAATTGTCTTTGTTCTAAATTAAAATTATAATTATTTTGTTTCTGAACTTTGTTGACAGTTGATTCTTTATAGTACAATATATAAGTTTGTTTGGTAGGTGACAGTATTTCAATCATTTGGAGACAATGTCTACTTGAGACAGATATAGTGCTGCCACACTGCAGTATCACGCCGTAGACATGTGGCATGATACCACACCCAGTCACATTAGCCTGACAATGGGCCAACCAGTCCTGCAACTACCCTTATATGCTGAGCGTCACGCTATACCATTACTATACCATTACCAACTTTATTTATAAGTGTAGCTTTAATATCCATAAAACAACGAAACGTGTCAGATAAAAAAAACAAAACAAAAAAAAAAAACAACAACAAAAAACGACAATTTATTTGATATCTGAAAGATGTTTGCCTTCTTTTAACAATTATTAAAACGGAACGCGACGATCCGAATGATCGTTCTTTGAGTTAATCTTTGAAAAAGGCCTAGGTAAATGTTGCTAATCAACTTGATTCTGAATGTGACACTGGTTTCCCAAGACACCAACTTCTAATTGACAGACTCTACTCTGTACAATCTTCCTTTTCCCTCCGTTATACACAAGCATACCAATAAGCACCGAGTATTCGTATTTGCATCATCTTTTAATCATATATCAACCCTTTCCAAGCTTATATATATTTTATACAATGTACCTGCTTTGCATTTAGATGGATTATATAAAGCAAAGTAACCAACTGTAAAATCAGTAATTTTCGCTGAGATTAAATTTCCTTGATTATGTACTAAAGCGGTGCATTTCGTGGGTACATGTATTCGTGGATTCATGCTGTGGAAAACATAAGGTCTATGAAATGAACGGGTTTTGTGGGGTCTAGCATATATATATATGTATATATGATAAATCCCTCCGCAAAATCAACGGAAATAAGTGTCCCAGGAAACTAAGGATTTTATAGTGTGTACATCTTTGTAATTTTACTTTGGAATACCATAAATTCGTTTTGAGAGAAAATTGCTCGTTTTTGTGAAAGATGCAATCGAGGAAACTTCCGAAATTGTATTTTCGCGAGTGGCGTAGCCACGAATAAGAATACGATTTTTGAAATGAAACATTGAACCTTCAACAACAACAACAACAACAACAACAAAAATATGTTTATCTTAATTTGGAAAGAGCGAAATAATCAAATATGATTTAATTTATAGCGCAGAAATACACTCATAAGCATAAAATAAAATAATTTTATATATACTATTTTTTTGCTTCAAGATAGATACTCTTTTAGTAATTTAGGACACACTTTTCACGATGCCCGAGTGGATATTGGTGAATAGATATCCGTCCCGTCCCCGGGAGGTCGTGGGATCGAATCTCTGGCATTTACCAAACTTCTTAAAATGATACTCTCGTCACTTACGGGAAATATTATCACTTGTTTTTTTCAGTGTGATGTGTGTGAGTCTGCCAATTATCGACAGCAGATTCAGCATTGAGGCAGCACTATATATGTACATAAAGTCCCCAAAATTACTGAAATAGGTTGGTGGGACATTAAATCCAAGCAAACAAACATACATTAAGAACTAAGAATACTGACTACGTCTGTGACACTGTCTCGCCCTTTTTCACTTATACTTAAAAGCTTGTTTTATGAAAGATTAATTTCTAGGAAAACTAATGTACTCATAGCATGTCCTATTCTAGCGAATACAAAGTCTACGAATGATGTCGCGGTATACCGCTATATACATGTATTGCGACATTGAGTAACATCAAGTACCGCAATACAAAATAAAAACATACCGGTTTTTGACGATATTCTATGCAGTTACATTTGTTTTGTTTCTTTGTTTCTCAAGTCAAAAATTTACGTAATGATAGAAAGCGATCGCCTACAAACGGCTGAAGATTTTGTCTGGGATCGAAACCATGTCAAAGGAGATAATTCACAACGACTCTAAAAACTTTAAAGCATTTGCAAGTGTTTGATAAAGGGATATTTATTGTTTTTATGGCTAATTATATCATTGAAATAATATATTATTTGAAATAGCTCTTACTTATGGTATAATCAAATATGGCAATATATTGTGGTACGTTTTGCGATCGCAATACATCGCGATATGTTCTAGGCGTATCTTGGCAGCTCAACTGTGGATACGAAAAAACTGGGGGCAGGTGTTTCAAGCTTGTTGTGTCATTTTTGAGATAAACTTATTGTTTGAAGCAATATTACCAAAATTAGACATCGTAATTTGTATCATAGTCAACGTTCCCTTTAGACTTTAAGAGTAGATAAACGACTTGAGAGAGTTATTATTTTTTAACTTAAAATTGAGCAATCAAGAAGTTACAACATTCCTGTCATCCTGTCAAAATTAGAAATGCTGATGCGGAGTGGAATTTATAGATATGTATTTTACCTTTGTCCATGTTTTGTTAAACTGTGGTGAATAACAATGTCATAGATTGGTGGTTAATCAAACTTAGCTCGATATGTGGCCTCTTCAATAATCCAAACTTCATGACTCATAATTTGGTCTTTTCCAGACATAAATGTCTATGAATATGTAAAACAGTTGCTTATATTACTTAAAATATTCATAAGTGATAAACTGACTTATGATTGCAAAATATAATTTGCATTATACCAGATTTTTATGCACTCACCATAAAGGGGGATGGGGTATAGATTTGCCTTTGTCCGTCCGTCTGTATGTATATGTATGTATGTACGTCCGTCCATCCGTTAGTCCTGAAACTTTGTGACACACCTAACTCTAAAAGTATTGGTACTACAAACTTGAAACTTCATTGATATATTATTCAAGACATGAACTTGTGCACCTGGGTATTTTCCTCGAATCACCGTTGCCGTTGACAGTTTAGCGGGCCTTGACTTTGTGAAAGTATGGAATTTTATGTTTGTGACGCGCGTTACTTTGAAAGTATTTGTACTACAAATTTGAAACTTAGTAGAGATATTATTCAGGACATAATCTTGTGAACCTGGATATTTCTATCGAATCACCGTAACAAAAGTTTACGGGCCTTGAATTTGTGAAAATATGGACTTTTAAGCTTGTGATACACATACTAATTGTATTTGAACTACAGACTTGAAACTTCATGGATATATTATTCAGGGTATTACCCTGTGCACCTGGGTTTTTTTTCCATCTAAACACCGTTACTACCGACACAGTTACAGAGCGTGAAGTGGTGATTATATGGAACTAAGTTTCGAACTCGCCAAAAAAAAAAAAAAAAAAAAAGAACACATTGATTTGCCACTGACATTCTGTTTTGCTTTTTTTTTTTTTTAGATTTTATTCATGATTAAATAAATATGGTAAATATATTTTACAAGCCACTGTTTCTCTTCTATCCTTAGACTACGATTCTTGGATTAAATACATTTTATGCCTTATGCACGTGACTTAAATATATTTAATTCGATGAAGATTTGAGAAATAGTTGGCTAGCATTCACATGTCTTTGATATATTTACGCAACATTTTTAGACATTTTTAACATTTGGGATCTTTAATTTACGATACATTTGGTCTTAATTGCTACATTTAAAGAGGACCTTTTGAGCAGCAAGAAAACACAAAGGTGATAAAACAATTGTCACGTAGAAGGGTTTTGTCTTCCCATTTTCTCGAAGCAATTTTACCGTAAATAAGATGAAATCAATTCGCAAAGAAATTGCTTTAGCTTTTCTTATATCAATCAGTTTACGTTGTTAATGATTCTGATATAAATGTTTTCTTAATTCATGTAGGTTCCCCATGCATTATGATGGTGTTAAGGATAAGGCCAAATCTATTCTTGTTTAAGATTTTAAGTCTTATAGCGACGTCCAATATTGCATGGACCCATCAACAAACCCTATCATTTATTTTATTTTTTTTTTTGGGGGGGGGGGGGCGGGGGCGGCAAAAAGTGTAGTTTTTCATCGTTAATATAACATAAGATTAAAAAATCCCTAGCAATGATTATTATAGATAGCATGTCGTTCATATAAACCCACTGTCTATATAAACCAGTTGTACCTTAGTGCGACAAGAGGTAATTTTACAACGTCGTATATTCTTGAACTAACACCGGTCTTAATCCTGAGCACTAAGCAAGGAAGTTATAGGGACTTGATATGCCGCATTGTAGCACTATTTAATTTTTTGTTCATATTCTTTAGTTTAGGAATGAAATAACAATATGCCATTTTAGATTTGAACATGTTTATAAAAACATTAGATGTATATTTCTGCAAACTTTGTTTATGCTATCATCGATAGAATTATAAAACAGTGTTTATTTTATATATTTGTGTGTATTATTACAATATAATAAATACAAATATATAACTTGGGAGATAGGATTTTGTTTTTGAGCGCTATATTGCAGTATATTCCATGGTGTTAAAAGATATCCTGTAATCTAATTACGAAGACCGTAGGCCCGAGTGGTTAATTACAAAGTATCAGAAATAAAATTGCTAAATTGCTCCTTTCACCAAACGAACAAATATCATCTATAATGCAATACCATTTTATGCGACATCAATTTTAACGCAAATGTCATCGTGTCCCTCCTCCTAAAATGTATTTTAATATGAAATTTATCTGTATATGCATGAACTGTAATTGATTTTAAACAAGGTGCATAACATCCAATATTTCTAATTACCCGCCGTAATCAGCAATTGAATCGTCATTGATAATAATTCGAGGTTGAATATTAGAAAGATCTGTACTTGATTATGCAATACACTGTGATGCCAGTAAACAATGTTTAACCCTTTCCCTCATATAGACTCATTTTGACGCACTCAATAGGTACCACATAAAGCCTGATCTGCAGAAAACCACAGTTAAACCTTACCAAATTTAATTACAAAATCCTCATTTCCAGACCACTGAGGAGCAGCGAACAGCATAAAACCTGATCAGCCTGCGAGTTACTCGCAGGCTGATCTGGTTTTATGCTGTTCGCATAGGTCTTTTCATGGTGTCCTCTATGAGGGAAAGGGTTAATCGAAAAATGTAATGATTAGATAGAAAATGAAGATGCAAATTGTATTACCAGAGACGAATATGACATTTAAGTTAAAATTACACTGGTATATTTCCTTGCTTAGCGCGAAGGGGTTGCTCCAGGCCAGGTGTCCGGATAATGGTACAGGGCAAAGTATGATGCCTGTGTGTTTTTGGGACGATGAATATGGTGCCTGATTTGTCATGACATGTGGTCCGTTTTCTGGGTGAAAGGTCGAAGACGAAAAGTAAAACAAATCAACTTTCCGACTTTTTTCGTTCTCGGGCCCTCAACGCCCCCCCCCCCCCCCCCCCCCCCCCCCCGCCAAAAAAAAAAAAGATTTTTTTTTCATGTTAGCGCCCTGAAAATCCGGCAAAATGGGAATCAATATCTCGCATTTCATTTTCCTATCCGGAACTCACGCGCAAAGTGATTGTATACATGAAGCTATTTTTTGTTGTTGTTGTTGTTGTGCATTTAATAACCATTGTAATCGTACATTTACTGAAGTGTACATGTTGTTCTAGTCCCATTGCATGAATGCAATTGTTAAAGTTAGAAATATATATATATATTTTGATCATGTAAATTTCAAGTTGTGTTGTAAATGTCTTATGGATTTTATATTTTATGCATACAATGTACAACGCCATTGAATATGTATTCATCATAGAAATAGGCGTTTAACCAAATTAAACAGTTTCATTTCATTTGAAAAATGAAACAGTCAACTAATAGTATCAAAAAGAATTAAGACTTTTAAGCTTCTGACAGTGTTAATCTATATAAATATAAAATCTTATATCTTATGAAAGTTGCATTCATAATTCAGTTTTGCTTCTCGGCAATACAGAAAGCACAGTCATTGAAAAACAAAATGATTATACTTTCTTGATACAAATGGATTTTTGCACCGATTTTATCAGTTTATTATGAATCTTAATATGATACCTATTGCATGCTATGTACGTGTATTATAATTGAACCCTTATAATGACGTGAACCATGTAGTAAATAGTAAGCTCTCTCTCTCTCTCTCTCTCTCTCTCTCTCTCTCTCTCATAAATGTCAGTTTTATTGGAAAGATATAATCTTCTAAAGAAGTGCACATCTTTTTTCAAGGGGATACTGCCTGAAAAGGATACATTGTAGTATTAGTCATGGGAAAAATATACAACCTCGTTTATCAAATGATTACATTAATGTTTAAGGTCATTGAAGAAGCATTAATTCCACAAAATATTCCAGTTTTGAGTTTACTTATGCGATATTCTCTCTTGTATATAGATTGATTTTATGCAGTAATCCATTAGTCAAAGAAAAAGAATGCACTAAACATAAAACACAAAATCATGTATTAACGGTTAACAGAGAGTGATTTAATACGTGAATACTTCTTTGCTGTTTTTTATATACGGATATTCTTGAGAATTTTGAATGATCTTCGAGGCACTGGCATCAGGTAACCATCCGCAACTTAATTTTCTGGGTATATGCCATTTATCTAATAAATTGTATATAAAAATATAAATGTAATCATTCTTTTCTGCGCATTTGTTGATTTTCTTCATACATAATTTAAAGGCCCATTATATTTCATAATGATTCAATTTTCATGAAAAAGAAAATATAAAATAATACTGCAATATCGTAGACTAACACAATTGGTACATAATGTGCAAATATCTGCTGCAAAATAACAGTTAAACGCATTAATAATGTTGGTCAAATTACGCAATTTAGTATTTGGTATAGATGTAAAATTTTCTCATTGTGTACATTTTGCATTGGCGAGTTTTTCCGAAGATGGTCTGTAATCGGAACTAATTTGAATTTGAAAAAACATCGTCGATCACAATTTGTTTATTTTCTTCGTCATCAATTAGGTAGGGTCTTGTTCTTGTCATTTCTACGTATATCACAAAACAAATTCAGTTTTAATTAAACCTTTTACAACATGCTTACGTAGGAAGTCACACTATTGGATATGCTGTACTTTCTCATCAGAATAACATCGGAAAACACGATGATATATAGTTTAAACTTAAGTTATTTATCTTACGCTGATTGGGAAAAACGTTCTTACAACTTTTACTACTGTAAAATCATTAATTTTCGTTGACATTAAATTTCGTTGACATTTAATTTCGTTGACTATGTGGGTTTATGTACATTTATTCATGAATCTATGTTCTAGAAAACGTGAGGCCTATAGAAGAGACAAGTTTTCGAGGGGATTAATATTTGTGGATAAAACCCTCCACGAAATCGACAAAAATTAGTGTCCCACGAAAATAAATGATTTTACAGTAATCCCTTTCGACTGTTCCATTGATGGCTCAGTACTTTGCGCCAGGGAAGGCCATGGAAATATCCTGGTACCAATATTTGAGATAGAGTCTATCTGTATAAACAAACTTTCAAAATGGAACTGGTAGCTAGCTACCTGGTTGGCCCGGTGTCATTACAATGTGATTGGTAAGGGTATCATGCCACACACATGTATCTACGGCTTGATACTGCAGTGTGGCAGCGCCATATCTGGCTCAGGTAGACATGATCTCCAAATGATTGAATTGCTATCGGTTGGCGTTAAACCCAACAAACATAATCAATTCTTTTGTTTACTTGTAAGAAATTAAGGAGAAGATTAAGAAAATATAACCGTTTAATATAGAAGAGAAGTGTTTCTGCTGTGGACTCCAGAATTTGTCAAAGTGAAAAATTGAAATGCCAAACTAAAAGTATTTTATGTAAAAGTTTCGCTAAATAAATAAAACAACAACAATAAAATATTGTTTTTTCGTTCAAGTAGAATATTCAAAGGCATATACCTTATCTGTATAGTTAATATTTATTTTAGAAGGAATTTGTTCTATATTTGACATAGGCTTTTGGCAAGAATGCTGTATTATGAATGAGTGCAAAACCTCTCCTTCATATTGATTTTATAAACATCCAAAACTCCTGGAAGTCTATTTCGAAGGTACCTCAGTCTGCAAAGTACGTACTACGTTTCTCTGATATTTTGCAAAACTAACGCGCGTGGTTTATACACTTAGATAATTATTATAAGCACTTTATTTGGCGGACCTTGTTGAATCATACCATTCAAAATACACGAATAAAAAACACGACATTGTGATGACTTCTCCTGCAGCCGAGTATTGTATAGTCCAGCCAATCCAGTAAATAGTCCAGCGGAATATTTTATATTCCAGCTGTTTTGTATAGTCTAGGCGCCGTGTATTGTAATGTCAAACCGCGTATTATTAAGTTCAGTTGTGTATTGTTTAGTCCAGTCGTATATTCTATAGGTGAAATGTGTATTGTTTACTCCAATCATGCCTTGTACAGACCATCTGTGTATAGTAAAATCCATCTGTGTATTGTATCCGCGTTTAAAATGTCGGTTAGTCCAGCCGTATATTGTAAACATCAGCGTGTATGGTATAATCCAGCCGTATATTGTAAACACTGGTCGTGTATTGTATAGTCCAGTCGTGTATTGTATAATTCAGATATGTATTGTATACTCCTGTCATGCATTGTATAGACCAGCAGTATATACTAAAATCCTGCTGTGATTAACTTGTGTAGGCGTAAATTGTATAGACAAGCAGTATATGCTACAATCCTGCTGTGTATTAACTTGTGTAGGCGTTAATTGTATAGACCAGCAGTATATGCTACAATCCTGCTGTGTATTAACTTGTGTAGGCGTATATTGTATAGACCAGCAGTATATTCTACAATCCTGCTGTGTATTAACTTGTGTAGGCGTTAATTGTATAGACCAGCAGTATATGCTACAATCCTGCTGTGTATTAACTTGTGTAGGCGTTAATTGTATAGACCAGCAGTATATGCTACAATCCTGCTGTGTATTAACTTGTATAGGTGTTAATTGTATAGACCAGCAGTATATGCTACAATCCTGCTGTGTATTAACTTGTGTAGGCGTTAATTGTATAGACCAGCAGTATATACTACAATCCTGCTGTGTATTAACTTGTGTAGGCGTTAATTGTATAGACCAGCAGTATATACTACAATCCTGCTGTGTATTAACTTGTGTAGGCGTTAATTGTTTAGACCAGCTGTTTATGTAAAATTCAACTGTGTATTCAATTGTCCAGCCGTGTATTGTATAGACCAACCGGGTATTTTATAGTCCAGCCGTGTATTTATAGTCCAGTCGTGTATATTATAGTCCAGCCGTGTATTGTATAGTTTCCGGTGTTGTTGTGTATAGTCCAGCCCATTAGCACTGACTGTGTATCATGGCATCATGGAATTATTTAGTTTAAAGCAGATTTAATTTCTATTTAAAATATTTCAGAGATGTATCTAAGAAATTCTCGATTCAAATCATAACTTCTTATTAAACCACGTGGAAATGAGTTAATGCAAAATTCTGTGTTTGTTGTTATCATGAAAAAAGAAGAAAATATGTATTCCTTAATGTAATTATCACATATAATCATTGTTTAATTCAGATTGGTTATCACAAAGTGCTATTTTATTTAGTACTATTTAAACAAGTCCGTCATCGGAGCCCACGGTATCTTCCGTTATCACTACCATATGTACCGTGGGATTTAAAAAAAGCAAAACTTCGTTTTCTTGAATATTTATTAGTTACATGTTGGCCAGTGTAACCACGCGTAGTATATAATTTGAATACTCTTCATTGAATTTACAAAAGCAAAAGATGACTTTTAAAATCCTATGTAACACGCCGTTTCAGTGGTCAAATAATCCGTTTTGTCTCCGCCACAGATCAAAGAAAAACCCAATAAATAATTAATGGGTAAAGAAGCTTTGCTTATCAAATAAACCTCGATCTATTTAGAAACAAAGCGCATTGAGTGAGCGTGGTTACCGACGATGGTGAAATTTAAGCATACCTAATATTCAGTTACTTCTGTCTCTGTGACAAGAAAATGACTGTAAGAAAATGCCTAGCTGAGAGACTGACCTCAATATCAAATTGCAAAATTGAATTGCTACGACCATCATTCGTTGCGCCAACAGTTTACATAAACGTATGCCCAGGAGAAGGTAGCACGTGGAATATGAAAATGATTGTATCCATTCTATTTCCCACGTGCATTGAATCATTGACCTTTTTTCCCGAAATTCTCATTCCTCCACAAAACATTTGATGATACAAATCAACCAATATTTCTAATTATATATAAAAGAAGTCCAAATTACATAACGCTGATATTGAACTGGCAGTAATGTCATTCAAACGATTATACTTTTGATGATTGTGGTAATTTGTACTTATTATAAAGACGAAAAGCAGTGCGGATTTATCTTCGGCTAATGCTTTTTGTTTTCAGCATGACAGGTCCAATTTGTCAAGTCCGACATGGCGGTGTGTTTAGATATATTGGTCTGCGACCGGGAGAGTTGGGGAGACATTAATGTCTTCAAATCTACATGGAAGTCGTACATACACTGCGGGAAATGAGGATTAAATGAGACCTAAGTCTTTATGCTGGGCAAAAATTCATGTCCCGGATCATTCTTCCAAATCTAAAATACGTGTGCATACAGGATTAGCTTTTCTGTTTCTGTTTTAGGGCTATTTAGGATTAAAAGCAATAACGGCGCCGTTGTCTAATAGTAATATCCGTGACTGTGGATTCTATGACACTGGGTTCGAACTCTCTCTGGGGGAAGGATATCCCATGGTCTTCCTAGGCGAAAAGTACTGGTCAAACCAAAAACCCGCCGTGAGGGATTAGTTTAAAATGTAAGGTATTGTTTCCAAATGGACGTAAAATAATTAAGTTTTAACTATGGGCGTTGATATAACTGAAGCGCTTCTGTAAATCGCATTAATATTGTTGTTTTAACAAAACATTGCTGGAGCGTTTTACTCAGTGTGGAAAGTTCAAGCTACAGACGGTGGTAGACTTAGATCAGGTATTAAAGTTGCATTATTAAATAAAGTATAGACTTGTGCAAATTGTCTTCCCTTTTCTTGAAATTACGCAACACCATCGCATGCAGTATGCTAGGAGAACATGCATTTTCGTCACAGATCATATAATTTCCAATACAATAAATTTGTTTTCGTACATTGTAGCTGAATTGTTGCACCAGCCAGTATACTAAGGGGGCGGCTTTGTTTAAGCTTTGTTTTCAAATGACGAACACATATTATGCCGAAATGGATAAGCCGGGATAATGTTGTAGAAGCAAAGTGTTGTTTTTAAAATTTGAAAGTTCCAGACTTCTACGGTAGCATGCGCGCGCGCGTGTGTGTGTGTGTGTGTGTGTGTGTTTTAACTTGGAAATTTTATTCTTGACGTCTGGCCCCGTGTTCTCGAAAATAAAATGTACTTAAACTCAAACTTTGTCCATTAGTGGTTTGAGTATAATGCTGAAATTTGTGCCTGAGATTGTTCTTTAGTATTTTCTAGAATACGGGGCCTGGAATCAGAACTATTTAAGTACCAACTGTTTTCTTTGTTTGCTTTTGAAATGCACACGTCTTCAAAACATTCTTGATAATATTGATTATATGGAAATATTCCTACGATTGAATTAGCCTGCATCTTAATCACTTACCTTGTCTAAAATGCACCAACACGTCATGAATATTTCAAGAATTCTAATTGCATCGTTCACGTTTATTTCCATAAAAAGTGTTGGTTTTTCTTTAGATGAAAAGGTAAAGATATTGTTATTGACATGGCCGTTTATTTGCATTCATCAGAATCCATGAAATCACTAATTTTCGTGGATACTAAATTTCGTGAATTTCGTGAAGGGGTTTGTTTACGTATACTTTTTTTTCTTTTTTCATTTACTATGTACATAATTCAACGAATTTCCCTTTAGTACATGATCAACAGTTTAATTTCAACGAATATTAATGATTTTACAGTATACAAAGTAATGTTCAAAAAAGAGATCAACTCTTTTTTCTTGGGTATTCCTCCCTATACAATTAGACATATCGATATATGTCTGCAATTATTTCTCAATGACGGTAAACCCCAGCTTATAACAGCAATTATAACAAAATCAAGATGTGAACACAAACTATTTTAAAGTAAATAAATGAAATAGATTTATCTAATTCTAACACGCCAATTTATTTCTTATCGAAACAGATATTAGTAGTATCAACATACAATTTATATGTAATATCAATGTACGTTATTTTGTTAAACATCGTGCCTTTTTTTTTGGTCAAAGTGTGTTTATAATAAAATTTAACCAAGTACATTCGATTTGGAATATAGTCCGTTAAAAAAAAAAATTCCCTTTTTTAGGAAATTAATATTGAATCTAACCGTGGTATAATCATATCTAATATACATGTATTCTAAACTACATAGTGATTGAAATATATAACAATTGAAGTCGATATACAATGTCTCTCCTTAAACATTTCCCCTGTTTCAAACATGGCCAAAACGTATTTTTGAATTCATTATTGTTTTTTCTTTACGTTTGAATAATTCAAAATTGCAGCAATCCATTTACATATACTTATGGGTGCAGATACCATAAAAAAATACAAGTATCAAATACAGATAGATCACGAACAGCACGCTGTAAGACGAGATAAAAAGATGCCTTTCCATAAGTGATATTGTCGTTAAGTGCCATCCTGGTTCGTGTTTTATGTGAAAAATGTTCATCCAATTAGAGGCCAGAAATATTACATTGGTCTAGACAATATGTGTATATTTCGCAAATTTAATTTTCACATTAACATTCGTTTACCGAGACAATCTCATAAAGACAAATAATTTGCGACATAAATCTAAAGAATATCGATTGTTAGGACCTCAGCTGCTCTGACATACAATGAGAATGTCTAGCGGTGCAAATGTCTCTCCAAGCACGACCTGTCAGAAAGGTATCCATCGTCATCCGGGTGAAAAGGTGTACTCCTACAATATGTTGTTATTGCTGTTGTTTTGTGATGGTATTTACTGTCTTTGTGAAGCGCCGCCCAGCTAATTACACGTGGAGTAAGACCCTGATTGCAAAGAGACACCCGGATAGAAGCACCGACCTACTGCAAGCCAGCTGGAAGGGTTTTTGAAATGAAAAACTATAAAGACCCTACCGGGATTCAAACCCCGAGCGGCGAGAGACTAAGTGATGGCAAGTCAATAAATATCACAAATTGGGAACAGAGGCCTCTCATTAATATGTGGTGAGGGTTCTTTTTAATGGCTGTCAGGGTCATGGCATACAGTTCTGGTTAAAGTTGAAATGGATCTACTTGAATGTGTTGAAAGCAAACAAATGTATTTATACCAAATTTAAAGTAGCTTGATAAAAGAGAAAGTTTGTTGATTTGATATTTAAGATTCATGTAGTGCTTTGTAAAACTCGGTAGCTATATTATTTATTTCTAGATGTTTTATTCAGCTTTCCCAACAGCTTCTTTGTAATGCATCAATGATTATGTATTCTACAATGGTGATGCTGTTCTGAAAACTGTATCAATTTGAATACATTTGTGTCATATTTCAGGATAAAGCGATTAAAGTGCTAATTGCGTGGCATTACCTAAAGATACTGGACGTGAATTGAGTCCCGATTAAGTAGGATACATAAAATGCAAGACACTTTGTTTTTGCCTATCTTAGTTTATCCGCAAATGGTTGAGTATTTAAGCAATGCCGTAATTACTAAAATTCTGTTTCATGGCGCAATGAGACACGTATAAGTCTTAACACTTGATAGGAGGTTTTTAGAATTTTAAGCTCATTAGAAACAAGACAGGCCAAAAAAATATATATCAGGATGCTACAAGAAAAGGAGTAACAATTTGAAATCAAAAAGTCTGTTTCGATCACTTGCGTTGTCCTATATTTTTGACAGGACATGCACCACTATCTTAAAAACACTGCAGGTCAATTAAAAACGGTATCATCGTTATGATATTACAGGCCGGGGCTTGAAATGCGAACAAAATGTGAATCATGTATTCCATTAAATATTGATAAGTGCGAAAATTCATCATATGAGCCACTCCTGTAGTGATAGACTTACTTTACTGCCAGATAAGATGGACACTGACAACGTGTGGGTTGTGTTTATATGACTACATTATCTTTGGACATATTTGGACACACTCTAATTGATGACACAACAAGAGGAACCGTGATACTAGATATCACAGCGGGCCCCCAAACAAAGTAATTATCTTAGGGTAAAACTCGCAAATTTAAATTTGCACAGCTTTCTAAAGCTGTGGACACAACTACAAATATTAACAAGAAATATCTTTAAAAAAAAGATAATCAGCATCAATAGAGATTAAGTAAATAAGATTGTAGAATAGTAAGGGTCGTGAATCTGATTTCATTCATAAGTAACATACCTAAGTAAGTCATTCCCTTTCTTCAGTTCATTCTATCTGTTGTTGAGTATGTGTAGAAATTGACAAAGTATTTGATTATTTAAGATACTTAAATATTTGCCTTTCTATTTCAAAGCTAGAAATACTCTGCGAGGAACCTAACTCACCATCATGCAAAATTACGTGTGGAATTCTTTAGGTTAGTTACATACATTGGCGTTTCTAATGCGGATTGCTACTTTTTTCATTTTACAGGAGTACATCTTCAAGTATGTAAAATGGGTTGCTGATCTAATTGAGAAATGTCACGGATAGTTTGTTCACGCTTAAAATGGATGATTTCAGTGCAAAATAATGGTAAAAGAAAACGGTTATGATTAAAACGTAACATATTCCACTTGCAGAATCGCATTGCATGGATAAGCACTATGCGCTGGGGAAACAACTGAATTTGCCGTGGGAAACATGCAAATTAGCCAGGTCAGCAAGGACTGTTTTCGATTTGCAGCTACTAAAGTCGGCTGCCGCCGTCCAACAATGGTGGTCTGTAACCAGAAAATAGACTGGGTTCAAAGTGTTGATCAAAGACAGACTCACAGATCTCCTTATACCGCCTCGGGGACCGACAATAATTAACGAAACTAATGTATATGGCAATACATGTATTACTATAGGAAATTTGAATCTTTTTTTTTTCGTAGTCAGACATAGTTATTGCTCTTTTAAATATTTAAGGCATTCCGAATCTAGTATTGCATTGTTGACAAAATTGTTTTTACTATTTTTAATTAATTATGATTTCGTGGACTGTATTTAGAGGATGACTCAAAATACTAGAACGCCAATTCAAAACATGTCAAATCTTTAACAGAAAACTTTAATTGGAATTATATCTCAAAAGGAGGGTGCCGTGGTCCAGTGGTAACGTATTCGATTACGGATCCGAAAGTTGTGGGTTCGAACCCCGTTGGAGGCAAATTTTCTTCACGACCTTCCCAGGCGCAAGTACTGGTCCAACCCAGGATCCGTCGAGAGGGATGAGTCTAAGTTGTAAGAACTTGTTTCCCAGTTGACGTAAAAATAATTAAGTTTAAACTAAAGGAGGGTAATTTAAGAGTCTAAAAGTAGCCCCGATATGTTTTCGATGCAGGATTGTGTGCTACATATACCACAAAACAGAATTGCAAGCAACCTAGCTAAAAATCGAAAGATTGAAGCTACGGAAATGTAAATGGTTATATTTTAACACAAACATTATATTTTATATACCGGTGTATATTTAACTCCATTTTATATTCAATATTAAAGTGTGTTTGTTTATTTTTAGGGTTTGACATCCCTCCGACAAAATTTCAGTCATTCAGAGACTATGCATGTCTATTTTAGACAGACAAAGCGCTGCCGCAGTTACAATAACAACCATTCCTGGATGTACCCTTATATTCTGAGCACCAAGAATGGGAGTTTTACCAATACATTTTTATGACTTTGGTTTATCTCGACCTGGGATCGAACCAACGACCCAACCCCATCCGGTTTCGGAACCGGTGAATATCAAATTACATGTGAACAGTATCAACTACAGGGATATTTTTCATCATTATACATGCATAACAGAAGCGGAAAAAGTGAGCTTTCACCGGTATTCGAATCACATACCAGTTCACTCTACAAACTCTGCTATCAAACCTGTCAGTGAAACTGCTTGCCATGAGACGGTTTGAAACAAAGCGGAATATCATTATCACCAAGCACGATGTAGGTATCAAGATGCAGTGAACGACATCAGCACGCATGATGTAGCTTGAATTTCATTAAGAACGATTTCCTTGTGACCAAGGACAACGGACAGCAACGAAGCATTTTGCCATCAAGCAGAACGCGAATGTTACTACATATAATGCACTTGTCAAAACGCATTCATTGATATCAACAAGCACACAAGAATGACACCAAGCAAAATGACATCGTCATCATACATAATGACTTAGTCACCAAGCATGATGTAATTTTTTCTTGAATATCATTTCATATAGTACTGTTATAGCTCCCTTGCTTGGCCCTCAGCATATAAGGGTAGTTGCAGGACTGGTTTGCCCGGTGTCAGGATAATGTTGACTTGGTATGGAATCATGCCACATGTCTACGTCGTGATATTGCAGTGTGGCAGAACTGTTTCAAGTAGTCATCGTCTACAAAGGACTGAAATATTGTCGGTGAGACGTTAAACAAAACAAACAAACAAACTTAAAAACTTTCCGATTCAGTGAAAGACACTGTAATTACCCGGCCATCGGAAACGGTGGCTTTATTTGTAAGGCGATCTAATACTTGAATAAAATATCACTTGTCCAATGTTGATTTAGGTTGATGCCGTTTTATAGTGTTAGGGTTTCTGGCCTCTCAATAGTTTACTAAGATGTCTCTTGCGGAAATCTTTATCAAGGGATATGTTGTATAAATTATACGATTTTTATGAAAGCGGACAGTGTGGTGGCTTAACGTAGTGACTTTTGATCAATGCAAAACGGGTTCGATCCAAGATTGGTCCGGATTTGTATGTGAAAGGTATTTTTATCCGTTCGGGCACTTTGGTTTTCGCCGTGTAGTCCAGTTCCCTCCCACTTCAAGGATTACGCGAACGGAGCCATGTAGAAGCGTCAACTAGAATATTTTCATAAACGATATCGCTCTCTGTGCAGACGTTGTTAAATAAATATGATGTAAAAATTTAAGCTTTAAAGATAAAGAAGATATCGTTTGATCAATTTTGTTGTATGGTTTGAGCCATCTTTTACAAATATCACCCAGTCCTTCAGCTTAAACATGTATAGATTTTATTAGAACTATTATATTATCTAAAGAAAAGTATATTCGTATGACTGTACCAGAAACTGGGAGGACTAACACTTCCTGTGAAATACACGAAAGCTTTGGCGGACTAAACAGTCTTATCAACTTGTAGACAGATATTAACGCCTGCTGCTGACATTTTCATTAAGATGTTAATTGCCAAATACTACATTTATCATCGAAGAATACCTATTTCTGTTGATAGAAAACGCAGATGGCATCCATTTCAAAGCGTGCTTTGTTTTCCTGGCGAGGGGCGGAAACCGCATGCCGGTTTACAAGTATTTGATATAAAACAATGCATTTCTTTTTTTTTCAAATGAGCTAAAAAATGATGTCAATAGTTTCCACTGGAACATAATTATCTAGATCATTATGGAGTATTTGATATAAAAATGTTTCCTATATCGTACAATTGTATTGTAGAATAATAGCTTGAATAAGAATGGTAGAAGTTGAGGCCAGTACTTAAACTAGGATTAATTTGAAAATTTTGTTGAGTGCCATTTATCAAAACTAGCAAAACAATATAAATTGTTCTCGATGTCAATATAAAAATAATAACAGATATTCTTCTTATTTCCGAAGTATTGTTTCTAGATTAGTTTTAAAGTAGATTTGTAGTAGTACAAGTTATTTTTAGCCAAGGACCCCATTAAAAATAAGCATCATAATTTTTATTGACAATTTAGGTTAACCCTTTACTTCATATAGCTATTTTGACGCATGGGCAAACAAACAGAGCAAACCCAGATCAGACAGCTCCTATAGGACCTGTCTGATCAGGGTCTTCTCTGTTTGCTCATGCAAGATGTAGCTCAGTTTCTACAAAGTCATCTGTGGCAATAAAATCTATCATTTCATAATCCATTTAAAGATCAGTCAAATAATATTCATCAAGTCATAAATTTGTTCATGAATATTCATGAGGTAAAGGGTTAATACACGCCAGTAACTGATATTAATATGATACTTTGGACCCATACAAATATTATTTCTTTCAAAGCTTATGTTTCTGTGATATGGCATGTAATCGGAATTTCAGAAGGGTTGTCTGTGATAGTTACGAGTACATGCAAACAATAACTGTGATACAATTTGAATACTTTAT
Source organism: Solen grandis (assembly GCA_021229015.1). Classification (NCBI taxonomy): domain Eukaryota; kingdom Metazoa; phylum Mollusca; class Bivalvia; order Adapedonta; family Solenidae; genus Solen; species Solen grandis. The sequence continues at coordinate 57,677,588 of CM037780.1, forward strand.
TGATCTAGATCTCTTCCAATATTGGTCAGTCTTTGGTGACTTATGATTTATACACTTGTTTATTTTCAAGATTTATTGTCTTGTAGCCTGAATTTTATGTGTTTGTGCGTTTTAAACTAAATGCATATCAGTAAAGCAAGCAGTTAAAATTGCATAAGGGCGATGTGTCTAAAACTAGAGTATATAACGCCATTTTCCATTGTTTAACAGAATAGGTCACGGAACGAGTGAAAAATTCGACTATATATATCACACGTGTGATATATTCAGTCAATAATCACACGGTCATGAGACGTCTAAATGTCACATAATATGTGAAGTATATGTTTGATTTAAGTTTTAACAGGCACAGCAAAACAAATATCTCACATGCAGAAATGGATGTGGAAAAAAAGAATATCATATCGCATTTCAATTAGTTTGAAAGGGGATACTTTTTAGGCAAAATCAAATTTTATTTTTCTGTTATTTGGAAAGTTAAGGCGTTAAGGTTAGGGTCTATAGAAGGAAAGACAGACTCCTCTCTCTTTTCACACACTCACAAAATACACCATCTCATTCTCTCTCTGTCTCTCTCTCATAATATGTATATTTCCATGGCCGATTTCAGTTTGGTGTCCTGGATGGGTGGGTTACGATGTCCCTTACAAATATGAGGACCTTAGGCCATTTTTTTTTCTATTTACTGATCGGGCAAGGGCTGGTAACGGACGGACTGGCAGATCGATGGACCGACCGACATGTACAAAAAGCAATATACCCCCGCTTCTTTAAAAAAAGATAGTGGGCATTAAAGATTCGTTGCTTGTATATACAAACTCACAGAGACGAGATATTAATTCTGGAAGCAGTAGGCATGTAGTAATGAGATTTTCTGTCTGTTCAGCTCTGCATCCGGGTAATCGAGAAACAAAAACTACCCGTGTAGCTGTATTCAACGGGAGCTCTTTACTGTGTGACATTTGATCCCTCCTTTTCGAAATTAATTTAATATAGATATTATTTGTAGTTTTCACAAAGTATGTGACATACACGTTTCAGCGTAACTTCACAAACGACCAAACTAATATGTCACATAAGTTAATGTCATGTCTTCGGTCGAATGCACCACATCCATCTGTGACATATACGTTTCAACACGACATTATATAAGGCTACAAACAAGAAAGTTGTTAATTCGATTCCTCTCACAAACCCCGTGTATTATCTTTCATTAACACCGTATTTTATTTCTTTTTTAAATTTACTACGGCTTACATGTTGAGTCAACAATTGTTAGAAGCTGTACATATGAAAGAATATATGGTGGCATACTTCTGCAAGTCAAATACCTACTTAGCTATGTTGAAACTTTTCTGAAAAATTGTTACATATTCAGTTAGTATCTGGCAAGTAGCAAATTTTCAAGTTATCTACTTAGGTATCTTAACAGGACTTAACTGTCTGTTAGTGCCCACTACTGCCAATCACATATTCACTTATTTTAACTGGATATCATGCCTTTTTCCAGATAATTATGTGAAAAAATGCTTGTTATCCACATAATTTAACTGATTAACTTGAAAAAAAAGCGAGATATCCAGTTATCTTAAGTGAATATATGGCTGGCAGTAGTGGGCACTAAAAGGCAGTTTTTGTGTTATGATACCTAAGAGGATAACACGAAAGTTTTCTACTTGCCAGATACTAACTGAATATGTACAATTTTTCAGAAATGTTTCGACATAGCTATGTGGATAAGATGTTGGCATGAATATGCCACCATATTAACCTAAATATTGTGGCATATTTCTACCAGCCACTTATCAACTTGTCGAAACATTTCTGAAAAAGTGTCACATCTTCAGTATCTGGTAAGTAGAAAATTTTCAAGTTATCTACTTAGGTATCTTAACAGGACTATGCCACCATACCTAAATTATGGTGGCATATTTCTGCCAGCCACTTATCCACTTAGCTTTGTCGAAACTTTTCCGAAAAAGTGTCACATATCAGTTAGTATCTGGCAAATAGAAAACTTTCTTGTTATCCTATGGTGGCATATTCATGCAAACCACTTATCCACTTAGCTATGTCGAAACATTTCTGAAAAATTGTCACATATTCGGTTAGTATCTGGCAAGTAGAAAACTTTCATGTTATATGGTGGCATATTTCTGCCAGCCACTTATCCACTTAGCTATGTCGAAACTTTTCTGATAAATTGTCACATATTCAGTTATTATCTGGCAAGTAGAACATTTTCGTGTTATCCTCTTAGTTATCTTAACATAACAAAACTGCCTGTTAGTGCCCATTACTGCCAGCCATATATTCACTTAAGATAACTGGATATCTCGCCCTTTTTTCAAGTTAGTTAAATTATGTGGATAACAAGCATTTTTTCACATAATTATCTGGGAAACAAACAACATGATATCCAGATAGCTTAAGTGAAAATGTGATTGGCAGCAGTGGGCACTAACAGACAGTTTAGTCCTGTTAAGATACCTAAAAGAATAACCTTTTTTCTACATGCCAGATAATAACTGAATATGTGACTTTTTTTTTTTCAGAAAAGTTTCGCTATAACTAAGTGGTTAAGTGGCTGGCAGAAATATGCGACCCTAGGTTGGCTTTAGTGGACACTAACATATGGTGGCATATTTCTGCCAACCACTTATCCACTTAGCTATGTCGAAACTTTTCTGAAAAATTGTCACATATTCACTTAGTATCTGGTAAGTAGAAAACTTTCGTGTTATCCTCTTAAGTATCATAACAGGACAAAACTGCCTGTTAGTGCCCACTACTGCCAGCTATATATTCACTTAAGATAAGTAGATATCTCGCCTTTTTTCAAGTTATTTAGTTAAATTATGTGGATAACAGGCATTTTTTCACATAATTATCTGGAAAAAAGCATGATATCCTGTTAACCTAAGTGAAAATGTGATTGGCAGTAGTGGGCACTAACAGACAGGTTATTCCTGTTAAGATACCAAAGTGGATAAGTTGAAAATGTTCTACTTGCCAGATAATAACTGAATATGTGACAATTTTTCAGAAACGTTAAAACATAACAAAGTGGAGACGTGGTTGGCAGAAATATGCCACCATAAAAAAATAGTATGAGATTTTTTGTAATACTTTTAGGTTGGTTGACAAAAATACTTTTTTATGGATGAATGCATAAATGATAGTTCTCGTCAGATTCTTAGAAATGTAATAATTTCGATAAAGTCTACCCTTTAATCAAGTTGCTTTGGACTTTTTCTCACATCACACTGTACCGATACCCTGTGTCGCTCCCTTACGGTGATTAAAGTACACGTTTTAAGTCTTCGTTCATTCCCGAGATATGGAGTAATCATAAGGAATATTAGTTTTAAGATCAAATACTCTAAAAAATATATGAACTTCTTTCCATATCTGTTGAACTTTTAATATGTTGGAATTGGTTGTTTGTTGGTTTAACCTTATTTATTTGAAAATTATTTCACGTCGATTTGGAAATCCTTCTCGATGGATCCTGGATTGGGCTAGTACTTTTCACCCGGAAAGGTCATAAAAATTATCGTTCCCATATCGGGGTTCGAAACTTCAACCTTCGGATCTGCGGTCGGGTATGTTACATTGTATAACTGATCCACGTCGTCATTAAATATGATGTATCGACGATACAATGAAGTTTAAGACATCTTCATAAGACAAATGATCTAAATTTACTCCGGTGTCAGGAGGAACTGCCAAGTTTACACGTGCAAACGAAGTCGTTTCGGTTATAGTCAGTAAACGTTCACAAACTTGTGTTACTGTTTACACGTCCTAGATACGAGACGCATGAACACACGATAAGCACGAGCAGTAAATGCGCATTAATGCACATTAAGATCTAAATGCCTTTTATTATCAAACACTTAACCTCATGTTTTGGGTATATTTCAGGGGAGACAACTCCATAAAAACCATTGTTTATGGTTCACAGATGCACGCTTAACCATTTTGTTTACGTAACTATACTTTATCAATTCTACAGCTATCTCTACAGTTACAAACACAAATATTATGGTATCATACCTGTAAGACAATGCACTTGGAACTTTTATTTTACATCTTGCTAAGATTCCATTAAACAGATCAGTCACCACAAAAACGCGACATCCTGTCAATGATTATTCCTACTAGTGATGATTTAAAAACTTTATGCTTGGTCAACCAGACCAAATTATCGATGTTTATTTAACACAGAGATGGTCAATTCTCATGTAAAATTCAGCCACAACAATGTTTGTGAAGCAGTTACTGCTTTTAATCAGAATGCATCTAGACAGCAGACTCGGCACTCAGACTGACCATAGAAACAAATCAATCGTCATTCTCTAATCCGAATAACGTATCCTTTCAATATACTTGCGTCGCTATACAAATATAAAATAACCGACTTTGTCCTCGTGTTCATACAACCATGTACATTTTTTATCATCTCACAATATATGTATTAATATCAATAAATAGTTCCAAGCGATGCTAATCGATTGCATTACTACTATGCATGACGTGTCACAAATTGAATAGAGGACGAATATTTAAGGATTGCATAAGATCAAAAGTTTAGCCGGATGGTTTTAGTAAATTCTACATAATTATGTTGAAATATTATATGTTTTGTTAAAATGAAAAGAATATCTTTAAAAAAGATACTCGGCCGTGGTAACCAGCTTAATGATTAGTGTCTGAATGGTTTAACATGTAATAGATTTTGTTGTTGGTTTAATAGTTGTGTAATTCCTGTGTCAGTGCAGCTCTTTGAAATACCACGGATCCTAATAATTTGTACAATCTTGGTTGACACTTACAGCCTTAAAACATCTGCGCATTAGACTTCATTTCGCGGGCTACAAAACGAAACCGGATGTTACGTTTTTGTTGCATTTAGGATCTGCCAGGATCGATCAATCAATTCCGAAATCTATGTGTTTCCTATTTTTTAGCGTTCTGCTCTTTCAAATTACCTTAAAAAGCTGCAGTTTCTTACTATTCGGGACAAATCGTTCGCAGGGGGAGAAAACTTCAACTTTTAAAACAAACAGAGATCTAAAGAACTCGTTCTCGCAACTCCTTTTTTTCTTTTGACTAATTTTACAATGACCAATGGGAATTTAGCAAAGTATATAACAACCAATGAAAAGCCTTATTTTATTCCGCTTCATTACTGTCGGCCTAACGGCCGAGAAAAAAACAACTTTTAACGGAACTGCCTTTTAACTCGCTTCAGTATGCTATAGGTGTTTATTGGTCATGGGTTTTCCCAGCGTCGGATACCCATGGCTGCCCATTACATCTTTCAGCCGTGGGATACTTGGCTAGCACTTTATCGTTAAGAAGTACGTCGACCAATCAAAATACTGCTTACATAAATGAGTACTTTTCAGTCTGTTAGTCGGTAAAAAGGTTTGTCCAAGATCCGTACGTACGAGCGTTTCTACTGGTCCAAAAGTCCCTACTTCTTAATGGGGCTGCGAATAGTGGCGCGGCTTTTCAAATAATCGATAACGAACAAATCCGAACTAATAATCCCACGGACGATGGAGTAACGGAATGAGCGCTCGTTGGTTTCCGACGATGGGATTTTCCATGCATAAAAATGATAAATCATTAAATAATAATATAAAAAATAAAAGACACAGATGACAGACAACTGTGCGTTTGGGTTTCCTAATAAAACGGATCTTAAACTGGTATTTATTTGATATAAAATATATATGAGTATACATCATATCACATGATTCATATTTTTGATATTAAATACATCCGTATAAGCTCCTTTTTTATGTTACCATTTATTTCTCAACCAACATTGATTGTTCTATAATACATACACGTAAGCACATGGTGGATGCAATGCGCAAAATGCTTCCAACATAGTTCAAGGCTAATCATAAAATTGATAGTTTTGTCATCGCCGTCTTCTAACGCACTTATGTGATTGACAGTTTCAGAAATTTGGAGTACCTCTGGTCGTTTGAACAAATTTAGCAGTATATAAAACATCGAAATCTTTTCCCAGAACAGAAGTAAAGTCTGACTAGAGTCAAAAACGCTTATGGCAACCATAATCTACTGAGATAGTGTCTCAAGGTCCTAACCATCTGAGAAACTGGAGTAGCAATGATGAATTAACCATTACCATGCTAAATTTCTTAATTGGACTTGTCCTTTCTTCATTTTTGACTGTACCACTGGTTGCTTATAGTGTTACTTGCTGAACATTCATTGACTGAATATCGAACAATGAAGACCTTGATCAGACTGCACGGATATGCAGGATTGATCTTGATCTGCAATGGTCGCAAAGGCAGTCACATGTGCCCACATCATCGTAAGGCTTATCCACTTGCTTTTACAGCGACTTTAAGATCTTTACATGTTTATTACGAAGTTTTTTTTGTTTTTGGGATATTCCTTTTTCAGGGGTATGGTAAGTTTTACCTCACTAATTACCTCAGAAAATAAAGAGAACCATCACACCCTCGCTTTCTCGTTATATACAAGATGATCTAAGAAACATGCAAACGAAAGTTATAGCTTTACACTACCGGCTAGAGATAACGTTTTAACTACTACGCTAACCGGATTATCGATTGCTCGTGACATTATCACATAAATTGATATAATTTTTGGAAGAATGAATGATAAATAATTACCGATTCTAATCTATAAGCCCATTTGAAGTCTACAGATTTTTTTCCCGTTGCTGATTAATTACGACTGTGAAAGTATTAAAGGTGGTAATAAATTTGTCACAGATGATAAATTTGTTACAGACAATATACCCTCTTTAAAAGTCGTAATTAAACATCAACCTTATTGTTTTTGTCAGTGGGACATTAAACTAAGTTATGATCCCTCAAACTCGACGCTTTGGAAATTTTCATATGCGCTTGCACAGTGGCTAAAATGGAACGTTAAATCTTAGGAAATAGACAGTTCTATTTTTCATGGAACGTTAAATCCTAGGAAATAGACAGTTCTATTTTTCATGGATGTTTATACCTGAAATAGTGGTTTCCATCTTGGTGAAATAATGCCACCGCATGCCAAAAAAGTAGGACAACATCTAATTATTCCTTTTTGTGCTCTTTGAAGTATTTACTGCCCTTCAATTCGACAGACACATTTATGACTACAAATACTCATTACTGTTTTTAAAAGTTAATAATTATGTTATTCATATGATGTTTGGTTTTATCAGTTCTCTAAATTTAAAAGTTAACAATATTTCTATTCTATAATTAATGATAACAAACAATCATAAAAGCAAATTTACGAGACGCACACACAATGGGCCATTTATATCTTCTAGGACAATATAACTTGTATAAAAACGTTTAAAACACTGAAAGCTATGTATATATTCCTCAAGAAAGCACAGAAGTGCTTTAGCTAAAGTCAGAAGTGGTGATGCACCATGAAAGGCATAAACTGGCTGATTCGTAAATATATGTAAGGTAGAAAAAATCTTAACTGCACTATAGCCATAAACGACATTTTATGACATAGAAAATTAATTACATATATTTTGTTTTTCAGAAAAGTCTATTATCTAACAAAGTGCCAAAACCTGCTGCGCAATTTAAGAGAAGAGAAGGAATTACCGTATAAATGTTAATATGAATAGTAATAATTAGACTTTATTCGTTGTTTTAAACGGTAAACAATAACTTTTTTAAAGCATTTGAATATTGATAAAATATGTGTGCAATTTCTAAAGCTATTTCTGTTATTTTGTTTATAAAATTATATGATTATATAACCTCTATAGTTTTTAAATTAAATTGTACAATAGTGAGATCAATTTTTTTAAATCTTGTTTCCACTTGTTAACCCGACCGACCCTATTTTTTTGTTCCGACCCTTATCTTTTCCTAGTATAAGGGATAACACGGTTTCAAAACGTCATTTTCGTCACATCTTCAAAAAAAAAAAAAAAAAAAAAAAAAAGAAAGAAAATAGGAAAAAAAATTGCGACCTACCGACCCTATAATTTTAGATGTTAGAGGAAACAATCAACTTATTAACTTTTTTTTTGGCCTAATAAAAATATGTCTGTATGTTTATTAACGTCATGCCATATATTTTGTACTGTCAAATGCCGTTATACAAAAACCCGGATGTGTATCGCTGATGCGCATGCGCCTATACATACAGGAAACTGACATCTCATAATTAGAATAATGATAATTCATGCCTACACGAATCGGTATCGCGCCCTTTCCTCTTTGCTTCTCTTAGAAATAACAAATGTATATTTAACAGAGCGAGTTTTTCCAACAATTAGTAATAAATGTATTGTGTCTGCAGCCAGCAAATGAGAAAGGCGTTAACGACTGTTTCTCAGAGCGGTGTTATAGGAGAAATTTTGGAAATCAAACTGGTCGGCTTATTTTCGGCATCATCAACTACCTTAGTGGCAATTGAGTGACATTTAAAAAAAGAATTCGCCGAGCTTTGCCAAGATTAAAGCCTCAACGGCTGCAGAATTCAATGTAGACAGAATATTTATATATGTCTTACATTTTTTGGCAGATTACTGGATCATGCTTTAATTTATTTGACAAACACGACAGCATCAAAGTATATACGATGGATATAAAAAGTACGCCAAAAACCTGTGAACAAATTATACATGCAATTAGAATGCTACCATAATGGTTATTTGGTCGGTTCAATATTCTAAAAAGATAAATCAATTTTTCGACTTTTGAAGAATGCGCTTCTTCACGTACTTGATTGAAAAAAGTAAAAACGGGAACAAATTATTATGATACTTGAAATAAAAATCGTCTGCTCACAAGTTTCTTAGATAAAATGCACTGGCAATAAAAGAAGAGAAATGCTCCGATATTTGCTTTGAGGATTGCGGTGAAGAGCACGAGTTTAAGTGTCTCCCGGCTTACCCAATTCGTGCATCACAGAACATGTATCTTGTTATCGTTTTTTTTTGTTTTTTTTTTCCGTGTGTGTGCTTCATTCGCTTCATGGATCTTAATTTCGATTATGTCGTCTCAAAATGTAGAGATATTGATATTCAAGTGATGATTAAAAGACTAATATTGATATTCAAGTGATGATTAAAAGACCAATGAAAAGTCCGATATACAATATGCAACAGCTGCTGTCGGAAACATTGTGGATTGACCTACTTAGCGTCACTTAAATATGTGTTTTAAGTTTTATTTATTTAACTATTTATTTAGATCTATTATTTTTGTAAAAGTGTTCAAATCTTAAGTTTGTTACAAAATATGATTAATTCATTTAATTAAATGTATATACATTAAATTATTTACATTTTCATATGGCTAATACCAACTCAATCTGCCTTGATTGCCCTCGGATAGTTGGTCGGAATAAAAAAAAAGGCATTTTCGAAATGGAAACTGCTAACGACAATGGACATTACATCTGAGGAAGCTGTCAAATGAACGAAATTGTATTAGTCGACATTTGCTCATAAAAAAAATCACTCCGGTCATTATCTGTCTTGCATTCATGTTGAAGTCTGATTTATCATACAGACAAAGTTCTTACGTTCTAGGCCCGACGTGATGCACAACATAATTGTTTCTGTTTCCAGAAATAACGTGATGCACAACGCAATTGCGGTTATTTAAATGCCTTGGTTATTTTGGTCTAATCATTGATCAAACAAAACCTTTGTCAGCAAAATATTCAACAAAATAATGAATTATTTTTGAAATGCAATTTGAAACTATCTGGGTTGAAGTATTGTTCCTGGAGAATTTCTTATACCATTGCATTATTTTATTAACAATAGAATAGCCTAATCCAAGACGTTTGAAAAGTATTGTCAACAGATATTGTTTCCGAATATGCATTGAATTCCGTAAATATAAGAAATGTACGTAATTCCGATGTATCTCCCAATCTAGTCGATGCTGGCTATCACATAATCATAAACAAATTAACACATTATTGCATAATTACACATATACAGTCCACCCTGTCTTAAGCGGTCACTCAATGGATCAAGAGGAAGTGACCGCTTAACAGAGATGACCGCTAAATGAAGTTTTGATATATAGCAAAATACTACTGTCTGGTGATATTAAAATTGACCGTTAAAGACAGGCTGAACTCTTAGTACAGGTGGCCTCTAAGACAGGTTAAACTGTACTTCGCAATAGCAAAAATAAATATGTATAAATATGTCATAAAAATGTTATGTTTCTATGGAAAATCGAAATGTCAATAATGTATCCTTATGAAAGAAAATCTCACTCATAATTTGTCCAAATACATGTAGAAATGAAGCAATATTATTTAGTTCAAATATATTTTATTGCTGATGAAACAGTATACGGTAAATGGGTCAAGCCACGAGTTCCAACAAGAATTTATGGCTCTCTCCAGGTCATGTTTCTAATTTGCACAAATGCGTTTAGTTATGTTGAGATAAAGACAAAATACACTACTGTTAACTACTTTTCGTTGACATGTCGTGGAAACTGTAATAAAGTCAATTTCATTGGTACATATATTCGTGGATTTATTTTCTAGTAAATATAGGGACATTTTTCTGGGGATTGATATCAATGGATAAAGCCATCTACGAAATCAAAATTAATCCCCCACGAACATTAATGATTCTACAGTATTTTCTATTAATTAGGATATAATGGTTAGTCACCTACACAAAAATGATTCATTGATTCATTTTATACCATTACATGATAAAGATACCCAAAAAATCACGGCCAGTATAAATTGGCATCAAAACTGTTGCTTTTTCTTGTTTGTGTTCGAATCAACAAAGGTAAGCGTTTTCATTTCAGAGATTTTTATGCAAATTCAGTTTGAGATTAAATTTCCATTTTTTTTTTACCCAAAATTAATAGTAGCCGTTCAAACAGTTTGCTAAAGAATATCTGGAAGGATCATGTTATCAAAAATAACGTTAAAGAGTCTGCAAATGATATAGCGCAAAAAATGGTAAGGATGAATGCCTAACGCTAGTTTTGTGGCTATAAAAATATGGAGATGATGAATTAGATGAAAAATCTATAAAAAAAAAATCATTAAGAAGGATAAAATTTAACAATATTATCATTCCTGTATCTATGCCTCAAAATCAATGTCCAAGCAGAAAATAGACTTTTTGTCTTTACCATCTACACGTACTTATGTTTGTTTGTGTTAGGTTTAACGTCCTTCCGACAGTATTTCAGTCATTAGGAGATTATTTCTATTTGAGACAGACATAGTGCTGCACCATATTGCAGTATCACGCCGTAGAAAATTGACATGATACCACACACAGTCACATTAGCCTGACACCGGGCAAACCAGTCCTGGAACTACTCTTATATACTGAACACCAAGCAAGGGAGGTATACCAGTACCATTTTTTACAACTTTGTATGTAGCGGCCGGGACACTCACAATACCAACATACCAACGGATGCTTTTTTTACTAAGTTTACGTATTAAGAAAAGATGGTCATGCTTGCAGTAACGAATCATGGTTTGTTTGCGATTTGCATGAATACTGTAAAATCATTAAATTTCGTGGATATTAAATTTTATTAAATCTGTAATAAATTTTGTTTATGTATTCCTGGGTCCATGTTCTAGAAAACGTGAGTTCTTTTTATTAAACATTTAACGTGGAAAAAGCCGTCCACGAAATCGACGAACGTTTCCCCCCACGAAAATCAATGATTCTTCAGTAAATGGTTTTAAATCAGCTGTATCCTCTCTGTAAAAACCATTATAAAACAACCTTTACATATCTAGCTTTTTCCCAAATGGTCGTTTTTTTTAGGTAACACGTCTAGCGTTTGTAGCCCGTTGGCAGCTTTCTTACGTCTTTGTTATTTTTCATCATATTATAGATCTGGAACTCATTTGATTCTTATTTGGTATGCGTCTGTGTGATAAAGACATATTCGAAGTGCTTTTTATCATTATACGTTTGAAAAAAGTAGAAAAAAAAATCTGATTTTGTTCTTATTTACAAAACAATAAGAACAACAGCAGAAACATGGTTACTTCTCAAACTGACCTTAAGTATATCAATGTTTTGTGTTAAATTTTTTTTGATAATTATATTATAGTAAATCATTCTTTAAAACATCCCCCCCCCCAAAAAAAAAAAAAAGTTTTGATTTGGTTATATTTAATTAAACACTTCATTATATGTGGTATGTTTATATTCGTATATTTAGATATAATTGGAAGATTTGAAATCCAAAAATATTGTACTGTATATGAAACAAACAAAACTAAATAGCTACCAAGCAAAAGCTCATTTATTGACATAAATACAAGATAAAATAACAACAATTCCTAATCAAAGCGCTGAAGGCACTGAAGTTTTGTGCGTCTCAAGTGGAAAAGGGTTTGACGAGCTATAGGTATGCAAGGTAACTTAGTTTTTGCCAGGTACTAAACTTATATTAAAATAATGAACGATTTTATTATTATTATTTTTATGATTATTTAGATATGCATATTTTATATAAGTCTTATAGAATTACGAAGAGTGAGAGTGGCGATGTGCTAATTGTTAACAGTCCGTTGAAACAAATGGTGCATTCATCTTAAATTTCTTGTAATTACCTTACTTACGCAAAGTTAAAGCGGTTTTATTGGCAATTGCTTGAAAATTTATCCAACGTTTATTTAATTTACTTCGATAAACAAAATTTGCGAAAATACTGTATCTTATGTAACAGCTAGTCTCTATTTATAGATACAAAAATCAGTGGCTCTACGTGGTATCTAAGCAACTTTGGATAGTACATATACAGGTATCGGCCATTCTATAGTGCAATAAATCACCCCTGGAGGTATCTGAGGTCGATAGCTTGATCAATGAGATTATTAATATGTTGCATGGATTTGTATCGATTTAAAGCTTTGTATATGGATCATTGTAACACCATTAAATGACCGAAACCTGCACATCCACCATCCAAATTCAGCTACGAACCACCTGTGTCAAAAGAAACTATATTCCCCTGCATGGTAAAGTGACAGTTACAATGTACGCAACATCATAGAGAAATTAGTTCCTTTTTTGCTTTTATGTCACGTACAATTATTGTGTCCCCTAACTATTTATTTTTTACTCAAAATTGAGTTTTCAACACTTTTGCTGAATATCAGAATTTTGTTCAATTGTTTGATCACTCATACACAATTCAGAGGTTATTCGGTTTTTAATGAACAGAAACGGATGATCAGAATGTAGGTACTAAAGAAGTGAGTGACTACGTCACACACAACTAATTTTCCACATTAATATCGATTTTCCTACTTATCAATTTATCAGTAAATTGGACATGGCACTCAGATTGACTAAATAGTATACACAAAACTTTATGGAATAGTGCTGTGCTGTTCTTGACCATATTTACGGGTTTCTCAAAACGATAATTTTGCAAGATAAGAGGAAAAAAAACAAAAAAAAAACAACAACAACAACAACAACAGAAAACAAACAAACAAAAAAATAAAAAAAACGGGGTCGGAAGCAGCACGTATAATTTTGGCAGTTTTTGACGTTAGTAATGTGTCTTTATGCGAACTTTTAGACAAGTTAACATGAGGCGAGCTTAACATGTCCCGCTCAGCATTATCCGACGTTGCCATAGTTACAGTGGATTTTACATCAGTTCAATTCGCATCTGCAGTTTCAAAATATATCAAAGTTATACCCTTTGGCTTCGGTATAAATTAACAAATTTCAGTATTACTAGTAATATTGCTATGAAAATTGAACATGATTTTGATGAATTAAGTATGACTAAGACAATTATATTTAGCGTTTCTTTATCTTTGAATCTGATAATCATAAACATTTGAGAATAGGATGTTTGTCAAAGTTTTGATGGAGAAAACGGAAATCGATTTTTATATGATATATGTATTATTTTATCAAGCATCGACCCTATTGCTGTTAAATAACATCTTAGGTAACAACTTGGCCCTTCGTTCCATCCTTGGACCATCTTATACATACGCGAAAGGAAATTAAAATTAGAAATTCAGGGTGGTGTTCTATTACCTTACTCTACGAGTCTTCTAGAACATCATGGGAACTGGTGTTATTGTCTATCTGAGATTCAATTCATTTTCCACCTACTGCACCAACTTCCATTCCCTCATTGAAATCCAGTTTATCGTCTCAACTTATACTGCCAGTCGGCCAATGATTGCGCCATTTTCAGCTGATTCCACCCAAAACATAAACGAACCACTTCTATTTCAGTCATGTTTAGCAATATGGTCCAGGGACCATGCCAGCGGTTGCGCCTGAACATGTATGTATTATAAAGTTCCCGCCGAAACACAGATGCCGAGGCAAGCCAGAATAATCAGAAACTGGTTCCCGGCAGCTAAGTTAACCCATTGAGTTTCCCTGCCACTAACTGCCCCGACTGGTGAATCAGACTCTCTGGCTACCTCTTATATGAGCTCACCAAATTCTTCAGTAACGGCCCTACACACTATTTGCAATATTTTATCACTTGATTTTACATGATTAAAATGCCATATATATTCGGAGGGTGAAACAAAATTAACAAAAAAATAAACAATACATGATTCACATGACAGCCATGGATATTGTAACTGTCATGTGAGCTAATGTGTATTGGGGAACATCTCAACAGTCAATACACAGGGGTGTTCGAAAGGTATCCGCGAAAGTTCCACAAGTTATTTATTAACATTGATATTACGATAAAATTGTCCACTGTTTCTTTTTAACCAAAAAAAAAAAATGTAGTGTATCTAAAACAGTGTTAACCGTTTTGTTGTATATATTACAGTCTGGCGTATTTGTACTTGCATTGTCCCCACGTCCAAACATTTGTTGAGAATGCTCCATAATTTGCCCCCATAAGTGGCGCAAATGCTACTCACGCTACGCCCTAATAATACTCAAGAGTCCTAATGATACATCTTAATTAAGATCATTGAAAGAAGTGTCTGGATTCGGTTTTTGCGATGTTTTTAAAAGGTAAGCATGATTCATAAAAAATGCATGCTTGTATCCTCTTTGGTAGAACAGACATGACAGGGTACTTTTTTTAATAGTGAAGTGTGGAAACAACAAAAAAAAATGTTTTATCGAAAAAAGTTTTCAGATGGAAGGAGACCGTTTTTTGATGAAATGACAATATAGATCATATAAAGATCGCTTCTGAGAATTTCTCCCTCAGAGCTCATGAATAATTTCACATTAATTCATTTGTTATATCTATAATGGTGACTTTGAGTAAATTAGATGTTTACTATGCCCTTAAATAAGACAACGGCAAGAATATGAATTTATATATGAATATTGCCAGTAGAGAGTCCTAAATTCTAATGACAAGATCTGAACTGATCAATGCATCTTTGACAGTTATTTCGTACAAAGTAACATCCTTCTAATTTGAAATGCACACAAATTCCCTTGGCAACATACTCCATGAAATATTTGATTGCAACATATTGCAGAATGAATTCTTGGTTTTATATTTGTTTGTGTATATAACTCACAATAGCAATATTGATATGCAGCAAGTATTCGCTGATCCGCAGGATTTGATTTTGGAGGGGTGTCAAAATCCCTTTGATATTCTCTGTATTGCCATTGCGAATATCAATACATGCATGAATATGGGAGTAAGATCCAAATGCGTGCATCGTAGAAACATCTTTATACAAGTTTGATACTCACGATTGTTTAAGGTCCAATAATGCAGACTGATAGCCATCGATCTCTCGGTTGCCTCTCCCTCCCGACGAGTGAAATTGACAGGTCATAAACTAAAGCAAACACATTATGCTGCGTCCAGGTCCAATGAACCACAAGACCTGGCTTCCGCATTGCACGAAATGATAAATTGATGACTTTCGCATTTAGTCATTCATATTGCTGAATACGTCTTAGGTTTTCAGTACACAAGTTCTATTGTCATTTCCAACATTTATTTTTGCAAAATAAAATATTTTCCATTGCCGCCAAAAGCATTATTTAATTATACAAAAATAAAAATTATAATAGCAGATGATTATCGGGTGGTCATTTTGATGTGTATGGTTTTAAGATGATATCCTTTTTTTTTAATCTGAAATCCATATAAAGTTTATCAAAACTGCTCAAACGATGTAACAGACGATGGCCACTTTAGTTTAGAGGCAATGCGTATGAGTTTGTGTTTGAGTGACTCTAGCCAATATGTTTTCAAAACCCTGCAAACTAGAAATAATTTGATATGAAGTTAACGTTTGAAAAGTAATGTAAAACTAGTGCTGGTTGTTTTCTTTATTTTTTCATTTTTATTTTTTATCTATTTATTTTTAATTTTAGATAAAAGAACGTTTTGTTGTTATATCATTCAAAAGCAATGACTGGAATACAGTGGCCAGTTGTGAGAAATAACATACATGAAAAACTCTTACATCAGGGAGGAAGTGTTACACGAATGATGGAGTTATTCTGTCAATATTTCTTCTGATAACTATTACGGAGCTCCCGGCAGACGTCAGTTCCTCTGATGATTTTTGTATCAGAGAAAAAACAACAACATTGGACATCAAAATTAATTATCTTGAAAACAACAACAACAACAACAAAAAACAACAACAAAAACAGGAGAATGTGGTGTAATATTGAAGTTTGTTGATGGAGGTTGCCTAATTTCTGTTCTATGCGTGCTTTTTTGAAATCAAGACATTTCGAATAAAATGTTGAAATCGTTTCCTTAAGGGCATAAGATGTTGGATTTTGATTGAACCTTCTTCAATATTACACCTCTTTTAAATATAGTCATTCTTAATTCAATATTTTGTCATCCGGTCCATATTTGAGAAATTAAACGGGATTGACCTGTAAGGTGAAGTTTAAGATTTGAGATGCTCCTTCGGGCGCTTTGTTGTTAAATTGATAAGATGACGTTATCGCTGAGCATGTATTTTACGAGCCCTCTTATATGAAAAAAATCAACTATATCAAAATTCAAATTAAATAAAATAAATATTCGGTATAATATAACAAATAACACAGGGCATTTTTGAGCGTTATGCAAGTTTCTGGACTGTTAGGTCGGACCTCGGAAGGTATATGGACTTCCACAGTCCAAATGACCAGTCCATAAACTTGCATACTGTCCTCAATGTCATGTTTTATTTGTGAAATGAATATTCACAACACATTGGACGTTTGCTGCTAAGATAGATTTCATATTAATGTTTTGAACTTGTTTCCCAGTATTTGAAAAAAAAATGTTTCCACTAAAGTTATAAAAGCCTTCAGGCACATGATGAAATCGTTAAAAAAAAAATTTTTTAATAAAGCTTTAGCACGTGAATCAAATACTATAAATATACTCAAATACGTTCACCTTCCCTTGTACCGTCAGGTTTGTTTTGACTCAGTCACGCAGATTTACGCGCGCAGTTGGACATTTCCGGGATTCGATTTTGCACGGAGGGTAACAACACTGAAAGATTTTCGTGCTTTTCACATAAAAAAAAAAAAAAAAAAAAAAAAAAAAAAAAATCTCTGTTCCGTCTTCACCAGCTCAGCGATATCGTAAGATCAGCCTGTGAAGTGAGCACGTGCACGAACAGTGAATGTGATAAGTCATGTAACGGCACACGAATGTTTTAAATGTCTAAATATAGGTTTTATAATTCCTAATATAAGTTCAAAACAGTGTAAGGCTATTGCCTGTGATGGAGAAAACCCCATTCTTTACAATCCCGGAATGTTACATCGGTTGACTACGCGTCTGCAGGTGGCTATTGTCAGACGTCATACATACATAGTTAAAAATCAAACTCTTAGTCTATGACCATCTGTGAACGAGCTGCTTTAAACCGGAAATTCAGGGAGTAACAGAAAAGTCTGATAGACATAATATGACAAAGAAACCAAATGAGATATGGCACTGCTAGACATCCTCCTTTGTATTTGTCAGGATTTCGGCGCTCGTAACCATCACTAATTTTTAGATTTATGATGCAAGATATGCGTCTTTATTATATTGCCACAGTAAGCGAATGTTAATGTGAAAATTAAATTTGCGATATTATGAATATTTTGTCTAGTCCAGAGTGGTATCTAGTATAGACCAATATAATATTTCTAGCCAGGAATCCAGTAGTTGTCTTCTCTAGCGTAAATGCAAAATGTAATAAAATTGTCACACAAACGTTAGTGATTTTCACTGACATTAATGAGAAAAACAACTTCTTTTATCCTATGTGATTTAACCTTAATATTTACAAGACGTACTATTCGTCTTTTTCGGTAGCCATCCATTGCTTGCCTACTGCACGAAAAAGGAATCCCCATATAAGCAAATAAGTGATTATAACAACTTCATGCAAAGTTTACAGTTCCCTAAAAATCGACCATCCTGGAACCACTTTTTTCAGATAAGTACGAGTATAAACTTAGTGTATTTGAAATTTGATTTGGTACCAAATATCCCTCGAGGGCAAGATTCAGGATTACACTCTCAGACTTTGCTGTTAGCCACATAAGATCAGCCCAACCTCGTGGGAGGAACCTCATCTTGAAGGAATGCATATGTTCATGATCATTTGATAATGTTTTGAACAAAATGATGATGTATTCCGAATACCGGTTTCAGAAAACATGTCGTTAATATATACTCGTATATTTTTTTTGGACGGTCTTCCATCCTTTCATTGGTGATGTCCGGGTATGGCGTCGAGCTTCGTCGGGCGTCCTGTCAGGATGATGTTTTTTAAATTTGCTATGACGTCAATTTCCTGCATTGGATTGCCTCACTATTCAGACTGTTACTTAAATGGATGGACCTTTATATTATACAGTTGACCTTGTGACCATGACCATTTACATAATTTTGATAAAAAAAGGCCCGAAAAAAAAAACAAACAAAAAAAACAACAACAAAAAAACATCAAGTCTTGTTTGAATTGGAGTTAATTAAACCAATCTTCTTAATCTGTCGAATATTTCAGGTGCAATCTATGTTTTAGAAACGTTTGTTCAGTGCCATAAAAAATACCTTTCCCATTTGCAATTTATTCTGATCAACGTTTTCCAAGAGTAATATTATACTAATATAAGAAAATTTCTGAGTGGAATCTATAGGCAAACCGTCCCCATACGTAATTGGTTTAATGTTTTATTATTTGTAGAAAGCAATGAAGTGAACAGTTGTTTTAAATGAAATTAAATTTTGACTTCTTATTTCAGAGAAAGTTTCTGTATAGATGAAAAGAGGAAATAACACAATCTCCTCTAGATATCTGAAGGTTGCGTGGCAATCAATATGTCGCATCTCTTTTCCTGATTGCTGGTTTTAAAGAAATATGTTACAACATTTTATGGAAATAAAGATCTGCTTTCATAAAACACAATTATGCATATATCATATTTATGTTATGAATTAGTTGTGAAGAACTACCAATGCATTATTTTTATCAAGTTAAATTGAGATGAGTTTGAAACAAATTCCTGACTACTTGCACAGAGTGATCACTGTACGCATTTATTGCCTTAGCTTCGATTCACAATATAGCCGAGTACAATTTCCGTAACTCTTGAAATTTGAAGCCTTTTAAATTCCTAAGTTTTATATCACATTGGTTTATCCATTTACTTCTGGTTTTGTCCGATTAAACCGCGTGTGACATTTTATCTTATTCTGTATCTCCTTTATCTCTGATGTCGGATTTTAATGAAACTTTGCACAATGATTTACCTTATTGAGATTGAGCAAATATTGAAGTCGTGTTAGTTTGAAGGTCATGTTTACAATGTTAAGTCAACAAAGCTTATTCGTGTTCACTATTATTGGCATGAATTGGAAGGGGAGGAACATCTGTGTTCATGGTAACATCTAGTTTTGTGATCATTATGAAGTTAAAACGTCATTAAATATAATTTGGCGGACTTATGGCGCTGTTTGCATGTGCTGCACTGCCTGTCTGCGATATGATGCGGCAGGCATTGTGCCATCGGCAATATGTCCCATCAAATTCCGAATGATCCCAGAAAGAGATGAGGCTGTGGTATAAACGTAACATTGCAGTCCGAAGACGTCAATCAACCTCTGCATGCCCATTACCAAGATTCATCAATATGATTTAAATGTCTGGTTTTGATTGTTTTTTGTGGTATACTCGTTCCGCGTTTTGTATTTAAACAGAACCATTTCGGCTTGGGCTTACGTTTTCCTTACACGGAATATATCTTAAACGTTATTTGTGTAATAAGACTTAATTTGAAACTGAATTTTGTCATTTTGAGTAATGTGTCTTCACGCGAATGAGCGCTGGCATACAGTTTGTTCATTTTATTGTTTTCTATATTCATTGATTTTATGTGCAGTGTATACTCAAATAATTCAGTCATCTGCAGTACAGGCAAGGTAGCAGTAGCATACCAATTCTTCTTTATCTAGCACTGTAAAATTAAGGTGTGATTGATCATTTCTTTGAGCATGCATGTATGTACATTAAAAATTGGTGACAAATACAACGCCAAAATAATCTCATGTGTTCATATTTCAAGCAAAAATCAATTCCTGATCATTTACAGCGAAAACTGATCACAGATATAGTTTTACATTTTAGCGTTTACAACGTGTAAAAATAAAAAGCTGTATCACTTATTAACTCTATAGAGTACATGTATTGAAACCAGTTTTGGTTGACTGGAACACCTGTACCTTTACATGTATGCAAAAACGGTGGAAATCTTATTTATGATTTTGTACCTACACAGAAAGACAACTTCCCCGAAAGATGGAGAGAAGGTGATTTGATACTTAAGCCGTTATAGCTGTATAAAGCTTACTAAAATGATTGTTTGATTTGTGGGTTTTTCAATTGTACTTAATTCAACCTGCATATTTTTCACCTACTGGAAATAGCAAATTCTTATGAAATCCAGATGTAAATGATCGTTTCTAGAGACATTTTATGATAACATAGAAAAAGATGGTAAGTTTTAAATAAGTGTGTTTACTATCACATTCCGAATATCAAAAACAATATGGTTTAAGCAGAATTTTACTTATCAAATGTTATTGATGTTAAGATATGATATGTAAGTCACCGTACTGTACATATACTAGACGAAACTTCGAAGTACTCCGACTAAAGTTTTATTCTATAGCATTTGTTGTATTCAAAATAACAGATTTTTGGTTTTCTATAGCTTTCCACGAAAATTAGTTTCACAGAGTTGATTATGCGTCAAAATTATTCAAGCAGACAACAGATTGAGCCAATGCAGATTTTAATATTAACTGGACATATGTTTTGGAAAATACATCTTCTCTACAAGTCTGAAATCGGAGTACTTAAAAGTTTCGTTAAGTATATAATTTTAGTATCAATAGCTATCGCGTGCGTATGCGATATAAATACTATCGTCCATGCCCCTTTTGTTCCACCGTAAGATAATATTAACGAAGGAATACTATTTTTCTATTGCGTGTAACTATAATGATATTTAATTTGACTTGTTCATTTCAATATCAATATCTTAAACACTGCATGATCAGATTGTACGTGCCAGGTCATATAGCTTCCCGGCATGAACAAAGCTGTTTGCAAATAATGTTATAAATGGACAGTTATTTCTAGAAATATTCTGCTGTTGATGTCTTATTTCGTCTTCAGCTTCATAAATCGTTGCCAAATAATGTCAGACAATTAGATTAAGTATTGTGTAATCGCTTTAGTGATCAGAGTTGATATCGTATTTATCTTAAAACACTGCAACTTGCATAAAATAGTAAGATGCATAAATTGGTTTCCGCGCCCCTGAGGGAGACACAATCCAGTTTTGATAATCTGAAAACATATTCAAATTTAGATTACGCACAAAGGATTTGTTTCATGCCTACAATTTAAATGGATTTGGCGTTTATAACTCAACTCTTTCTTAATCTCTGTCTGTACGTCTCCTTGTTCTTGGGCAAGTACTCCTTCCTTATCTCAGACATAAACTTCCCCAGCCTTGGCACGATATTCATCAGATTTGGACACTTGTAATTAATGGTTTTAATACTGAATTGCGCAGACATTCCTGATCGTATTGGCCACAAAATGTCTAGCACACGCAACCGAACAATTAAATATTATTTTCATTTTTTAAGCATATTCGGTCTCGACAGAAAAATGTTATAATAAGGTTTTGGATGCCGTTGAATATGTAATAATTATTCCGTTTATTGTCTCGTCCCGTTGCTTGGCAGACACATAGGGATCAATGAGTCTGTTGTCGTCCACGTTATTATCAACACTGGCTCGTTAAATATCTACCTTAAACTAATAAATACATCTGTATGAACCTAAACTGTAATATCATAATCGTAAGACGATATTTTGGTAAGTGAAATTACCTCTAATTCAAACATGGTCTTATTTTAATGAATCTTTTATATATACTTATGATTATGACAGTGATTTATATGACTGGAGTTTTTCTTTTCAAGAACATATGATAAAATCACCTATGAAAATTTGTGTTGAAACGTTCTTTGTGTTGCGTACATCAATAATTAAAACGTAATTTAAGCTATAAGTTTGTGAAATATAACATGTTCGCTGAGACAGAGAGTTGTACCTTAATTTTTAATGTTTTACCGATTTTTACCGACTTAACTCAATTTTCAAGGAGTGTTTTATGTTTAAGTACTGTATTATAGCACCGATCAAATTAAACGAAAGGATTTGAAGTTGTGAATTATTTGCATTTGGTATCTTCATTTTATAGAGTTATATTGTTTTTTGTATTCATATTGACTTGTTCGTGGTTCATTTTTCACTGATCTTCGGTGCATTATCAACGTTTTGAAGGGACGTCGTGCTTTCATTTGTGATATAAACCGAGGGAAGATAGCACTGCCTCGGAGATTAGGCTATTATTATCTATACAGTGTGGTCATACCACGTGGTATATAACTTCGTTTTAAGCTATCAAAAGTAGCATAATTTGCCTTCATTCGTAAAGAGAAAACTGTTGTAAGTAATTTATTTCTTCACTAATTCTAATTGGATATAGCGCATGCGAAGCGGAAATTTGTCAGATGTACAGTATTTCCTAACATTCGATAAAACATGCATGATTAGCGATGTGCTTTATGTGGTAGCAAACAAGAAGGTTTTCCCGAATGCTAGGAAAACTGTACAACTGACAAAAGAATCAATTAGACTTATGTGTAGGGCACAATTTCCCGCTTCGCGTGCGCTTTGATACAGAAAAAAAAGAACTTACCACACTTTTTTTCCCTCTGAATCGATACAAAATTTTTTTTCGCAATAGCTTAAAATGACGTCATATACCACGTGGTATGGTCATACAGTATAAGAGTCTGGTATTTGCAAGACTGGTAAAGCTTATGTAGGTTGTTTTGTTATTATAACTGTATGTCCTCTTTACATAAGTGATTGATTGAATAGAAGTCTTTTTGATATATCTGTGACAGTTTAACCACTTCCATTTATTCTAAACCACTGATTCGGATGAACCAGAATGGGAGACGAAACAGCTGCTAGCATTTCCAAAATGATTGAAACGTTGTCGATATCTTTACGAGCAGAAACCGTATCATCGTATGGTTTGAAGCTTTTTTTCAGCCAATCATTTGAATCAACATTACATATTTTGGAAGCAGTTACACACTGAGAATCTTTATTACAGCCTTTAGAATTATTGCTTCGCTGGTCCCCTGATTGGTCCCCTCTGGATACTGGCCCTTATATTAATTAACATAACCCAACATTGAGAGTGCAAGCTTAATGTAGATTCATGGAATGTTAAAAACTAAAGTAAAAACGCTCTTTTGGGAATAATCAAATTAGCTTTCATTGGTTCTAATTTGAGTTTATGGATGCATAACTGTTCTCTAGTATTCCAAAAAGATGCGATCTGTATCATACCAACCATTGCATTCGTCAGCCACTGTTATTGATCAGTTTTATATATACACAATGCGGTATCGTTTTCATTTAATTCAAAATGACGCACATAAAACTAATAAGTTTTATTGAAACAAATTAGTTTTATGACTAATAAGATTTATGGAGGCAAACTTATTTAGTTTCAAGCAACACGGCGTTCTCTTCTGATAACAATTTCTGAAGTTTGTTAGATTGTTTAGTGCATTTTGTAGCTAACAGATGCATTAGTCTGCATATAATTTCAACAATGGTCGATGTATCGAGTGATGTTTGAATATGCTATATTGACAGACTTTACGCATGGTCTTTGTTGAATAGCCCCCCCCCCCTTTTTTTTTTTAGCTATTCACTATTCTTAACTGCCAACATCCATCTAGGAAATCAAACATGTAAAGTCCTGTGTTGTAATGACAAAGTATCAAGTGTGTTTATCCGCTTATCCTAAAATAAGAATGTTAGGTTTACTGACCACAATTCATGACTGACAATGTTTAAACATGGCATTTGGACTACAAAACAAATAATAAAGATTCTAGAGAAGTTGCTGGGGAAACGGACTGATCAGGTACTTAAGTCGTTCAGAAGTTTGTTTGTAAGTTTGTTTATTGGGTTTAAAATTCCACCGACAGTATTTCAGTCATTTGGAGACGATGTCTACTTGAGACAGATATAGTGCTGCCACACTGCAGTATCACGCCGTAGACATGTGGCATGATATCACACCCAGTCACATTATCCTAACAACGGGCAAACCAGTCCTGGAACTACCCTTATATGCTGAGCGCCAAGAAAAGGAGCTATATTATTTTCATTTTTTACGACTTTGGTGTGTCGCGGCCGGGGATCGAACCACGGCCTCTCGATTCATGGGAAGATGCTCTAACCACTCGGCCATCGGGGCCGGTCGTTCAGAAGTCTTAAACGTACAAGTGTTTAATATATCTGATAAAACGCACGATGATTACAGCGGAACACAACAAAATATTGGTATTAAGCATTTAGAAACTGCAAATCTCCCTCAAAACTATTGTGTTTCACTTTTTATGAAATCAAAATAACATAATCAGTGTCCTTTGCAAATTGCTTAGACGTTTAGAGATGACAAAGACTACCATAAAAAAAAACTTGTGCATTTCCCAGTACCACCCATCTTTATATTTAAAACTTACAGTTATATTACTTTAAACATAAGGCATTAGAACGTTTGTTTTGTTTAAAAAAATAACTGAAAAGATAGATTGTAATTCAGCTTGATTGAATCAGTTTGCGAGTAAGCGCCAGAAGATTTATTTGAAAATAATATGATTAGTTTTTTCAAACAAGGAATCCATTAAACTGAAAGTACACTTAATGCAAACATAAACTGCCTAAATTCAGGTTCAGTGTCCTTGCGTATTTAAAAACGAACAGGCTGTTGAATTTAGAGTACATTTAATGCACAACAAAACTACTATTACATTAAGTTTGATACAGTATGTTCATGGGTTCATACGAGCAATCCATTTAACTCAATTTGCATTTAATGCACATCAAAACTTTGTATATAAATCTTTGTACAGTTATGCTCCAAGGTATTCTTAATGTAATTGTATTTTCATTCCAGTTGATTTGGAGGAAAACGACAGACCCCAATCCGCTCACTATAGGAGAGATGACGTATGTAACAGACGACAGGTTTCAAATGAACAGAGTTCCGAAAAAGAAAGAGTGGAATTTGTTCATCAAGAACATCCAGCTGTCCGACGCCGGCATGTACGAGTGCCAGATCAGCACGAAACAAAAATACATTCGCAAACTTCTACGGGTATTTGTTCTAGGTAACTAATTATTCTTTTTTATTGGACGCCTGATATTGAATAAAGCTTTGATTGTTTTTATACTACGACTAATGATGTTATAAAACGTATTTTCTTTCATAGAATGCCTAATAGTTTCTAAGCCAATCTTCTTCAAGCAGTATGTCAGTTGTTATGGCCGTAATGTCAAGAGTTATCGAAAAATGCCATACTTCACTTTATTTTTAATCTAGTATATTCGTTTCTTTTTCAATTTTCTTCAAACTTGATGACAATAACCAATTTCATAACAGCTGATAATGGCCGATAACGTCATAGGATATGTCCCTTTAATTAGAGAGAAATTCCAGAATTCACTTTGTTTACATGCTAACCTCAGCATTTAGAAAGCAAACTGAATTTAACATGGTGGAAGTTTAATGACAATTATATATTATGGGTGATAACGTGATGGTCCTTGAAATATAAAACGTGGCAAATTTTATATAGATCAGACGGTAATAAGACTTGTCTTAACAAAATAATCTTGACTGTGCGTAGCATAGTTAGTTTATTTTGTGAATACTGTCTAACCGATTTAAATCACCCACCTATGAATTACGAGAACGTTAAGCTCTTTTTACAAAGAATACAGTATCCCTTGAGCCAAACGAGTAATCTATCGTGTTTCGGTAGTTTTTATTGTCAATTCACGCGTTTTCACGCAACCAACTCAGGCACCTCAGATGTCAATCTAGTTTATCTGATGACAATGGCACGATCCAATAATGCCCCTAAAAAGGCAATGCAGAAAAATTCCATACACCCGTCTTCATGTAATAAGATTTAAGTGATTTTTTTTCATTGGCTGTCAAAGCAAAAACTAAAATGTATAATTATTTTAAAGCTCTATGGGTATGTACTAAAATGCGAAGGTTAAACGTTGCTTACTTTATAACATCTGCATTTATTAAGTAACTTTGGTTAAATTCATACTTTAAGTTAATGATCTTAATCTTTACCAAGGCGTGACATAGTTTCAAGGGACAGATAAATCGATAAATCGAGAATAATGATCTTTAATCTTGTAGATGATATTCAATAGTCCGTACCATATTCATTCAAAAACATATAATCATTGACATCATCTTCATGAATATTCATTTTCTTAATTTGCTGAACTATAAATAGTATACATGAA
Source organism: Solen grandis (assembly GCA_021229015.1). Classification (NCBI taxonomy): domain Eukaryota; kingdom Metazoa; phylum Mollusca; class Bivalvia; order Adapedonta; family Solenidae; genus Solen; species Solen grandis. Next base: position 57,704,537 of record CM037780.1, read on the forward strand.
TAGGAAAATGGATTTTCCTTTGCAATGCAGACTACATTACATTTGAACTACAATATTGTACGAGCAAATACGGAGGTCAATGATCACACAGATAATAAAAATAGCTGTCTGATCTGGGTCTGCTCTGTTTGTCAGTGCATTAAAATGAGTCTAAAGTTAAGGGTTAATGTAGTTCTGTTGCACTTCGTGGATAGCCCTCCATGTTTTATGGGTAACAACCACTTCGTGAATAGCCCGCCCTGTTGTATGGGTAACAAACACTTCGTGAATAGCCCTCCCTGTTGTATGGGTAACAACCACTTCGTGAATAGCCCTCC
>CM037780.1:57704953-57754953 GCA_021229015.1 Solen grandis
CTGTTTTATGGGTAACAACTACTTCGTGAATAGCCCGCCCTGTTGTATGGGTAACAACCACTTCGTGAATAGCCCTCCCTGTTGTATGGGTAACAACTCCTTCGTGGATAGCCCTCCCTGTTGTATGGGTAACAACTACTTCGTGAATAGCCCGCCCTGTTGTATGGGTAACAACCACTTCGTGGATAGCCCTCCCTGTTGTATGGGTAACAACTACTTCGTGAATAGCCCTCCCTGTTGTATGGGTAACAACCACTTCGTGAATAGCCCTCCCTGTTGTATGGGTAACAACCACTTCGTGAATAGCCCGCCCTGTTGTATGGGTAACAACCACTTCGTGGATAGCCCTCCCTGTTTTATGGGTAACAACTACTTCGTGAATAGCCCGCCCTGTTGTATGGGTAACAACCACTTCGTGAATAGCCCGCCCTGTTGTATGGGTAACAACCACTTCGTGAATAGCCCTCCCTGTTGTATGGGTAACAACTACTTCGTGGCCCTTCCTGTTGTAACAAACACTTCATGGATAGCCCTCCCTGTTGTAACAAACACTTCATGGATAGCCCTCCCTGTTGTATGGGTAACAACCACTTCGTGAAAAGCCCGCCCTGCTGTATGGGTAACAACCACTTCGAGAATAGCCTTCCCTGTTGTATGGGTAACAAACACTTCGTGGATATCCCTTCCTGTTGTATGGGTAACAACCACTTCGAGAATAGCCCTTCCTGTTGTATGGGTAACAAACACTTCGTGGATAGCCCGCCCTGTCGTATGGGTAACAACCACTTCGTGGATAGCCCTTCCTGTTTTATTGGTAACAACAACTTCGTGAATAGCCCTCCCTGTTGTATGGGTAACAACCACTTCGTGGAAAGACCTCCATGTTTTATGGGAAACAACCACTTCGTGGATAGCCCTCCCTGTTGTTTAGGTATCAACATGAACAAAAATATTATTTGTCAAGTTTTCTTTCTGATGAGGATATCAACCATTTGCGTATGTTTATCTCATGTCAAGACACCAGTAAAACTTTACTTTAAGGGATATCTTTATATTCTTTGCTTTATTTTTTTCCAAACCAAGACCATTCATACTCACTTGGTGTCTGAAAAGAAATTTTTACATCCTTTTTTTTAGTATGACTTGTTATGTATCCATGCATCTTACTAATGGAGAGTACTTATCGGCAGACGGGAACAAGAAAATTCTTTCAAAGACCGATATTTGAGAGGCACAATGATCGATAGTTATAGCATGCTATTGTCATCTGGTGTAGATTTGAATACAGAGAGGGCAGTAGATCATTTCCGCGTATTAAGTCGTCTCGCATACCTCCAACTATTTAATAACCAGTGTTGTTAATATTGCATTGCTTTCCTTTGTGGTTCCTGTCTTGCGCTACTATTCGTCCATACATCACGGCATGTCCCAGACAGTGGTTCAATACAACAGACATGTCGGTAAACATTTAATCAGTAGAAGAGCCTGACCATAACTGTGTCGTTTTAATCGAATAGTCTACAGTAATAAATGTTGCGAATCACCTAAATGTAGCTACTGTTTTGTTGGTAAAAAGCGCTGTGGGTCCAACACACGATGGGGTCCGACCCCAAATTGCGTTACGAAATTAAACCCCAGAGTGCGTTGCTTTCTTGCATTACTACATGCGATAGGGTGAAATCTAACACACTTTGGGGTTAGAACTTTATTAATGAAATAAATAATGCATCTGAATGTACAGAAATGGATTCCGTGAGTTGTTTTACAAGTCTTAGTCGTTAACTGCTTAAAAGACTTAATGATCGTTATGGAAAATGTTTGAACAAATTTTACAATTAAAGATTAATAAAACACACGTTTTGCAATTTTACATGAATTAACAGACACATTTGTTTCTCGTTCATGACCTCGATGTTATTTTCTTAGACTTAATTGATATAGATACGAAATATATAAAGACGCCATTGAATCTTGTCTTATCTATGCACAACAAAATCCGTTTTATACCACTTTCTAAAACGTTTTTTACCTCATCATTATATGACTTTACATCATCACCACCATGGTCGTTATCGTCCGGGTTATAGGTCATTACAACTGATGAAAAAGAAGACCTAAAAGCAAACAGATGTCGCTTGTTTTACTTTGTTCTAGCTAGGATAGTGAAGTCCAGCTTATCAATTTACAGAAACTGCGTTTTGCTTATGAGATGATGAAAATATTGGGGTTTTCTCTTTTAGGCAGGTTTCAATATGAACTTTTTAACCTCACAATTATTATTGTTATAGGTTTCGGTTCTGGTTATTAAAATCTTTTTCGCGCATTCGCTTTGTAGTCTAAGATTGAGTAGCAGTGATTTAGCGAGGGTGATAGGTGCATTTGTCTTATAATGGTTACAAATAAATGATACAATTGTACTATACAGAGCTGATAATGAAGACTATGACGATGATGAGGGTATGATAATAATGATTATAATATGATGATAAAAATGATGCAATTTAGGTTGACCCAAAGTGCGTTAGGTTAGTATAGGACTAAACAACGTACCTTCGGTGGCATTTTTGATACTGACCCCACAGTATGTTAGACCGACCGTACTTTAGGGTCGGACCCCTTAATGCTTACGCACTTTTTTCGCGTTGGACCCGAGAGTGGTTTCCCATATTGTGTATTATTCTAACAACGAGAGGTTACTGTAATCATATTCTTAAACGATATGATAAACGACTGTACAATAGTACTTTATAGTGGTGTGTGTGTTATGCAGTAGTTAGGCAAAGTGAGAAATAATTAGAGAAAATTAACCAAATTTAATCAAAAGCATAATTCTAGACCTATAAAGTGGTATTTTTATTGAGAAAAAAATGAAAATGGCCACTGCTAAATGTCGACAACGAAAATCATCTATTTGAGAAACATGTTCATATAAACTTCATGTATCTGAAACACATGCATAAACACTTAAACTAATTGTATTGATATCATTGAAGGTTCGGCGATTTTTTTTATAAAACTAGGTCGGCTAGCAAAACTTCAATTCTAAGAAACTTCAACTGAACAGGCAACTTTTTTTTTCATTTGCTTCTGATCATTTTTTCTTCGTATTTTATTAACTTCATACAAACATAAGAGATAAAATTGCATGTAATAAGGCCCCCAAGAACTCAGAAAGATCGGCAGAAATATTGATTGAGACTTGATATTGGTTTAATGGATATGTATCAAGATGGAACGTCTCATAAAAATGTTATAATGGTTAAAATATTACTTCTACTAGCGTCAAATGTATGGGCCGGTTTTACTTTCAAATACATGTATGTTTTATTGATAGTAAGTGATTATAAGCTTCGACTTAACTAACATTTCACATTAATTGATGTTCCATTGTTGGTAATCATGGAAATATGTATGAAATGCTATATGGTTTAATGTCTGAACTTTGTGACCTTTGACATTATCATTGTAATCAACGTATATGATCAAAATATTGGCACTGTGCTTCGTGATAAGAAAAACCGTATTGTAGTTTTACGACGGTATATGCGGCCTTTAATGGTCGCAAATATTTTATTACTTCTATAAATGTGTACAGCTTGCATAAGTTTAACTAGATTTTTTCCCCTTTTTTTCAGAAAAGAATGTGACAGATCCAGGTAAGATTTTATTCTCCAATTAACTTTCCTGTACCAAGCTATACATACATACTCGTAGTGCGGATCCTGACGTACTCGAAGTATGGATCCGGATATACTCGTAGTGTGGATCCGGACATAATCGTAGTGTGGATTCGGGCATGCTCGTAGTGTGGATCCGGACCCCCGTAGACTGTGTGATCCGGACATTTGATATTTGTCGACATGTGTGTACTGGCCGTGACAAGCGGTCAATTTCGTTGTGTCATACAATGGAACCGTGTCGAATCTGAGTGAGAGTTATGTTTAACAATTTGTTTCTATGGCATCAGTTATAGAGTATTGGGAATAAGGCATATTTAATATAGTAGTGTGTAGTGATTCTCGTAATGCGTTGTATAATTAACATTAAAACAATAGGGTGTCGTATCTCTAGTCGCGTTTAGTGTTCTGTACATTGAATTAGTAATATGTAGTACGTCGTAACAATAACACAAAGTGTTTGTAAACATTATTGTGTCTGTAGTAAACAGTAATATATATTATACTTGTAGTAACAATAATGTACAATGTCTGCAGTGTGTATTGTCCCTGATAAACAGTTAAGTGAGGCCTATAGTGAAAGGGCGATTCTTTCAAGTAAGCAATGCACAGGATAATAAACGTGTGTAATGTATCAGAATTATCCCTTGCAATTTGAAGTACCGCCCAAAATGTCTCATGTGAGTCTTTCAATTACAATGCCTTAGTCTCAAGTAGCAATGATGTGTAATTTCCCTAGAGTTAAGTGAACAATAAATGTTGTTTTTTGTTTGTTTGTTTATTGGGTTAACATCCAAACGACAGTTTTGCAGTCATTTGGAGACGATGTCTACTTGAGACAGATAGAGTGCTGTAGTATCAAACCGCAGACACGTAGCATGCTATAAAACCCAGTCACATATTATCCTGACACTGAGCCAAGGAGTCCTGGAACTACCCTTATATGCTGAGCGCCATGGCAGGGAGCCTTACCAGTGCATTTTTTACGATTTTTGTATGTGATCAATAAATATGAAAGGTCTGTATAAATATGGATGTATAGAGTCCTAAGTAACGGTAAGAAAATAGTGCATATTGTACAAAAACATATTTGAAGTTTGTAGTTCATTTCAAACGTCAGTAAAATGTGTATCTTTAAACATTTTCAAAAGTGGGTTTCCCTAATAAAAATGATACGTTGTTTTTCTCTAGGAACAAAACGGCACAGTGTCCTTTGTGTAACAGTTTTATACAGAGTCCTGTGTAGAAATTAAGTGTACCGTCTCGAGTTACTTTTATATAACGTATCTCTGTTAACAGGGAAGTGTTATTTCCCTTGTGACAGTAATATAATTATCATGGCATCCGTGGTTATATGTCTTCAACGTAGCAGTAGGTGTGACCCAGCTTACAGTCAGTTCTGTGTAGTGTATTTTTGTTACAACATTGTATATTGCAAGCTAAGTTCAAACAATTAGTTCTGTGTGGTGTATTTTTGTTACAACATTGTATATTGCATGTTAAGATCAAACAATTAGTTCTGTGAAGTGTATTTTTGTTACAATATTGCAATTTAAGTTCAAGAAAGCACAACAGTATTTTATCGAGCCAATTCGTTACCTCATTTTGAGAAGCATAAGTTTGAAAGTCACAGCTTAAAAAAAGCTCAAACTTTCTCGGATCAGTCGAGGGGAAAAATATAAGATCGAGAATGATGCCTATCCGCATGAAATTAATCTTCGTTAACTTGATATATAAGTTTAAAATATTTTTCAATGCCTTGGCAGAGCTTAGGGTTGTTTTTATCCAATTTTGATGCAGAGTACATTCTTGCAAGAGATTTGGCACCCGTGTATCTCAACAGACCTATAAATCATTATCGATATGACCATTGCAGTACGTGCAAATCGTTGTAGAAAACATATGCAATTTTTATTTCAAAATGACTGGAAATCCACATTTATGAATTTAGTGCTACTGTAGTGTGGCAGCACTATATCTGTCTCAATAACACATGGTCTCCAAATGACTGATGTACTATTTGTTTGTTTGTTTATTGGAATTAACGTCCCACCGCCAATATATTTGCTGTCTACAAACCCAACAAAACAAAGACAAATAAACAAAAGGTACAGACAATCAAAAATTGTATGCTCATACCAGTGATGTTCGTATTACCGGTTGCTCACTCAAAACAAACCTTCAAATGTATGGTTTACTTTTTAATTTACGATTGCTTAACTTGTGATACCCAGTATATCGGTATTATGATTATTGATATGAATTCTTCTTCTTCTTATTATTATTATTATTTCACTACCATGCATACATGCAAGCATTGTATATTGATACAGTGACCGGTATATGTACATTTTCGTGTATTATTTAATAGATTCCCTCGACGATGTGGGTTTCATATTGAAAATGTAGGTTAATGTATTAAACAAAGTCATTTTCATGCCGAAATGTTTGAATAGCCTTTGATATGATAAATGGTGCCATCATTTAAGGATATAAATCCAAATGTATTGCCTTCATTCATGGAACTGAATTATAAATCAGAGGTTTATCTATCAACCGAGTAATTTCCAGAGACTGTCTAACGCTAATATGATTTTAAAATATGGAAAATGCTGAAGTTTGATCTTAATTCTACGCGGCATCAGAGCCGAAAATTAAATTTAATATCTATGGAATATCACAAACGTCAAACTCTTATACTGTTACAATATATATATATATATATATATATATATATATATATATATATATATGTGTGTGTGTGTATATATATATATATATATATATATATATATATATTAAAAATAAAGAGTAATACATAAAGCTCAAGTTTGCAAGTCTGTGTAAACTAAACAGTGTACGTTCCGGGAATGACGGGTGTAATTCGGCTCTTCTTCTCCACATGCAAACATGAGCCTTTTGTACATCTTCCTTTTAGTTCCTTAGCATGTTTCTTTCAATTGAAAGCATCAGACTTAAATTAATTTTTCTTCCCGTAACATATCACCGCACTAAGTATTAATTGTATGCACTTTTTCTGTTCAGTGATTTCGGTTTGAACAGAAAAATGTACAACAATTAATTTGCCTTAACAGACGAATCGTTCATCTTCAATGCAGCGATGAACCTTTCGGTAGTTTAATTCATTCATGAATTTGTGACGTACTGCAGCAAGCAAATATAGGAATATTAAAGTAAGGGTCATATTTCCTTACTCGGAAAAAAATATAAATCTTACATTTTTTCTTAAACATTTAATACTCAAAACAAGCAACTCACGTAACAGAGTGAAAGGAGCACATGCCTACATTCTTTATTATCTTTTTTTAATTAAGAAATGGTAGCGGAAATACCCTATAAAAAGAAATAAGTGATTTGCGACTTAAATCAAAGATTTAAACTGCTTAAGTGTAAACTTATCTATTTAAATTTCAATTGAGATACAAGTTCTAACAACTGATATGTACCGCTCTCAATGGTATCTTGGTTGGACCGGTACCTTTGGTCCGTGAAAGCCTTGAAAGCTTGCTCTTACTGGGGTTCTAACCCAAAACTATAGGATCCGCCATAAACATGACCCTTGACCTGTCTTTTCCAATATCTGACACCGCAATACCGGAAATGGCAATAAAAAATGTCGTTTCTTATAAATGTCGTGTTGGTTTTCCACAGGCCGGTTTATGTGAGCGGACAACATTCGTGACATATCACATGTGTAGTAAATTTATTAACGAATGTGATCTCATTCGTTGAATGTCACATAAAAAAAAAATCATTTTTCACAAGATATGTTTCATATATGTGCTTGATTTTCGTCATATGTGTAAGGCCTCATCCGTTTGAGATCACATTCGTAAGTAATAGGTGTTACAAATGTTATTGTTTACAAATGTGATCTAACGGACCATACATCATGACTGTTAAATTTAAGCCAGTTTCTTGAATCAAACAAGTAGAACGTTTGATGCTAAAGCATCAAGTCTTCGAAGAAGAAGTTTATTGTACAAATCATTATTTTCAGTATTAAGTTACAGTTTGACAGACCATTTAATATGTTTGACTGTTGAAGTATGTTTCATATAAACCAATCGTGACTGTGTTAAAGCAAATAAGTGTATCAAATATATGAAACCTGACAATTAAGCAGATGCATTAGAAGCGCATTGAACTTACTGAACATGCTGGTTAGTTTCGAGTAAGATCACATGAGAAATGTGGCTTGTAGAGATTATACAAAGTTTACCAATAATTTTTGATCTCGTGACTTCGTTTTTGAATCTAAGTTACTGTGATTGAACTAGACCTAGAAATAATGATTTTTTTTAAATGAACATGCTGACAAATTTTAATTAAGATCAAACGAGAATTATAACCTGTTATGGTACACACGATTATGCGGACCAACTAACTGACGGACGGACCAAGTAAGACGATGACTTCTATTTACCCTCCAAATCTTCATTTTCGGGTATATAATAATGAAATTACAATTTTGACAGGGCAATAATGAAAATACAATACTGTATAGAATGACTGCACAGCGTTGACACTGTGTAAAATCTAAAACAAACAAGAAATATCTTTAAAACAGATACTCGGCCGTGGTAACCAGCTTGATGATTAGTGTCTGAATGGTTTAATATGTAAAATATTTTATTGTTGGTTTAATAGTTGTGTCATTCCTGTGCCATTGCAGCTCTTTGAAATACCTCGGATCAAAATAGTTCGTACAACCTTGGTAGACACTTACAGCCTTATAATATCTGTGCATTAGACTTCGTTTCGCGGGCTACAAAACGAAACCGGATGTTACGTTTTTGTTGAATATAGGATCTGCAAGGGTCGAACAATCAATTCCGAAATCTACGTGTTTCCTATTTTTTAGCGTTCTACTCTTTCAGTTTACCTTAAAAAAAGGGCAGTGTCTTACTATTCGGAACAAATCGTTCGCAGGGGAAGAAAACTTCAACTTTAAAAAAAAACAGAGATCTAAAGAACAGGTTTCCGCAACTCCTTTCTGTTCTTTTGACTTATTTTACAATGACCAACGGGAATTTAGCAAAGTATATAATAACCAATGAAAAGCCTAATTTTATTCCGCTTCATTACTGTGTGTTTCACGGGAAGTCAGGGTGAAAATAAACGGCCTAACGGCCGAAAAATGAGAAGTACAATGAGTACAATATTAAATGTCATACATGTATAAAACAAAACTCTTCGTTCAGTGAACGCATATGCACTTGGTGGCATGTTTATTAACATGGACAATCAACAAAAAATATGCTATCCAAGCAAACAGTAAAAATGGCAACAGCTTACAAATGCCACTTGCAGCATATTTTATGTGACAGAATTAGAAGAGGAAATAGCATTCGTGAAATAGGAGCTTGCCTATAAAGCATACATCTTTCCGTTTTTTAATCTGGACTGCCTTCAACTTGGACAAGTCTTAAAGAGCGCTTCTTACTGTTCTGAACATTGCTACTCCCTGAGACCTTTAAATGACCCAGATAGAGTTATGGTTCTTTGGTACTGCACTTCCCAATCTCACCATCTATTTATATTTGTAGCATCGTCCAAACCCCTCAGTATATATTCCGTTATTACTTCAGTATATTTATTAGAAGCATAGCGTATTGAGCGAACGTGGGTTTTCCGACGACGTATTTGAAGTTGCAAGCCAATAAATTGTGTAATTTATGAGTTATGCTCCCGACAAATATTGGAAAAAACATAATTCCAAAAAAAAAAAAACGGGCCAGGTAGTCATGGTTCTTAGTCACTGAACTTCTCCAAGTCGCATTCTATTCTTATATAATGTTTCAAGTCAATAGCTTGTATAGTCTTCAAGTTATGGTTAATGTTAAAGTTGGTGACACAACAACCAACCAACAAACACACAGACAGGGTCCCGATCACACACCTCGGGGGCATAGAAAGGACAGACTTATCTATTCAATATGTGGAAGAAAATCTAAAACAACTAATTTTCGATCAGTATTTAATTTTTGTAAGGTATTTTTCCATTTCCGTTCATTTACATATGCATTTAATAAAATTAAATTGTTGATAGGTGTTTTTTTATTATTTTAAATACACAGTTATCCGACTAGGAATCAAACCCAAAACCCTCGCTGACAACGCCTGTGTGGCAAACATCCTAACTATCTTACCCACTGGACCAGTGGACCAATAGTTTCACACAGACGAAACCTAAGCGTAGATGTCTAAATATAGCCCCGAAGCGTTATGCAAACAATCCTGTTTAAAAGGAAAATGCATTGCGTCATCAAAGCATAAAAACGAATTATAGAAACTGCCGAAATGTGGACCATATTTCATTTGCGTCAAAACGGCAAAGCAGTATCATGTGATTTTCACGTGATTCTTTAGTTTTTGAATGGGGAGAATTTGTTACAGCATTTCCGAGAAATATTTTAATGTGGTAATAATAATTTAAATACGTAATTAGAAGTGCAACTCCCCTTACTTTGTTTTATAACTATAATTCAATAAAACAGCACTAGTTGACGACGGAGATGGATTTAGCAATTATTTTGTTTTTCTCTTATGAATAACGGCTTGTCCCAAGGGATCCATTCTTAACCGTAAACAACGTAATTTTTAAGTTCATTTTGCTTGTTAGGGACTAAACATGCAAGAATTATTTTCATTAAACAATAGTAATTACACTCAGGCATTTTTGTGGTGAGGAACGAAGCTTTTTGTGCCTTATCCATTAGTTAACATTTTCACATTTCACTGACTTCTAACATAGACCTGATCTCAAACAGTATCAAATATTACAAACAGGCGACTAATGAAGAAAAGTACATGGCAAAATTAATATAATAATAAATATCATTAATCGTTTTACAATCTAGATAAAATGAGTACATTATTTCACTAGGAATTTCAATGGAAAAAGAAATTATTCGTTGATGAAGATTAGGGATAGCTGTCAACTTCCTTTATCTAGACCGTAACTTTGTCTTGTGTAAATATATTTTGAAATTATTTTCATCCGTTACGATGAGACGGCGTACAAGCGCTTGTCAAATGCCCGTTGCTCAAAGGTCAAGGTCACACTTAGAGGTTGAAGGTCACACAAGAAATTTTGTCGAATTTCTACAGCTCTTACTCAATGTTAATGAATAATAAATTGCGATGAAAACAAATGCAAATAAATATTGTTTTAATTTTTAAACACATCATAAAAATGAATCTCTCTGGTTTTAAGATAAAATGGATTACATAGTCTAGAAGTCTAAAAGCGTGTGTTGCATTTGATCATAAAATTCTTAAGTCATAAAACGGAGCTTAATTCATGAAATAAAAGGTTCCAAATGCATCACGCAAAGTATTTTTCTTTGATCATACAAACCGTACCGCCCCCGAAATCACTTTATTCGGTTTTGCGTTTACAAACATCTAAACGGGACCAGCGGGATACCTAGACAATTTGCTGGAGGAAATGAAAACACGATTTATTGACTTATATTTAATATGAAATAACAAAATTAATTCACATATTCATTAATAAAGTCATGTGTACATTGAAAAATAATCATATTCAATTCTATAGGATCACAATATGGCACATGTAAAACCATTACACAAAATTACCCATAGATAAGACATTTACAGATATTAAAACGAATATAATGAAGAAAAAAGTTCTTGTTACCTAGAATGACCGATCAAGTGGCAATCGAATAGAAAAATGGGACTCCATAAATACGTTTCTTAATCAATATATTTTTGGCACACTGCAAAACAAAAGTCATAAGTTTTGGTCGACATTCAATTTCGTCGAGTATGTACTTGAGGACATTTCGCTTGTACATCTTTTTTATTTTATACAACTTTTACTGCCAATTACAAAATATTGGTACAATTACACACAGAACAAATATTACAGTTTTTGGCAAAAGGATTGGGTCACAAGTTCGACTTACCCCCATGTATTTACATTTATTAAGGTACATTTATTCGTGGAGTCATGTTCTGTAAGACATGAGGTCAATGAGACGCGTCATACACTCACACACATAGAACATGCGTTGAAATACGATTTAGATAATATACTTCTTCCCTTGCTTCACTTTTCGCTAAGATTCTTTTTTTTTTCTATTTTTATTCCTGAAATAAAACCACAATCCTTCACTAGGGTAAACTATAGCCTCTATGTTGCTCGGGTTAATGGTTATTGTAGACATATAACAGATGTTGTTAACATAATTGTGTCGATATGTTAAGTTTCTGACACACGAGATTTCTTGGGGTTTGAGGAGCATTTATGGTGATAATACGCGTGACAAAAGATTGACATTATAATCTGATGAAACTGTAAATCTAGTTTACGTAGCCTGCGATCCGTATGAACACATATAAACAATTTTATAGCAATCAAATCTGAACACGTCAGTATTGCACATCAAAGATTATCTTAACATAAGTCATATGTCAATTAATTCTTATTGCATTTCAGCCATAATGACAGGCTAAAAATAAAAGTATTGGATGGCTTAGTACTCTTAGCGAGATATGTCTAAATGTTTGATTTACTCTGTATACGATTACATATATGTATTTATCAATATGCTTCTTTCAAAACGAGCACGCATTCCTTGAGAAAATCTAATTTCCTGAACTTCTGAAATTTTACTTCAAAGAAATCTGTATTGATATATCGTTAATCGTGTAAACAAATCTTAAGTGATCTGAAACCATTTTGGCTATCGCAAATTTTCCTCCATTATATACATGCACAGAGAAGACTTTCTTGTAATTGCCATTTGTAGGAAACAAACACAGAGATGACATCTTGTAATACCCATTTGTAGGAAACAAACACAGAGATGACATCTTGCAATACCCATTTGTAGGAAACAAACACAGAGATGACATCTTGTAATACCCATTTGTAGGAAACAAACACAGAGATGACATCTTGTAATACCCATTTGTAGGAAACAAACACAGAGAAGACATTATTGTATTCTTGTAATACCCATTTGTAGGAAACAAACACAGGTGTATTCCAGTCTTAAAATCGCATGTACTATTTTGATATTTGATACTTTGATTATTATCATAAATAAAAATTTAAAAAGAATACAAATGTATAACAATGAGCTATTCTCTCGAAATATACACATACACGTAATAATCATTATCAATAAATAAATAAAATTTGATTGAACGTACAGGTGAAATCTACTCCTCATCTATTACAGTTCAGTAGCATGTTAGCTAATATTAGCTATAAATGTATAACCCTAAAGACAAATATTAAACGTCAAACTCCACGCAGTAGTTACCTCCCCTTACAGTGCCACCACAAGTAAAAAATAACAGAATTTAGCTATTTTTTCTTTTTTCCAAAAACAATTTACTGCGAGTGTCATTTCCTTAACTATGTTTTCTTTAATAGAGATCAAATATCACCTCCTCTACTTTATTAGATTACACGCGTGTCTATTGAACAGTTATGGTTCAAAACATATGCGCCAGTTTCCTCAAAATTACATCAAAGTGTAGATACTTTTAACGTCTTCGCTGAAATTGTTGATCAGAATTCAGTGTGCTTTGAAACAAATCACTGAATCAAGGTTGAATCCGTTGCAAATGAAGCCTCCAGGTGATTGGGTTGATGATGATGATGATGATGATGATGATTAAAGTCAGAGATGATGATGATGTTTTATGAGGTACATAAATAACTTTAACAAAAACCATCTGATGAAAGCTTTAAGCATTTTTAAACAAGCCCAATGATTTTTTTCCAAAGTTGGCAGCCTTAAATGAATACATCTGGAAAAAATCAGCCAAACCTGTCCTAAGCATTCAGTCAAGGGAACAAGAGAAAATGACCGCTTAACAGGGATGGTCACTAATTGTAGGCTAAATAGATAACAAAATGCCACGATTTGGTAATATTAAAGTTGACCGTTAAATGCAGGTTGATCGCTTAATTTAAGTGACCGATAATACAGGTTCATCTGTACTTCATTATTGCAGCTTATGAGTCCCCCATTTAATAGGCATACCTTCTCAATGCAGAAGAACACTGACTAATTCCAGAGTTCCAACATACCGATTCGATGTTTTAACAGGAAGATGGCACATACATAGTGATGTATTTCCAAGACTAGAAAGAAAATGTGATATATATATATATATGTGTGTGTGTGTGTGTGTGTGTGTGTGTGTGTGTGTGTTATTAAATTCCATTTTTACTTAAGTGTCAAAGAAAAGCAAAGAAAAGATAAACAGAAATCAGCAAAAACATGTTAAACGCTCTTTCTGGAATAAATGTTGCAGAGTTATACACCTCACAATATTCCAATTCTGTGAAAGTTTTATTTACACAGCCTTTTTATTCAGTGAGGTGCATGAACAATTTACCTTCCATTTCACAGTATTTCTATGGAATATATGACCGAAAATAACAATCTCTCTTTCACATTAGGAATAAACGTTTGCTATCAGTTTTCAATCTTGTATATGCAAGTCTGATTATTACTTGTAAAATGTATATGTAGGTTTATGTCTATGTTTTGGTAGTTATCTTTCAATATGATATATAGTATTATATAAATTACTGATAACTGTGACACGAAAATCTTATTTAAAACTTACAAAATTCGAATAAATATAATTTACATTCCGCATACACAAACAAGCCTGTCCTTATTGGACAGTGAAGAGAACAAAAGAGTGACCACTTAGCAAGGTGACCGCTGAATGGTGGTCATATATCTTATACAATGTCAATTTTGAGAATTCTGAGGCTGACCACTAAATGGGAATCAGATGTATTATAAAATGCTTGGCGGGGAATTAAAGGCTGGCCGCTCAATGGGGTTCAGGTGTATCATAATATGCCTGTTTGGAAATCTAAAGCCTGGTCATTTAATGGTGGTCAGATGTAATCATAAAATGTTCGAGAATCTTGAGACTGGCCGCTAAATGGGGGTCAGATGTTATATAAAATCCTTTTTTGGTAATCTTAAGGTTGGCCGCTAAATGGGGGTCAGATGTTATATGAAATGCATGTTTGAGAAACTTGAGGCTGGCCGCTAAATTGGGGTCAGTGTATTATAAAATGCATTGCGGGGAATCTTAAGGCTGGCCGCGAAATGGGGTCAGGTTATCATTAAATGCCTGTTTGGAAATCTTAAGGCTGACCGCTAAATGGGGGTCAGATGTATTATAAAATGATTGGCGGGAATCTAATATTGTCGCTAAATGGGGGTCAGGTGTATCATTCAATGCTTGTTTGGAAATCTTAAAGTTTGCCGCTAAATGGGGGTCATTTGTTTCATAAAATGCATGTTTTGGAAGGACTGGCCGCGAAACACAACATTGGTTTGGTAACAATGGTTTCTTATACATGTTCAATTGTGTTTTAGAAATACCAGATTTTACTAAAAATGACTAAACGCTTTTGATTAAGAATGTTTTTACAGCAACTTATCTCCATGTAACATGATGGCTTTTTTAAATTGTATGGTGAAAGTTACACGAATCCCCAACGATATTTTTTTCAACATATAAAAATAAAGTTCTTTTTTTTTCAGATGTTTATATGAAAGTCGCGATGTAATTGAATATCGTCAGTTTATTAGATAAACTATCATTATTTCGAATTGCGGATTTCAATTGCGGCTTAAATTTGGTTCTCAGTTTAGGAAAGATTTCACCAAATGACACACAAACAACAGCCATTTATATACGCCCACGCGGGACGTGTGCCAATGACTCTCTACTTATTAATTCAGTGTTTTTTCTCTAAGATGGAGGGCATGTTTACCAATGAAATGACGTGTGTTTGTATCAGTAGTACATCTAAATCAAGTCCTTACACGCGTTGTTTATCACATCCGTCCATGAAAGGTACACAAAACTCAGGCTTCAGAAGAGACACCTGACAGATGATAATGGCTGAGATGTGAAGTTCATGGGAAAGATTGCTGACTTAAATGACTTTAATTTGCAATTCAGCTCAAAACTATTGCTTTTCATTTCAATTTTTTGACGACAACTTGAGTGCAATGCGAGTTTTTGTAGTTGCGTGTGGCTAGGAAACTAATCTAAATCAGAAGCTAATCCTCAGAGAATACGTGTATCATGGAATTTTAAACCATTTAATATATAATTATATAAATATGTAGATTTTATGTATGAACAGACAAACATCAGTGATTTATCTGACAATTTCCGTTGCACGAGTCTTGGGACTTGCTAGGCTATAAAACATGAGTCCCGATACGAAAAATATGCATCCTACTTTAATTTTCTGTTTTGTGTGTGTGTGTGTGTGTGTGTGTGTGGTGTGTGTGTGTTTGAGGGGCATTGAGATTAAAATACAGAATTCACAGTGAAAACATACATGCATGTATTAGATTAAGTATCATATATATAATATATACAAACGAAACACAACCAAGGAAGATGCAAAATGTACTTAAAATTCATAACTTGACTATTCGAAAATTAAGTAGTCTAATGGCTTTTCTTTTCATCCGAGTTTTCGTATCACCTCACTTTAAGGTATTGCTTTGAAACTTGGAATACCTATCTTTGACCATCACATCCATCTGAAGTCAAGACTATATAACAATCTGTCATTGATTTCGGCTAAATTATGCCCTCTTTTTTATTTGGAATTTTGATTAAGTTGTTCGTTGTATTTGCTTTGAAACTTGGAATATTTGTCTATGACCTGTAGGCAAGGGTATAAAACTCTGCCATGACCAAATTATTCTCCTTTTTTTACTTAATTTTAGAATTGTACTACCTCATTTTTTCGCTGAAACCTTTGATATATTGCTTTGAAGCTTGCCTTACATCATTATTCATTGCCCTTGTCATTGACAAGACAAGCAAAAAAAAAAAAATAATAATAATCTAGCGCTGTGTGTTACGGACAGTTCTTGTTTTATTCTTATGCAGTTGAACCTGTAATAGCGGTCACCTGTATTAAGCGGTCAACATGCACATAGCGGTTTTAATAATATGAACTGTAGCGTTTTGTTATATATGTATATTTAAACTTCATTTAAATGTCGCCTCTGTTAAGCGATTATTATCTCTTTTTTCCACTGACAGACCGTTGAAGACATATTTCAAATTGACTGATCACCCCTAGCGAAGGTCAGGATTTTCATAACATACGTTCACAAGAATATAACAAACATTATTAGAAAGTCAAATTAACTTATATTGTTTGCTTATGCTTATAATTTCTAACTGCTGAAAAAGTATCACCCACGTATTACCTTTCAAACCTACGAAAACTGATTTTCTTATCATTTTAAAATGATACCTAACTGCCAAACAGTTTATTATCGATATACTGAATTGGCTAAACACAGTTTTATATCTGCTTATGGAAAAACAGTGTATTTTGTGTCATCATTTGTTAAGTTGTTTGCGAGTTGATATACTTGTATTACATGTTCTTGAAATAACTTTTATATCACACCTGTTTGTTATGATGCACGTCATTACTGTAATATTACAAATTGTATTAAGATAGGGAAAAGGCCGTAACTAAGTTGGATAGAACTTGTAGCCCGATCCAATTTCAAATATTTTGAATGAAATATGTTTAAATTAAACTAGTTGTTCGCCATTTTTTACATCTCTAAATTTTTCAAAACATTTTTATTAGGAATATTGATATATACTTCCTAGCAATCTTCTAAACCTCATCTGATAATCAAAACGTACTTGTAACCTGTTTTATCTCGTTTTAAAACCTATTTTCATAGATCGAAAATTGTAGTACATGTACATAACATATAAAGGAACTAAGATTTTAGTAGTAGTTGCGGCATATTATATTTTTGAATTAGTTTACCTATTCTTTAAGATTGCATATTGGGCATTAATTATATATAGATATATTAGGTAAACAGGCTAGAATGAATGGCCAGGAACGGTCACTACAAGGTCTGTTTTTAGCCTTGAAATTTTGTATATCAAAAATATCTTATCAGAGCTCTTGAAGATTCTCACGTTTAAGTCAAATCTATATTTGAGCTGTTAAACCACAATATTGTTCTTTGGAACCCACTTGTCACCTGCTGAAGCGTGACGGACAGACAGTCGGACGGACAGTCGGACGGACAGACAGAAAAGTGATCCTTATGTGTCACCTCTGCTTACAGCAAGTGACACAATAAGATACTCGTACATGCCGATTTGACAAAACCTGAATCAGGGGGGATAAGTAAATACACGCAAGTCTTATTTGCAGTCTGTAAATTTATTTATTTTCCACTGAAATAGTGTGTTATTTTTTAAACTTTGAAATGTGGCACCATTTCTTTTTTTCAATTTTCAACTGAAATTGTGTGTTATTTTTATCTTTGAAATGTGGCACCATTTCTTTTTTTCAATAAGTTTATTTGAAACAAAATTGTATAAATTTATTGTTGTGTTTACTTTATGAACAAGGATGTATAAAAGTCAAGACAAAGACAAATTTGTTTTGAACCTTCTAATTACAACCTTTCTATTGAAAACATTTCTGTTGTTTATTCATGACATTAAATATTTCTACCACGTGTGACATTACTTTCTTTTTCTAATAATTTCAGATATGAAAGTATTTGGACCGAAACGGAAGAAAAAGGGAGAGGACCTCGTGCTCAGGTGCAATGCAACCGGCGGAACTTCGGCACCCAATGACATTGATTGGGTCAAGGACGATGTAAAACTAGTTTCAGAGAAATCCGGACGGGTTCATATCACTAAGCACATATCCTACGCGGCAATGTCAATTGTTAGTAACTTAACTATAAAAAATGTTACCCCGCAAGACGAGGGAACATATGTGTGTCGATCTTCGAACGACCTTGTGAGAAACATAACTGTTGAAATAGAGGGTGGTGTGCCAAATGTCAAAAGTAAGTGTTCTTGTTTTATAGATTGTGGGTCAGTAGATTTGATTCAGATCTCTCGTAATTGTGATAAACAATTGTGTTGTCATTAGGATTTTCCTATCATAATAGTCACCAATTCCACCAAAACATAAAAGTAACTTGACAATTATTATGATCTTGAAAAGTGTCAAACAACATAAAATCAGGGGACATATTAACATGATTTATAGTGACTGAAAATCTTTTGAATACATCCTTCGGATAATTTTGTTTTCATAAGTTATCTCCCCTGAAAACTAAAATCGATGGCCATCTCCAGTTTCCTACTGTGAAGTATAGATTTCTTTATGCAATGTGAAACAGAATCATATAATATGGCTCTCTGTTATGAGTTTCTTTCATGATTCAAATTCATGTTTTCATATCTAAAGGAAATGTATATTTCACAGAATTTTAGATGTTAACTTTAATATGGATTATATCCTCTAAACAATTAACAAACTTGAATAAAATCTCGGTGCAACGTTTTTATTTCTGATGTCTTTAAAGTGACAAGGAAAAAGATTCATAAAATATTACCATCCATTGTCAAGATATGAAATATGGCTATTAGTATGGGTTTACCTTAATTTGATGCAATAGTGCAAAGGGAAGAAAATTAAGATTAAGTGTCTTTAATATTCAGCTTAAATAAAAAATAAATATAATCAAGTATGATCTCAAATAAATCAATAGCTGAATATCTCATATTGTACATTGGATAAACTTTTAATTTAAAATGTTTTTCTTTTTAATTTACATCGATTACGAAAAAATTATCACAACTTATACTAATCACTCTCGATGGCTCTGGTGGCTTTGTATGTGGTCATTATTGTGGGAGGAAACCGGTGAGCCTGGAGAAACATTTGTAATTTTAGTTCGAGATATGCAAAACACATTTTAATGAGTATGCCTTTGGTGAAAAGACTAGCATATACAAACAAGAGAAAATTAAAGCTTCACAAAAGGAAGATACTTTTTACCAGAATATAGAAATACGAAACAAGTAAACCATTCTGTTAATTGAAATCATGTAATATCGTACTGTCTAATTTTTATAGTCTTAGGAAGTACATGTTTTCACTGGTGTCTCCAAATTCAAACAGATCTGCTGTCCAACGTGTTTATTACTTCATTATCAATAAATCATTATAATGAATCTGATGGCTTTTGTAATGTCACTACTTTATTCATTTATCTATCTTAGATTTGATGTTTTCTCACATGGCCTCTTGTTTTCAATATAATATATATTTCTGTGCATGATATACGTGTCATAAATCAAGGCCACAAGCGAGATGCGTTTTCATGTGACTTTCATACAATATTTTACCTCTTAAATAAGTAAGTATCACAACGTATTATGATCTATATCCTACAGCAATCTGTGCATGATATAAGTGAAACACACGCTAATGTTCGAAGAATTTTGTGACTTGATAAAATGAATATCACACATTGTAATCTCATTTGAAAAGCAGGAATTAGCCTAATATCTCTTAAAACAAATTTCTCGTTTAATATAAGTTTATATGAATAAATGCCCGTGAAGAGTCATTTTTGATCTATTTACAATTTTGGTTGAGAAAACATAAAACCTTTATGCCTTAGAAACAAAACATGTGTGGGCGGCATTTCGATTCATTTGAATGACGTTAAAGTTGGTTAAGACATTGCAATATTTAATGTAAAAACTGAGACCCATCATCATGGATTTGATTTGTAATTTAAATCAAAAGTAAAATATCCGAAAAGATTCGACGCCAGTATAAATGGTTCAGTAGGGAATATCAATTTCAAAACGTGAAGCAAATCCTGATCGTGTCTGGCCACTAACTACTCAGTGTAAATATGACGTGGCGTGTCAGTAAAAACCCATTAGATACAATTTCACCAGAGGATCGGCAGTGTCCGGTATAATTCCCTAATTTAAATTTACCAATCAGTGACTGGGGAAAAATCTGGAACGTATGCTTATTTCCCATTGAACATTGTGTGAAGTAGTACATCAGCATTTAGATTAGGTGAAATATTTGGAAAGCCATGACAGTCTTATAGGTAGATAATGTATATTGTTGATTCAAAAACACAATATATTAAATGACAACGTGCTTACATAGAGTCGTTACAGTTAAATACTGAGTCATTTAAGCGACATATTGGGTCTACCTGACTTTATGTAAAGCGACAATACCCTTATATAAAGCCGTTGCAACACTATATTGTTTCAACGTCTCTACATAACTTAAGGACATGGTCACTCAGTATATTGACATCATGCTGAATCTATTCAATATATAGCTGTAACGACTCTATTTATGCACATTGTCACTCAATATATTGAGGTAACGAATCAACCATTTACATTATCTACATATAAGACAGTCACGGCTTTTCATAATGCTCGTTGATTTACGTAGGTTTACGTCTCATTTCGGATTATGTTCTACCGATATCTTAAAGGAAGTCATTCTCGAAAACTATACCACGTGGACATTATATTATGCGGCATCATACTCTTTCTATATAAATTTAATTGGGATATATAGAGCATGCGATGCGGAATATGGTGCTCTGGGCATAGGCCCTTGTGATTCTTTTGTCAGATGAACAGTATTTTTTAACATTCGGGGAAACCTACAAAAGCTCGCACATGTATAATTGTGTTCGTCATCGCAAAAAGCGCATCGCTAATAAAGTATTCCCAAATGTTAGGAAATACTGTACATGTGCACATCTGACAAAGGAGCATTATGGTCTATGTGTAGGGAACAATCGTCCGCTACAATTATAAAATATTATAAAATATTATCCGATATCCCAAAATTGATGAAGAATAAAATACTCAGAGCAGTTTCCTCCCCGATGGTGCGTGCGACAGCCTGAAATGACGTTACATACCAAGTGGTATGGCTACACCAAAATATAGGTTCTGTTCCATATCATAGGGATAAAATACCTCTTTAATTTATATTTTCAAATCGATGTCAAATTCTTCCTGCAAAATAGTACTGGTATTGTTACATGTTTTTTTGGTCATATTCATTGATCCAGATGAAAGTTGTTCACATGATAATGAGTAGTGTACATTTTATCCTAATATAGTATAACATAAAATTATCCTAAATATGCAATTTAGCATTAGTAAAATATCAAACAAAATTTAGTGTGTCTGTGTCGAATTATCAAAAAATTGAATCATGTCAGTTAAAGACATAAGATATAAATAAGAGTCATGCGGGTATACTAATACATTGTTATTTTCATTATTTATACTGTATTTTCAGGGATGATCCCCAATCAGGCACCTACCACCTCACGTGCCTCTACGTCATCAAGAAGTGTGGTTTACGTCATCGTTTTTGTAACTTGTCATTGCTCACACGCATTCAGAGGATTAGTGATATTACTGATTGGGATCATTACACATTTGACGGTCGAAAACACTGTGTTAGACACACATTAGAACTGTAGCATTTATCATTTCATTTAATTAAGTTTTGATAGATCAACAGACATTTGTTGTATTTCATTGATAACACATACATTATACAACAGATAATACATTCTGTAAACGTTGTTGAAGAATGTGTTAATGGAGAATTACGTTAAATATGTCACCAGCGGTAGTTCCTAAGTAATCTGTCTCAAAGATCATGCTAAGTCTTTAAATGACGAAAATCTCTATATCTCAACAGTTATTATCAATATGTGTAACACACACACGCACGCACACACACGCACACTGTTCCAAGCACCGAAATACACAAATCGTGGTACGAGATTTTTACCTCACAACGAGAGACATACAAAAGCTCACACACAGCCCAAAAACACCAGTATATATAAAACGAGGTACGAGTTTTTTTTTTTTTTTACCTCACAACGTGAGGTTTACTACAGTACACACACACACACACACACACACACACACACACAAGAAAGTTATATTGCCTTGTCGTCGAATCACGTGTCATTAGTTGAGCATTCCAAATCAATTAGGCTGCATTGTCATTTTACATATTTTGATTGCAGGTTTGATATCTTTTTTTCTCTTTCTCTCTTTTAAATTATTCAATTGGGTCCATTTTCCAATTTCTCTGTCATTACTTTCGACTTGAACGATACGATCTGGATACAAAAAGGGTTGATTTAATACCTCTTGAATAACATTTAGACTTCATTCACTATAATATTCTCTAAAATACACGTTTTGTCTTTTTTATTCGTTCGAACTGAATTTCAAATAACACATTTTAAAACCGTTCATGATAACAACGACACAAGAGAGCTTTAGATGTGTGATTATAATAATATTTGTTTTCAAAGTAATAGATATAGAAATAATCATGATTACCATTGTCAACATTATAATCATTGTTTTATTATTATTTATTTTTATTGTCGTTGTTGTTGATTTCGTTTTCTTTGTGCTCTGACGGCAGTGTAAAAATTAATGTGGTAATATTCGTATGTATGTTTCACTCTCGCATTTGAACGTCTAGACCCTATCTATAACACGTAATGTTTGGAACATCTGCGTGGTGGCACTTTCAATATGTAGATAGTCTCGCGATAGTTTATCTTGATTTCCGTCTTTGTGATAAATTCAGTGGTTTGCATTTTGTTAGAACCTCAACTTCATGATTTACAGACTTTTTCTAAAATCGTATTTGTCATTCCTCATTTTCATCCATGCATGGTGCCCGATGACAGTTGTTTGGAAATTAGTTTTGTTATTAACATTAATCGTCATTTTTTTTTTTACCCTGTGTCTGTGTGTTCCAGAGACGTACTGATGGTTATTTGGGGGAATGTGTCACTGCGCGCCGCAATCTACAATGTATTGCAGAAAAAAAAATCTTAACTTGTTTTGGTGTAATGAAGCTATTTTGATAAAAAAAGTAGACTATTTAGATTTAACTGGTGAACGAAAATTCTTGGATGCTTTAGAAAATAAAAAGCAACCATAGAAAATAATGATTAATGAATTTCTTATCTCAAACCAGTTTGACGTGCAATTGTATAGGGACATTAATGTCTGTTTTGTTTTATTCTCATGAAAAAATTATGATATTAGTCAAGACAATATATCCCACAAAAGAAGATAAGAAATACCATTAAACATATTGTAATGATAATAAATATTCAATTAGAGATGTTAGTTATGAGTTATATATATATAATTATATATGACTTATTTCTAATGAAGTTCACATTTTTATTAAAAACAAACAAACAAAAAACATTGAAACACAAGCAAAAGATAAATTAAAACACGAGTAAGTAGAATATGTAGGCCCGTGGTTCATTAATTCATTCACAGGGACTTGCTCCCATACACACACACACCACACACACACACACACTGTACATACACTATAGTGTATGTACAGTGTGTGTGTGTGTGTGGTGTGTGTGGTGTGTGTGTGTATGGGAGCAAGTCCCTGTGATTCATTGATGTGTATGTCAAGGATGCGTGTAGGTATGTTTTACGGAATAATTTGGGCAAAAATCCAATAATATCTTACGTTGTATTGTATTTTTTGGACTTTTTGAAAGCATAACCTCTCGAAGTGATGTGCAGACTCAGGACTAACGAGCATGAAGGGAGGTACGCCAGTGCATGCTTAATAATTATAATAATTGTATTTTTTTCTGTTCAGTCATATTTAGAAAAGGAAATCTATATGGAAAAAAATCATATGACATTTAATTTTATATCTTCCCGTTTTAGGAGTTGTAAAATTGAATGTAAATTAAAAATGAACTTTTAAATTAAACAATCAATTGTTTTCTAAATTAGTTGAAAGAGAAGGAATGAAGATTTGATAATGAAAAGTGTAATTATACTGTAACAAGTGTTTAGTTTGTCAATACTCTAACCAGTTAAATGTGTCGTATAGTTACATAAATAAATAGGCCGTGATGAAAAATGAAATTCAATCAGTATTAGTTAACGAATTCAAAATCAATCCGATATCCTTAATTAAAGGAATGACCAATCTTCTAGATCTTAAATGGAAGAATTGATTAGAACTATATGATAAGAAACTGAAAGATGTGAGGACAGTTACGACCGGATTAAGCAGCTGAGTAGGTTGGTTTCCAGGAATATTAAAATTCAATTACGCGATCTGGTCTGTCACAAAAAAAATGTCAAGATGTCTGAATAAACCCGAATTATGGACCACCTTCAGACTTAAATTACAGCATGCAGTGCAATACCGTATTTGTTTTAGGTTTTTGTTGAAATGTTCTTTTTTCCATTTACATCGATATTCCTCCGAGGCTGAAAAGCAACCATGCTCGTGACGTTCCATTCTACACTCACATTACATGAAAACAGGATGGGAAGCGGGATATTAATCACTTTAATGATGGCCCTAGTTCATTTCGGCTTAATATCTGCTTATAAATCACTTTAGTGATAATCTGTGTCGCATGCATTTTGATGAAAATCCATGGTCCGAATTCAACTTTAAATATGATTTTTATATAGCAAATAAAGCAATTATAACGAATAGTTTATTTTAGCGCAAATTTAAAAAAAATAAATAAAGTTATTGTGAAGATGACACGAATGATGGCGAGTATTGTGATAGTTGTGGAAGAAAATCGAAGAGTCCGGATAAAGGCCGATCTAGACGGGCGAATACCGCATTCATTTTTCATATTAGACCGGGGATCGAACCCAGAACGACTTGGTGAGACCCCTACCATTTCCCCATGACAGAATGCTAAAAGGGAAACTGATTAGGCCAAAATAAAATAGTTCCGTTTCAGGTCTCCAGCATAAAAAAGATGGTCGGTAGGTCGATAATTTTTAACATGAAAAGAAAGGTAAAAAGGAATAATTTTAAAGGCAAAATGGTAAAAAAAAACTTAAGGTTCGGTCGTTAAATAAGAGGGTCGGTCGTGCAACCAGAAACGGAACTACTTTATTTTTGGCTTTAAAACAACGGCGCAAAATTGAGATTAAAAACACACGAAGATTAATCTGCTAAAACATCATCATAAAACAACAAGCTTAGATCTCCTTAACGGCTTTTAATAATTTGTAAAAATGTCGCACTTTTATAAAAGAAATGAAAACAATCTATAACTGAATAATTACATTTACACCAGTTTGTCAAAAGGTTATGGAGTACAGCATGAATATGCGGGTTATATGACGTTGTTGCATTCGGGACAATGCCACTGTTATTTACGGCTCACGTGACTGTGTGGCGTGAAGCCAAAAATATTGATGTCGCTGGCGACAGAAGTAAGATGATTTTTATCTCGGCGCAGCATGACGTCATTCACTGTCATTCGATATGTACACTACATTCATTTTTTTTTTTCATTTATTTAATTTATTCATGTGCCGTTTGTATATCTATGATAAGAATAGAGTTTGTATATTCATGATAAAAAAACAGCATGTATATTCATAACGAAAACGGTCTGTATATTCATGACAAAATACAGTTTGTATATTCATTCATGACAAAATACAAATTATAAATTCACGACAAAAATGGTTTGTATATTCATGATAAAATAAAGTTTGTATATTCATGACAAAATACAGTTTGTATATTCATGACAAAATACAATTTGTAAATTCACGTTAAAAAATGGTTTGTATATTCATGAAAAAATACAGTTTGTATATTAACGGGCACGATGCATGTTGTACAGTATTGATGCAATGTGGTTTATATATATAATACATGATACAAATGGTTTGTATATCATGGTAAACATATGTATACTATTTCTTTTATATCTGTAGTTTTAGTGTATTTGTAAATATTATGAACAATAAACTGTTAACGTTGAGACTTTCCTTATTATGAATAGTAATTATGACGTAGATTTGTCGATGTTTTATTAGAATCCATACTCTGTTTCGAGTTTTGATTATTTGAATTATCATTATATCATGAATCCACTAATACTATTCGATCAGGGGACGAGCTAAAAACAACCTTTCTCTCTAGGCACGACCACATTCTGCGTAAATATAATGTTACTATCTTGTTGCATGCTAGGATATTATTTGGAACGTTAATTTGGTAATGAAATTTCTTTCTTTTTTTCCCCCTCATAACACAATGTAATATAATAAATATTGAGACTTGCCCTTTTGGCATCTGTCAATCAGATGCATGACGCAACACGTTCTGAAATAACCATTGGCGATAACATGTATTGAACATAACCTCTCTAAGAACATACGCTTAAAGAAAACTTCTGTCGCTACCTTTCATTATCTGAAAAATATCTTCAGATATCTTAATCAAAATTCCACCACATGTGGGCTGTTGTATTTCACCTTTAGTTAATTCATATACTATTTAGATGTTGCATTAATACAAATATACCAAATGTAAATGTACATTACTCTCGAAATAGAAAGTCGCAAAATAAAATATCAACGAATTTCCAGGTTAAAGATTCAATATATCAGTCTGTTTTTCCATCCCTTCATTGTTTAACAAAAGTGAATTAATAAAATATCAGAAACAAAATCAATATTATTGAAATATTAAATTCGAGAAACAATAAAAAGCATTTGACCGCACGCAAAGCAGAAGAGCATTGACTTCTATGCGGACATTTCATTCAATTACCAACATGGCGAAACTTGCAAGTTTAAGGTTTTTTTTTTATATTTGAGCGAGTGTAGTTCAATAACCAATTGATCGTTTGCATTAGAAAATACAAATAATTTGTCTAATATAATATTCATTATTCATGCGAATTATCAGGTCAATTCTTAAAGTGATTTTCAAAATAATGAATGAAGGCTCAAGATAACGCTAGAAATTACGGAATATACAGTTGAAGAAAACCGGCTGTAAGTATTTACAACTACTCAGGATTTGAATAATGAAAAATCATGTACGATTGAAATCACTATTTTATAAATCCAAACATGTATTCATTGAAAAGTTATAGTTATAGGCAATCGTTCACTTACAATCGTATTCACTAAGTAAAGATCCTAAACATTAAATTTATCACTCTCAAAAAGACAAGCACAATCAACACACACACACACACACACACACACACACACACACACACAAGACCGTCTCCGATGACCGAGTGATCAAAACGTCCGCCTCGGGAGGATGTGGCTTCGATCCCCGGCCGGGAAATACCAAAGTGGTAAAAAGTGGTACTGGTATAGCTCCTTTGCTTGGCGCTCAGCATAATTATACAAGGATGGTTCCAGGACTGGTTTGCCCAGCGTCAGGATAATGTGACTGGGTGTGGTGTCTGTCTACGGCGTGATACTGCAATGTTGAAGCATTATATCTGTCTCAAGTAGACATGGTCTCCAAATGACTGAAATACTGTCATTGTGGCGTTAAACCAACCAAACAAGATTTTGCATGCCGCAAATGAATATAAACTTTTTAGTGACTAATCTGGTTACTCCTAATCCATTACATGATTAGATCACTCATACTTCGATATATCCCTAAGTATATTTTCTTAAATAAACATATGTTTGATTCAATAATCGCCTTGTGAAAAAATCAGTTTTAAAAAATACCATGTTCTTTTCGTGCCTGTAGATCTGTAAGTAATAATCGTTCGCAATTTTGTAAGCATGTCATCATCACGTGACATTTATGATGGCAGTGAGTAACGTGTTAGGGAGATCACTGTGTGGTATTTGGCATTTTTGGCCTTCTAACACAGGCTTTCGTATGCGAAATAGTTCACTCTTTGATTAGTCCAATTGTCGAAATATCATTTTTACACGACTGGTTTGTTTTGTAGAGTGCAGTGACGTTCTTACATCAGTACAGCGGCTATGTTCATCGCATTAAATACACTTCACCCTCAAACAAGCTGAACGATTTCCCAACACATTGAATACATCAATGTTACAACGTTTTGATTTCACAACTGTTATGAAATGTAATGTTCACTCAAATGCGATCCTTATCAATGGCATATTCACACATCGTTTGTATTTCTTCTGTTCTGAAATACAGACTCAAATGATTGATGAATCGAGGTTAGGGCTCAGCAATGGTTACAAATAACAATAACTAAAGCAATGTCTTATGTTAGATGAATAGTCATCGTATTGGTCGATCCTTTCTATTTAAAAAAATAAGTAATTTTAACACATTCAAAGGCGGTCAAGTAGGTTCAATTTCGATTTAGTCGATTACTTTAAAAGAAGAGTTACAGTGTTATGACTCTTGAATTGACAATATAAAAGTATCCGCCCTTTAAAGTTGGCAAATTAGACCAGTCATCACACTTGGTGAAAATGTTTATTGGCGCACTTGGGGTATGATCTTTGCAACAATATATTGTAATGTAGACCAATCATTTGAAATGTCGCGATGTAGGATCAACCGACGACCTCACGTTACTAGCCATGCTTGACAATATTCAACCTTGTTAACAACCAACAAACGTTGCCATAGTGTTTTATCTTGGCCAAGTTCGAACTAGTTATACGACAGTTACGGCCCTTTGTTTTTTTATTATTTCTTAAACTGAACATTTTATTTTAATGGTTTTGCAAACCATTACCAAATTATGTAAGTTTATTCAGGGTATTAACATCTCCTGAAAGTTTGAAAACCAGATATTTTGGATTTTGGACATGCTGCATATGAATTGTTGGCGTATTCTATCACGTGACATTGTGCTAGAGATGCACGAAGGATGGTCGTATTTTGCCAAACTTTCAAGATAAGTTCGAGTTTCCCTTAAGTTTATTGAAATGATCAAGTTTAACATGATATAAACAATCAGTTTTATGAACGCATCCATTTTTAAGACAGAAATTACACGTTGTCAATTTGGTATCGAAGTGTTTCAGACAAGTGATATAATTAATAGTAAAAGACAAGTCAGATCTAAAATGCATTTTATTGTTATAAATCTGATATATAAATTTGCCTGTTACTATTTTCAAATAAACTCAATAATTTAGGCTGAGAATAGCAATAAAATGTTAATTGGATGGAATTCCTTAAATTCGTTACTTGAGAATAATTCAAGCAAATCTATCTATTCAAATTTATTTTTGACAAAAATAATATAATCAATTGGAAAATGTTGTCTTATCTACTTTCCCTTTATTAGAGTCATATATATCTACAGTTGGAGAATTCAATATTTCTTAGTACACACATTTTTACGTCTGAATTGTTAAAATAAAAAAAAACTCATTCGAAACGCATTCCCAAATTTCGACATGTGTATTATTATAACTATTAATATATATTGAATCTGATCCTCTCTCTCTCCACATTTTTAAATGCATTCAGTTTAGGCTTTTTAAAGTTTTAGAAAACATCCTTCTTTTTACAAAACTGACTGCATATCGAACTTTTGATACGGCAATGATTTAAAATGTTCGTGTAATCCAAAGCAGTGCGTCATTTATTGTTTATATGGTGGCATATTTCTGCCAGCCACTTATCCACTTAGCTATGTCGAAACTTTTCTGAAAAAATGTCACATAGTCAGTTAGTATCTGGCAAGTAGAAAACTTTCGTGTTATCCTCTTAGGTGTCTTAACAGAACAAATCTGCCTGTTAGTGCCCACTTCTGCCAGCCATATATTCACTTAAGATAACTGGTTATTTCGCCTTTTTTTCAAGTTAGTCAGTTAAATTATGTGGATAACAAGCATTTTTTCACATAATTATCTGGAAAAAGGCATGATATCCAGTTAAAATAAGTGAATATGTGATTGGCAGTAGTGGGCACTAACAGACAGTTAAGTCCTGTTAAGATACCTAAGTAGATAACTTGAAAATTTGCTACTTGCCAGATACTAACTGAATATGTGACAATTTTTCAGAAAAGTTTCAACATAGCAAAGTGAATAAGTGGCTGGCAGAAATATGCCACCATATGTTTATAATGGTGGCACTTTTTTGCCAGCCACATATCCACCTAGCTATGTCGTTTTTTCCCGAAAAAAATGCTACATATTCAGTTAGTATCTGGCATGTAGAAAACTTTCGCGTTATCCTCTTAGGTATCTTAACAGGGCAAAACCGTCTGTTAGTGCCCACTTCTGCCAATCATATATTCACTTAAGATAACTGGATATCCTGCTATTTTCAAGATAGTCAATTGAATTATGTGGATAACAAGCAAGTTTTCACATGATTATCTGGAAAAAGCATGATACCCACCTAACCTAAGTGAATATGTGGTTGGCAGTAGTGGGCACTAACAGACAACTTTGTCTAGTTAAGATACCTAAGTGAATTACTTTAAAATTCTCTACTTTCCAGATAGTGACGGAATATGCTATAATTTTTCATAAAAGTTTCGACATAGCTAAGTGGACAAATGGCTACCATAGTTTATGACATAATCATACATGATTGGTCTGTGTGATCATTTCAGAATTGTTAAAGCAAAATCAAAGTTTGTTGAGGTTTAACGTCCAACCGACATTATTTCAGCCTTTTAAGGAACCTGTATCTGTCTAACTGCGATATGGTCAAGTGTCATCATACCAATGCAGACAAAATATCCTGGTACTTGGCAAATCAGCCATAGAACTGATTTTTCAGTGACATATTAAATCTGAAAAGTTTTGCAAAGGCCACTGAAAAATGAATTTCAATAAACATTGCTTAGACTCATTTTACATATTCATGATCACCTCTGTGTCTTTGTGGTTAAGTCAGAGACGCTAGGTCACCAGAATATCTTTCCACACTATATTCATCTTTGGAACTGTTGCGGCGTAGCGTGTTCCTATTAGGTCATTTTCAGCCTAACTGAATTGTGTACCAGATCACGCAAAAGTGGAATAAAATAGAGACTTTGAAAATCGAATTATATTGGATGAAAATACGTGTGTGTGTGTGTGTGTGTGTGTGTGTGTGTGTGTGTAACATTGCACATGCATGTATGACGGAGACAAAACCTAAAGGCTCGGATTCTGTCCATATGACAGAAAGGCGCATACTTTCTCAAGATCCCATTTTTTATGTAGTCATGAGGATTAAGATCCTAAAATAATGTCCAAATTGTAGGCTGAGAAGAAAATCACGTGTTTCACGGAGTATGTCTGCGTCTTTTAGTGCTGCAACGTATTCATCATCGTCGTCTGCACGTCATCTCGATAATGATAACAATAAACTGTTGTCTCTATTCATGCAGGATATGTAACATTTTTTCCGACGACCAGTCTTACATTTAAGAAATAAAATTTTATTTTGTGTGATATATCGCAGAATAATGCACGATGTTGCGTTCAGATCTTTTGTAATTAGCCACTCGGGCCTACTGTCTTCGTGATTAGATTACTGCGTATTATACTTAACACGGTGTGTTATTCTGAGATATATCACTCAAAACGAAATTTCATTTTTTATTCTAATACGTTTACTAGACTGCAAAGTTTTAAAAGTGATACAATTGTGTTGGATCATTTTATTATGCATTTTTTTACGATTTACGTTTGGAGTCATGTGACATCATATGATACACGTAGGTAAATAATACACGCCGCACTCCTTCCGTGTTTGTTTAGCTTATTTTGTCGATCGTGTTGGATTATACCAACCCATATTCATTGTGGTGGATGCTCTCAAGTCGATCAATGTATGAGGCACTACTATAACATTATTCCCGTGTCCCTGACGTGTCTAACGATGCACGATCGGGATTTAAACCTAGGACCCTCCTAACACAAATTCATTGCGCTAACCAATAAACAACGCCACAGAGGTCATGGTTAACATTCGAGTAACATGAACATCGTTTAGTGAGAAAGGAGATTTTGGGTGGATACGATATACATGTACAACCATATGTCTGGATCTGTACATGCAAGCAATTTGCACTCCTATACACTCCTTCACACAGGGACTTACTCCTGTATGTTTTTAAGAAAATCCTACTATACACATAAATACGAGTATCAACAATGATGGACACCATTTTGGGGGGTCCACTCGTTTCCACTCATTTTTCAAATCTTTCGAATAAATATATACAAAGTACTTATGGCATCAATAGAATATGTATTTCTCTACCGAAATATTTAAAAATATTGGGAAACTTATCTTCTTATATCTGTTTATTTATTTGATATATTCTCGAATCGAAAAAAAGGACGAAGTGAAAATGTAAATTTTGGAAAGGTTTGGATTTTTACGTAAATGATTCCAGTAATGGTCAGCGATATTGCGAATAAGTATGTAACCAAGAAACTAAAATAATCGCAATATCGCTGACCGTAATTGTTGGTTTCAGTGTAATATCGAACGTTGAATTTTCATCCTCATGAGATTATTCCAGTGCAACCAACATTTTTTCTTTTTATTTCATTTTCTTCCTGCCATTTTGGGAGCTCCATAGTCCCATTACAAACCCGTGAAAATTAAAAAAAAATCATACATTTACTGTTTGAAATAGAGATTTGAGAATATTACCGTTTTTAACTCCTCGATATTTCCCTATAATCAGGGTCTCTTTAATACTAAATATAGAGACCCTGCTATAATCCACCTAAAGGCATTAAATAAAAAATAAAATTCGTTAAACATGAATACTTTAGCCGTTTTTTTGTAAATCAATTTCCATGGAAATGAACCTAATGACATACGACTCTCGGTTTATTTTTGAGTTAAAAGCCCAGAAACATGAGATTCAGATGTATAACTTCATTTTTTTTGTGCTAATTTGCACATTAGTATTGGCATGTACAGAATGTAATTTCGTGTAATATCAAATGCCCGAGGCAATCGCATTATTACAGGTTATTGGAATGTGTGAGTGCTGTGTGAAAAATCTCATACTTCACAAAATGTGACCTGGGTCGAATTCCTACAACAATTCTTAGCGCTAAGTAATATTGAAATACTTTTGAAATTCCATCAGTCTCGTTTCTATTAAAAAGACCAAAACATTTCATTTCTTAACAATTTTCGTTGGTTTTTAAGGTAATAATAATTATTATTCATTTTGGCTTATTCATATACTTGAATATTTCATAAAAAAGTAATAATGAAAAGTGCATCTACATAATCTTATTAAGAATTTAAGTATAACTTAGCGCTAAGTATTGTTGGTGGAATTCGGGCCCGGGAAATATATGTTTCCAAGTGCATATTTCAGCATCAATCCATTTGGTGGCAAAGAAAAATGTTTTTCTTGATGATAAGCAGCTGAATCACCAAATACTTTGTTTCTTTGACACGATGATCAACAACAAAAACAAACTCTTCAGAATGGGTCAAAAGTTTACTTTAGGTCATGTGTTAGTCTGATGAATGTAATATATTCACTCCCAAGTCCCTGAAAATATTCACAGCTGCAAAAAGCTTAAGCTTCATAAAGTAAGCGTCATAGCGTAGCGTATAGATAAGGTGCACTTTAGTTAGATTGCGTAGCTCATTGAATCCAGTATGTGTAAGTTTTAGAGCAATATAATTCCGGATTTTGTGCAACAGAAGATGAATGTTGTAAACTAGATTTACAGATAACAGTGAGCAATTCCTAACATTTTTTTCAGGGAACTGTTGCTCTTAGCTTCAGTTTTGTGCTAAGTAATGCATTCCGTTGCTATTAAATTTGAGGAAATGGTGAATTACCTCCCTTCGTCGTTGTTCGGACGGTTAAAATCCGGAGAAATGGAAGAAAGCTCGCAATATAAATTGAGAATTAAAGACAATTATAAGAAAGTAACCAATCAAGAATTATATAATTAAATTTCAATATTGCAAGAATTTTCGAGAAAAAATGTATAAAAATGTTTAAATTGTTTATTTAATTTGAACACGGAACTTTATTACATTTTTTACACGACTTTACAGCGTGTCATTTTAACACAATTTTTCAGTTATTATCTCTGGAAGTCTTTTTTCCTCTCCAAAATTTTCCTCATATATGATTATGTTATGTTTTAAAAATATAAAATTTGATAATGATATCAATAAATATACAATTTATGAAAGAATTCTAAAAACGGTGAAGTTGTTATATGATCGCTTTTTTGATATCTATAATGTTCTTTATTAAGTTTCTTTCATTTTTTAACACGTCCATCACTTTTATTTTTACATGTCAGATATTATTTAGCTGACTGAGATTATTAAACCCAGCCGTAAAAGTGTATCAATACAGATTAATTATGGAAATGGTTTTATTTTCTCAGAAGAACTTAAAAAAACAACAACGAAAAAAACAAAAACAAAAAAACCAACAACAACAACAAAACAGAGCCATTTAAATTGCTTCTCATACGGTGCTTAACAATGTACAACTTCAGATGTGAAGTTGAAAAAGAAAAATTATACTTAAGACAATTCTAAGTTATTTTTTGTGTTATAAAGCTCAACTAAGACTTAGAACAAGTACAGTAAGTAAACATTTTAGCATTCTTTTTAAATTAATTCAAAACACGTCTCATTTCTAAGCTACACGGGAACGTTGCTGGTTCCTGTTTTAAGAATAGGAGCATTTTAAATAAACAGGGAATAAAAACAGCTGTATTCTATTGCAGCATCGGATAGTTATGAAAAAATTACATTACATTCGATCAGAAATGACTCATTTTATAAGATCTGCATTCATGAGAAATGCAATGCAGCACTGACTTTATAATAGATGAAATGTTTACCCATTTTTCATTGCGGATTCAAATGCATTGTATTTTAAATTTGCATGCACACAGAGAAATGCGTGCAGAAAATGTTTGTCATCTTCTGAAACAAACTGAAATAAAATCAGACATATCTTTATAAAAAAACTAGCTAAAACAGCTACAGAAGGAGTTTGAGAAATTCTTGTTGATGGCCCAGAAGATTATTGATAACAATGATGTTGAAACCGCTTCTATGCAGAAAG
This sequence comes from Solen grandis, assembly GCA_021229015.1. Lineage (NCBI taxonomy): Eukaryota > Metazoa > Mollusca > Bivalvia > Adapedonta > Solenidae > Solen > Solen grandis. Next base: position 57,740,421 of record CM037780.1, read on the forward strand.
GAACGAGCTGCCAATGTTCCGTGTAGATATTGGGGTCTAGTTTGGCAGAAGAAGGTCTTAAAATGGAATGTAAATCGAAACCAGCTATATTTTTTCTTGCAGTCTTGACTAGGTACAACTTATCATTGAACAATACATCATATTCGAAATCAAACTGATATCGCCGCCAAATCAAATGGACTTAAAAAAGAATACCTGTCAGTCACTTATGTGAATTAAATATTTATGATTTTTCAGTATTCAAATTCTGTCAATGCTTTTATTCACATTACACAAAGATAACGGTGACAAAATCCGCGAAATAGTACTCGAATTGTTTCGATATCAGTAAATAAGATATCCTTTTTTTTTTATAAAATTTTCTAATATTTAAAAAAACGCATAATATCCGTATTTATAGATAAAAAATGAATAGATTCATGTCAAAATGTAAATAAAGGCTGAATGGTGAAAAATTGTTTTCTTGGTCAGTAAATACCAACACATGAACCCCCATTTAAGACTACATGATTTTGGAAATCGCACAACCGGTGGCTACAGACTCGTTCGGTATTTCAGGGGAAGTAACCGCATCAATCTCACAATAGGGTAGAAAGATGTGTAAGCGGCCGGGTAGCTCATTCGGTAGAGCATTCGGCATGTAAGTAAAAGGCCCCGGGCTCGAGTCCGGGTCAAGCTGCACATTTTCTCACCCTGTAACAAATGTTTTACCGAAGTCAGTTAGAAACGCGCTATTTAATTTGTTTAAATCGAACACTTGTTTATGCATATAAATTACTTAAAAGGTCAATCTGACGTGACCCCTAATGCGATGTTGTCAGATCCTAATTGCGGATAGTAGAGGAGCTCAAATTAGGAAATGATTTTTTGAGATTGATTCGTTATTGTCTAACAAGATTGACCTGGGACTGATTAATCTCCGTGATGTTCTTCGTTGGTTCCAAACATTTGTTTTTAATGGTAGTATTGTTTGCAATGTTTTATATTTCAAATAAGTCCGGGTGGCTCAGTGGTTTGTAATCTCGAAGTGACTTGTTCGAATTCTCGGTGCAGACAAATATTGAAAAAAAGGATAATTATTCTGTCATATATATTTTTAATTGTTAGCAGTGTGAGTGGATGGATGAATAATTTGTTAATTTTTTTGTTATTTTAATTGTTTCAAAGATCTCTTATACGACAATAATTTTATTGCTTAATCCTATATGCGATCGAGCTTTGAGAAACTAGCTAGAGTAATAAACAAGTTAGATAAAATCGTGATATGTGTGACTGCATATGGTAAATTATTAAACACAGTGGTCAAAATTCATTAAAACAAATATTACTTATTGTTTGAGGTAGGTTCGAACCCACAACCTTCAGTTTCGAACTCTAGCACATTTTCATTTACGATAGCAGGGCTTGCGATACTCAGGCGCTTCTAAGTAATGCAATATGCGTGTTGTACCATTCTTTTAAGTACATGTTTCACCTCGGAAACCGACAATTGCCGAAGAAAGGTCGCTGAATATTTAAATGTCTCCGGTTAATATTGTCAGACAATACGACCTGATGTATCAGAGCATAACATCAACACTAAATGGCGGATGCACTCCAAACTTGTTTTGTATAGTGATAAGTATAATTTTGATCATTTGATGTTTACCCTTTCTCTGACAACTGCTGGAATGCAGGTGACTCAAGTGTTTCGAGGAACACCCATCCAGTTGTATTACCTGAAGGGTCGTATATTGTTGTGAACTGGTCGTTCGTCTGTCAATTTCATATCCGCTTTATATAAATTGAATGCTTTAAAGACATTCATAATACTTGGGAAAAATGTCCTCTCAACAAGATGCAGAATGAACACTAAATGTAATTTACACACCACGGCCGTGTATCTTTTCTAAAGATGTTTCTTGTTTCCCATTGAAGATAGTGTGAAATTATACACCAGCATGTAGAGTAGGTGGTTGATTTCGTAGGCTTACAGTGAAATAATTTATTGCATACAGATAATATACTCGTGTAACACTTTCATATTACAACAAACATGACGTACCCGACTGGTTGTAGCTTTGTTTACTATTTAAATCATAGTGTTAATGGCGCTCTGGTCCATCGCTGACGTACCCGACTGGTTGTAGACTTATATCAGAGATTTCCACATACTTTACAATATCATAAGTGTTAATGGCGCTCTGGTCCATCGCTGACGTACCCGACTGGTTGTAGATTTATATCAGAGAGTTCCACATACTTAAGGCGCTTGGTCCATCGCTGACGTACCCGACTGGTTGTAGATTTATATCAGAGAGTTCCACATACTTTACAATATCATAAGTGTTAATGGTGCTCTGGTCCATCGCTGACGTACCCGACTGGTTGTAGACTTATATCAGAGAGTTCCACATACTATGCAATATCATAAGTGTTAAAGGCGCTCTGGTCCATCGCTGACGTACCGATTGGTTGTAGACTTATATCAGAGAGTTCCACATACTATGCAATATCATAAGTGTTAAAGGCGCTCTGGTCCATTGCTGACGTACCCGACTGGTTGTAGACTTATATCAGAGAGTTCCACATACTATGCAATATCATAAGTGTTAAAGGCGCTCTGGTCCATTGCTGACGTACCCGACTGGTGTAGATTATATCAGAGAGTTCCACATACTATTCAATATCATAAGTGTTAAAGGCGCTCTGGTCCATTGCTGACGTATCCGACTGGTTGTAGACTTATATCAGAGATTTCCACATACTATGCAATATCATAAGTGTTAAAGGCGCTCTGGTCATTCGCTGACGTATCCGACTGGTTTTAGACTTATATCAGAGAGTTTCACATACTTTTCAATATCATAAGTGTTAAAGGCGCTCTGGTCCATCGCTGACGTACCCGACAGGTTGTAGACTTATATCAGAGAGTTTCCACATACTATGCAATATCAACGTACCGACTGGTTGTAGACTTATATCAGAGATTCCACATACTATCAATATCATAAGCGTTAAAGGCGCTCTGGTCCATCGCTGACGTACCCGACAGGTTGTAGACTTATATCAGAGAGTTTCACATACTATGCAATATCATAAGTGTTAAAGGCGCTCTGGTCCATCGCTGACGTACCCGACTGGTTGTAGACTTATATCAGAGAGTTTCACATACTATGCAATATCATGAGTGTTAAAGGCGCTCTGGTCCATCGCTGACGTACCCGACAGGTTGTAGACTTATATCAGAGAGTTTCACATACTATGCAATATCATGTGTTAAAGGCGCTCTGGTCCATCGCTGACGTACCCGACAGGTTGTAGACTTATATCAGAGAGTTCACATACTATGCAATATCATAAGTGTTAAAGGCGCTCTGGTCCATCGCTGACGTACCCGACTGGTTGTAGACTTATATCAGAGAATTCAACATACTATGCAATATCATAAGTGTTAAAGGCGCTCTGGTCCATCGCTGACGTACCCGACTGGTTGTAGACTTATATCAGAGAGTTCCACATACTATGCAATATCATAAGTGTTAAAGGCGCTCTGGTCCATCGCTGACGTACCCGACTGGTTGTAGACTTATATCAGAGAGTTTCACATACTATGCAATATCATAAGCGTTAAAGGCGCTCTGGTCCATCGCTGACGTACCCGACTGGTTGTAGACTTATATCAGAGAGTTTCACATACTATGCAATATCATAAGCATTAAAGGCGCTCTGGTCCATCGCTGACGTACCCGACTGGTTGTAGACTTATATTAGAGATTTCCACATACTATTCAATATCAATAGTGTTAAAGGCGCTCTGGTCCATTGCTGACGTACCCGACTGGTTGTAGACTTATATCAGAGAGTTCCACATACTATGCAATATCATAAGCGTTAAAAGGCGCTCTGGTCCATCGCTGACGTACCCGACTGGTTGTAGACTTATATCAGAGATTTCCACATACTATGCAATATCATAAGTGTTAAAGGCGCTCTGGTCCATCGCTGACGTACCCGACTGGTTGTAGACTTATATCAGAGATTCCACATACTATGCAATATCATAAGTGTTAAAGGCGCTCTGGTCCATCGCTGACGTACCCGACTGGTTGTAGACTTATATCAGAGAGTTCCACATACTATGCAATATCATAAGTGTTAAAGGCGCTCTGGTCCATCGCTGACGTACCCGACTGGTTGTAGACTTATATCAGAGAATTCCACATACTATGCAATATCATAAGTGTTAAAGGCGCTCTGGTCCATCGCTGACGTACCCGACTGGTTGTAGACTTATATCAGAGAGTTCCACATACTATTCAATATCATAAGTGTTAAAGCCGCTCTGGTCTATCGCTGACGTACCCGACAGGTTGTAGACTTATAGCAGAGAGTTCCACATACTATGCAATATCATAGCCATCGCTGACGTACCCGACGGTTGTAGACTTATATCAGAAGTTCCACATACTATGCAATATCATAAGTGTTAAAGGCGCTCTGGTCCATTGCTGACGTACCCGACAGGTTGTAGACTTATATCAGTGAGTTTCACATACTTTACAATATCATAAGCGTTAAAGGCGCTCTGGTCCATCGCTGACGTATCCGACTGGTTGTAGACTTATATCAGAGAGTTTCACATACTTTGCAATATCATAAGTGTTAAAGGCGCTCTGGTCCATCGCTGACGTACCCGACTGGTTGTAGACTTATATCAGAGAGTTCCACATACTATGCAATATCATAAGTGTTAAAGGCGCTCTGGTCCATTGCTGACGTACCCGACAGGTTGTAGACTTATATCAGTGAGTTTCACATACTTTGCAATATCATAAGCGTTAAAGGCGCTCTGGTCCATCGCTGACGTATCCGACTGGTTGTAGACTTATATCAGAGAGTTTCACATACTATGCAGTATCATAAGTGTTAAAGGCGCTCTGGTCCATTGCTGACGTACCCGACTGGTTGTAGACTTATATCAGAGAGTTCCACATACTATGCAGTATCATAAGTGTTAAAGGCGCCCTGGTCCATCGCTTACGTACCCGACTGGTTGTAGACTTATATCAGAGAGTTCCACATACTATGCAGTATCATAAGTGTTAAAGGCGCCCTGGTCCATCGCTTACGTACCCGACTGGTTGTAGACTTATATCAGAGAGTTCACATACTTTACAATATCATAAGTGTTAAAGGCGCTCTGGTCCATCGCTGACGTACCCGACTGGTTGTAGACTAACAGGAGTTCCATCTTCAATATCATGTTAAAGCGCTCTGGTCCATGCTGACGTACCCGACGGTTGTAGACTTATATCAGGAGTTTCACATACTTTACAATATCATAAGTTAAAGGCGCTCTGGTCCATCGCTGACGTATCCGACTGGTTGTAGACTTAAATCAGAGAGTTTCACATACTTTACAATATCATAAGTATTAAAGGCGCTCTGGTCCATTGCTGACGTACCCGACTGGTTGTAGACTTATATCAGAGATTTCCACATACTATGCAATATCATAAGTGTTAAAGGCGCTCTGGTCCATCGCTGACGTACCCGACAGGTTGTAGACTTATATCAGAGAGTTCCACATACTATGCAATATCATAAGTGTTAAAGGCGCTCTGGTCCATCGCTGACGTACCCGACTGGTTGTAGACTTATACAGGATTCACATACAAAGGTGTAGACTTATACAGAGATTTCACATACTTGCAATATCATAAGGTTAAAGGCGCTCTGGTCCATTGCTGAAGTACCCGACTGGTTGTAGACTTATATCAGAGATTTCCACATACTTTACAATATCATAAGTGTTAAAGGCGCTCTGGTCCATTGCTGACGTACCCGACTGGTTGTAGACTTATATCAGAGAGTTTCACATACTATGCAATATGATAAGTGTTAAAGGCGCTCTGGTCCATCCCTGACGTATCCGACTGGTTGTAGACTTATATCAGAGAGTTTCACATACTATGCAATATCATAAGTGTTAAAGGCGCTCTGGTCCATTGCTGACGTATCCGACTGGTTGTAGACTTATATCAGAGAGTTCCACATACTTTACAATATCATAAGTGTTAAAGGCGCTCTGGTCCATCGCTGACGTATCCGACTGGTTGTAGACTTATATCAGAGATTTCCACATACTTTACAATATCATAAGTGTTAAAGGCGCTCTGGTCCATTGCTGACGTACCCGACTGGTTGTAGACTTATATCAGAGAGTTCCACATACTTTACAATATCATAAGTGTTAAAGTCGCTCTGGTCCATTGCTGACGTAACCGACTGGTTGTAGACTTATATCAGAGAGTTCCACATACTATACAATATCGTAAGTGTTAAAGGCGCTCTGGTCCATCGCTGACGTACCCGACTGCGCCTGTGGGTTCGAATCATGATGGAAACAAGGGTTTTACATGTTTTGTACAATTTATGTAATATGTTTTGCCGCATGGGTCGTACGACCTTCTGGCTTATGGTGAATAAAACTTTCAACTTTCAAACTTTCATGACCCATTTATTACTGGTCCAACCCAGGAACCGTCGAGAAGGATAAGTGTGAGTAGTAAGAACTTGTTTCTCCTTATAGACATGAATAGATATTAAGTTAAAAAAAGACAATTATTCACGTTGGTGATCTATTTGACCGATATTCATTCCGTTGCTATTTTTTGTTTGTTTATTCATTTACATTGTCCATTTCGACTAAGTTTCTGCTTGATTAAGTGATCCTTTTATTGCTTATCTATCATATACTACATTTTTGTTTATATGTAAGATGATATCAGATTTTGTTTTCGTGTATCTAATATAAAATGTACTCTATCTATTTCAAGCTTTTTTTATCTTTTTAAATGAAAATAATTTTATTTCGAGCATTCTCTTTGAATTTCGTTGACTAACAATGTATTTTTTCTTGAAACTCAAATACAATGAATAAAATAAGTGTTTTCAAAATATGTCCTGTTTTTATTTATTTTTTTATTTTATTTTTGTTTTATCTATTTAACCAAAGACAATGAATTGTTTTTACTAAGAGACTCAACGATATAATGGTTGTCAATCTGATTCCAAATAGATCAACGATTGTGGCTCCTCTCAACATTTGATCTCAACGGAAACAAAGAAATGGACTATTTAATTTAAATTTATTTTAGAAAAATTCTTATAATATTATCTTAATCTCTTTGCATATCCCTAAATATTGGTACTAATTTCTTGATACGTTTGTAAATGGACTAATGGTGTTACTGGTACACTGATTTCCTTATCATGAGCACGTTTCTGTTTCCATCATTGTCCATAATTATCTTTAATGACTAAAACTAATAAAACTATTATAAACGTAAAGTGAAATTAAATACGAAGACACTCTTTTAACCACCGTCATTCTGGTCCTTCTTTTGTAACTTATAACCTTGACATTTCTTTCTTCTGAGTCTTTTTTTTAAAATCCAAAACTTAAAGTTCTTCTCATATTTACAAATAGTAAAAGCTATTTATGACTATTTTAAGAACAGCATTACCATAAGAGTAATTAAAGTGCAACATTCAATTATGGAACGCCGGCACTGTCTTAAGTAGTCATCTTAATTTATAATTACACAGAATATAAATACATTTCCACAGCATGTAAAGATTTTGGTACATATTGCAATAATATATGAATAAACGTAGTAACAAATTTAGATGACTAATTAAGACAGCGCCTGCGTTCTATATCCAATGCTATGTTACATAAGAATCCTGGGAAAGAGTTGTATGGCGTTAAATAATTCAAACAAAATCAAATAACCAAGTTTAACACCAAAATGAAGAACATAAAATTAAAAAGGACTCATTGCTATAAAATGTTTAAAGGTGTGTGTGTATGTGTGTGTTTTATTTCACAGCGGAGGGTAATAGTTGCAGCATTGGAATATAGCTCTGATTGTTGTGAACAATAATGGTTTTATTGCGACACGCACGGATTCTACAGGTATGACAAACGAATTAAAAAAACAACAAAACAAAACAAAAACAAACAAACAAAAAAACGGTCACAATTCTAAGACTTGCAATATGGTGCCAGCAAAATGCACAGGTTAAACTTTATTGGTGTGGCAATATACACATTGAATCGGGTATGAATGACGCCCAAAAGCCCCACTTAATACTACACACAGCAATGTTGTCTTAGCCTAGGGCCATATACCATGCTTTTCTCGTGAACCTTATGCTGTCTGAATGCCGGATTCTGAGCGTTCGTATTAACGCCACACAACATAAATTCTAAAGACCATTTGGATAACACTCAAATATAAATAATAGAACACGTGTAGGTAAAATGGGAACATAAAACCGATTTCGTTGCTTTGTAACACTCTTTTAAAGTGGCTGCGAGGCTAGTGGAGGTTCCCCCAGAAGAGTAGACGTATTTTCGAACAATACGAAGAACCCACAATACCAAATGGTGTTTTCCAGAATTGTTACTAGTTTTAGATTTATCCAATTTCAATGGATTCTCCATTAATGCATAGTTCCATGGCCAACCTATTAGCGTATTTTAACAATAAATTAGTTAGATTTTGTCCACAAACAAGATGTAAACAAAGGAGCACATGTCATTGTTTGTGGCCAAACCTATTTTTATTTAAATGAAAGTTAGGGCCAGGGAACTATCCATTCTCGCAAATAGTGCAATTTTATTTATTTATTAAACACAAATAAGACAACTTTTGAATGGTTACTGAATAACCGTAATACCCTGTATGCATAGTCTTGTTTAATAACGGCGCAAAATCCGATGTTCTTTTGGTAATATACATAGATTTAGAGTTGTTAGTCGGGGTTTTAATTAAAGGAGATTATTCATTCCAGATATTTTACCATGAATGAAATGCTTCTGATTTAACCATGCTTGCTCTTTGATTTGAACAAAGAGTTCAAAACAAAATATGAAAACCAAATTTGGTGATTTCTAGTTACAAATGCAATATTTGGATGACTTATACTGGCAACTGGAACATACAATATAGAATCAAACAATGCTAAACTTAGTTATAAATTTTAAATTAGTTCAAGTGTTATTGCTGCTTGACCCACAGGAGCTCTCTCTCTCTCTCCTCTCTCTCTCTTACACACACACACACACACACACACACACATATATATATATATATATATATATATATATATATATATATATATTTGACAATAATATCTACAAGGTTTATTTCCGCCCGATTGGTCCGGAACATCACTGAGGTGACTTGTTTCCCATCAAACTCAGATTTGTCTATAATTTAATTAAAATGCGATTCCATTGCTAAATAACAAAGTATTTGTATAGAAAACACATGTTGCCTTTGAAAACCAGAACTTTTCTTATATGTTCATCCCGTTCTTTTATAGTAAATCTTCGATTTCACTTCAATACGAAAATCGGAAACAACATGGCGAACTGAATGGAAAAATGAGATACAAACATACGAGGTTTGGCTTTGAATTTGTTCCTACGACAAATTCAACATGTTTCTTGCAGGTACAAAATAATGAAGTGTACTTACCTTTGATTTGGCGCTTTCTTCAATTTCTGCCTCTTACACAGATAAAAATATCTACTGATAATATGCAATTTTAATTCGCTGATTTGTCACCTCAGTGATGTCCCCGTGCATGTTTTTTTTTTTTTTTTTTTCGTATCAACTCATTCAATATTGAACCTAGTTACTTAGGATTTCGCATGTTTATTATAAATACATTATTTTTTTAAGAAAATGATATTTATTTGGACGTTCCGCGAGTTGTTTCTTGATTAAATTTCAGTGATATTCCGGACCAATCGAGCGGACATAAACCTTGTAGATATTATTGTAAAAAGTAGTAGTAGTAGTGTGTGTGTGTGTGTGTGTGTGATAAGGTAAGTATATTTACATTAATATAAATTTTTATATTTTAATGTAGTAGTTCAAAATAAAGGATATTATACCCCAGCTCCGATCTCCAGCGGAGAATACCCCTTGCCCCTCTTTTACCAAGTTACATGATTATCTGTTTCACGGATATATATTTCAGGAAACACTCGTCAAACATGTTCATGAGGATACACTCGTTTTAACAAATTCATGGAAAGAAACGTTAATTAATTAATCAATCAATCGATCAATTAATTATCTCTTACTACACGTGGTTTCACTGATCATCAAGTAGGTGAATAAGATTCATAATCAAGGCGCTGAAGGCACTGAAGTTGTGTGTGTCTCAAGTGGAAGAGGGTTTGACAAGCTGCAAATATGTAGGGTAACTTAGTTGTTCCAAATAATTAACGATTGTTCATTGAAGGCTATAGAAATAAAGGGTGGCGGGGGTGGTAGGAGTGGCAATGTGCTAATTGCTTTCAGTCTGTCGAAACAAATGGTGCGTTCATCCGCTCCGGAGATGGGGCTAGCTTATCTTTCAACAGTAATTTTACAATTTTAGAAGTAAAAAAGGCAGTTATGAAGGCTAATGTAAGAAAAGCTATTGGGGCTGATAATATATACTCTGAAGTATTGAAAAACGATTCAGGTATTGTATTTATGCATTCCTTGTTTAATGTTTGTTTTAACACAGGTACCACTCCAGGTATTTGGAATAAACGCATTATTAATCCTATTCCAAAATCATCGTGTACTGACTCCCGGGACCCTTTGTCGTATAGGGGAATAAGTCTAGCTTCTTCAGTTTACAAAATATATTGTTCAGTTTTAAATGACAGATTGTGTAACTGGGTGGAAGAAAACAACATACTTGAGGATGAGCAGGGAGGTTTCCGTCGGAAAAGAAGTACTTTTGATCAAATTTCAAGTTTAACTAGTATAATTGAACTAGGAAAAAACGTAAATTATCTACATTTGCCGCTTTTATCGATTTTAGAAAGCTTATGACTATATCAATAGGGATAAACTATGGGCTAGATTACTGGGTATTGGTATAACGGGTAAAATGCTGATGGCTATTAAGTCGTTATATTCAGCTGTTAGTGCATGTGTGCGAATAAATTCAAGTTATACAGACTGGTTTAATGTTTCTTGTGGCTTGAGGCAGGGATGTTTGTTATCACCATTACTGTTTAATCTATTTTTAGATGATCTTGTTAAATATTTGAAAAACTTGGATGTTGGTATTACTATAGGGGATGAAAAAGTATATGCTGACGATATCGTACTGTTGGCGTCCGATGAACGGGACCTTCAAATGCTGTTAGATGGTTTGTCTAATTGGTGTAACATTAATGACATGATAGTAAATTGTTCTAAAAGTAATATTGTTCATTTTCGCCCAAATGCTGTACAGCGTACTGATTTTAATTTTTTATGTGGAATTGATATGCTTTGTATAGTGGATAAGTATACTTACCTTGGTATTGTAATAAGCGAAAACCTTGATTATAATATTACTGCTAAAGCAGTTGCACAGAGTGCTAGTCGTGCCCTCGGTCTTTTAATTGCCAAATGTAAACGTATAGGTGGCCTGCCATATAAAGTTTTTACTAAACTATATGATACTGTTGTCTGGCCTATAATTGGTTATGGTGCTTCGATTTGGGGAGTAAAATCATTTTCATGTATCAATGCAGTCCATAATCGCGCCATGCGTTTCTTTCTTGGTGTTGGTAAATATACACCTAATGATGCGGTGGCAGGGGAAATGGCATGGACGCCTCCTTTTATCCGTCAGTGGAAATCTGTGGTCAGTTATTGGGCTAAATTATGTAACACAAATCATAATAGACTTAATAAACGCATAGCACTTTGGGCTGATAATAGTTCAAATAGATCTCACAAATCTTGGTTCTTTTATGTCAAAGATAAATTGATTAACTGTGATTTGTATGATTTTATTGATTTAAATAGCAATGTGTATAAAAATAATATTGTTAACAAATTACATGATAACTTGTTTAGTTTATATATAAATGATTGGCGAGAAAATATAAATAAAACAAATGGTAAATCTGGAAGGGGTAGTAATAAGCTAAGAAATTATTGTAAATTTAAAACAGAGTATAGATAAGATAATCTTTTATTATAGTGACTTGTGTATACAAAATTACATAAAGTTAAATAATTTACAAAATCATTGAACACCCGGCCCAACGGGCCTTTAAGTCACCTTATACATGTACAATAAATAATATTTATGATGCAAGATGAATAAATAGTTTTCTGTATATCACATTTCAAGACAACAAATGCAAATTAACTTATTTTTATTTTAAAATTTATTATATAAACTCTACAAACATCATGACTAAAAATTAGAGACAGTTATGTAACACAACACTAGTAATGCGATAACACCGACGTTTTGTTATGAGTAAAAGAGATCATATAACATTGTGCAGCTGTATAACTATTTAACTATAACATGTTTTATACATCACATGTTTGATTGATAGTTATTTAAGATAGTTTCTCTCTCTCTCTTCTCTCTCTCTCTCTCTCTCTGTATAAGCCAGAACGTTATTGTAAGATTATCATGGCACCGAAACACAGGGCTGCTGTCAGCAGGTTTAGATGTGGTGTAGCGCCTATTAGAATAGAAACGGGAAGGTGTGAGAAATTAGTGAGGGGGAACGACTATGTCCATTCTGTCGAGATAATGTAATTGAAACAGAAATACATGTTTTATTATATTGTGATTTATATAACAGTTGTCGTTAAGAGTTAATTGAAAAGGCTATCTCCATTAACCCTTCGTTTAATCTACTACCTGATATTGATAAGCTTTCATTTATTTTATATATTTTTTTTTTTTTACCGCGTGGTAAAGTGAGTTACGCAACATCCTAGGGAAAATAGTTCTTCTGTGCTTTTATACTACATACATTTATTTATACTTCATACATTTGTTGTGTCCCGTAAATATTTATATTTCACTCAAAATTGAGTTTCACTTTGGCTGAATCTCAGAATATCTGTATTGTAGAATCCTGTTCAATCGTTCGGTCATTCATACAAAATTGAGACGTCATTTGGTTTTAAATGTAGAGAAACGGACCCTTAGAATGTAGGTACTATAGTTGTGAGTGACTACGTCATACACAACTAAAAACGAAGCAATAACATTGTATATACGGAGATAATAGCCGAATATTTAGCGTAGGTTCCGAGGATGGTTATTCCAGCGTGCCTTCGTGTGAAATTAATTTGTCACGCTGTATGCCAGTCCATTTTCGACCAAACACTTTTAAGAATTTGTTCTATATTTTTTTTAGTAAGAGAAAAGAAAATAGATTGACCATGTTATAAAGATACTTCTATCTCGGTTCCAAAGCCCATATTGTGAGTCAAAACTAACTTATTTTTTTGCGATACGCGGAAGTTATATGCTATACTTGGATTACTATTTTCATTTTATTTTCCATTGTAATTTAGTGTATTACTAAAATGAAAGCAGTTAAAAAAAAAATCTGTATATTCATACTCTACCCTTTTTGTCTGAATAGGCCATTAAATATCAATAATTGTTTGTAATGAATTAACACACTCATTGATAATCTATCACTGGTTTTCATATTATTTTCTCATGTTAGCAGAATAAGGAATAAACATTTGCGTGTATGTATTTTTATATGCATAAAGGTACAAATGTCATGCTGTGTGTATATATGTATGTACGAGTATATATACTTTGATATTTCTTGAATTTTTTTTTTAAATATTATTTTTAGTGTAGATATACATAATTTTAAGCTTGCGGTAGGTCGGTGGTTCTATCCGGGTTCCTCTCTGTGTACTCGGGGTCTTTCTCCACCTGTAATTAGCCGGACCTCGCTATATGAAATACTATCACAGCGACGGTAAACCCTAATACAACAACAATACAACATAATTTTAGATTTTAAGTATCTAACAAAAAGTATATATGTAAGTTTTATTATTTAATTTATTAATATTTTATTTATTTGTTTCTTTCGGGATTCGAACCCATGCGGTGAAATTGAAATTCATTGATGACTTGGTGTTGCTACCACTACGCCACTTTGGAGCCTTATTGTAATCCGATTAACAAAAATAATAACATTATCCTCGTGCTGTTTGATGAACCTTTCCCTTACGTTGGAAAAAAAAAAAAAAAAAAAAAAAGCTCTATTTTGTAAAATGGCTAAATTATTATTTTTATTTTATTTTTCGATTTGTTTTAAAGAAAACGTACAAATTAAATAAATTAAAAATAAATGAAATAAATGTTCAGTGAAATAAAATTATTATCATTATTACTGAAAATGTAAACCCGTGCCAAAGACATAACACGAAACATATATAAGGTATGAACTGATTTGTCAAGATTGCATCATGTTTCTGCACAATGCAGACTATGCATATCTAAACAGTTCGCTTCCGCGATGAGTGATAATTACTGATTCACAGTCCTCCTAATATTTTTCGCCTTTTTTAGTTAGAAATGTTTACCTATTTTATTGAGTTTTCTTCTCATAAGTAATGAGAATTACTCATCCATATTAGGGAACATTGCTTAACTCATTCATGATGAGTGATAATTACTGATATAGGTGAACATA
>CM037780.1:57755053-57805053 GCA_021229015.1 Solen grandis
TTGTTGGAGTGTCCATTTACTTAAGCAGATAACACTTTGGTATCCGATTATGATAGATTTTCCAGCAATGGGTTTAACCGAATCAAGAATTTAAGAAAAAAAATGCCCCCCACCCCCCTCCTACCCAAAAGGAGTGTTGCCTCATTGCTCAATATAGCGTTTGATTTAGATGAACTACCGAGTCTCCATATATAATCAAAGTAATATATCTTTTAAAGCCTCGACGCTTACTTCGTTCCTTTATAAAAAAACAAGTTTCATGTTATTGCTATGAACACCATTTTCATGTTATTGTTATGAAACATTCAGATGAAAGGGTTGGTAATTCTTTCGCATGTTAACCAATCCATGTTTAGCTCACGTATCCGACATGTAATAGAAATTATGTTCGATCGAGTATAATATGATACTCGATGAATACATGTATTCAACACAACTGCGGAGTGCCATTGTTTTTATTCCATATTCATCAGAAAATGTTCATGTCCCTTCAACAACGGTGAAATCAATATCATGTCCATGTCTCTTGAAATTAACACGTGCGTGATGTTATTCCAATTATTAGAAGCAAAAATGACATTGAACACAGTCACAATGGGACATGTTTTTTTCCATTGAAATACTGCATTTCAAAATAAGTCTCATACACGAGACGTCTCGCAATTTATATCCAATATTTTAGAATTATCAATACATATTATATCGATGTTTAAAAGCAAGCTGCCACAACACCGGTTTCGCTGACACCAAAACAGACGGTATGCGTAGTTTGCTATGATTTGATTTATAAACTACAATTGATAATAAGGTTCGCTTGGACTGGGTAAACAGACCTTCTGACTTTAGAGAAATCAATGCAATTAATGTCAACGCCCGCCATATTCAGTATAAAAAAATCAAACCCATCACACTTTACCAGGCATTCTAATCTGCCGTCAAACCCAAGATTGCGATCAACCATGGTTCTTCAAATGCTCAAAAACTTTAGCGCATATGCAAACATCAAATGACTTGGGGGCTCTCTTCCTCTAAGTCTATAAGACTTGCATTTACTATAAATTAAACCCTGGTTTCAGTTTCGGTTATTTTCAAATGCTGATGAGGAAAAATATCTCCAATATTTCGCCTTATTAAATCAGAGGTGATTTTCGTAAAGAATCTCTGATTACGTCAGGCAGGGTTCACATGACTTTGGGCCGCTTTGTAAACATCTGGGTTCGTCTCGATATGCCATACCTCCCACAAAAGAAAACGATTCGTGTGGTAGTTCTCAGGTATAGTACAACTTAATTTTGATTTACTATCGTAATTACACACAAAAGGTATATATGTAATTAAGTTTACATTTTTGCCGATAGTTTTGGTAATTTTCTAGAGATTTGTAGGCCCAGGGCTGCTGTGCCTAAATGCTTGTACGCCACTACCATATTTTCATTCCAAATGACTTGACTTGACTATTTGAGTTTACCGTCGCTTCGACAGTATTTCAGTCATATAGCGACGTCCAGCTAATTACAGGTGGAGGAAGACCCCGAATGCACGGAGGCATTCGGGTAGAACCACCGACCTATCGCAAGCCAGCTGGAAGGCCTCCTCACATGAAAATCCGAATGACCCTGTCGGGATTCGAACCCACGCGGTGAGGGGCTGAGTGAGTGTTAAAGTCAGCGACTTTACCCTCTCGGCCACGGAGGCCCCTCATTCCAAATGAAAAGTTAAACATATGTCAATAGCATCTTGAATATTTATTGTTGAGGCGTTGTTAAGTGATACATTCAATATAGAGGCCTACAAATGCATTATGCTTGTACAAAATACACAATAGCTAAGAATCATATGAATAATTGAACCATAAGTCCCCTACCGGTTGTGCATATTTTGATAATTTCCATTACCATAGCAACCAATATTTTTTATATAATAAAAAAAATATCAAAGTGAGGTGCATAATCTCCATATTGCCACCATATACCAAGTTTCACTGAGCTAGCTTATAATATAGTTTCTAAGTTATCATAGCTTCCCAATTTCTGCACAGTCGGATGGAAGGCAAACCAATGTACTACAAGGGCTTATGACACTTGACATCTTAGTGTGACCATGACTTTTTAGCTTTGAACCTGGGTATTGTACACAACATATTATATCAATACGATGCACATTTACGCAAAAAATAAAGTAAAGTAAAATCCGTTGGTGAGTGACAAAGATATGAAGCGGACACAAAAATCAAACCCTTTGAACTGTGTGACCTTGACCTTGGAGCTACATACATGGGATTGCGTAACACATTGTCTCATGATGGTGAACATTTTTGCCTCTAATTCAAAAAGTCACCAAGAAATGTCAGAGTTATGGAGCAGACACAAAAAATAGACACCATATTTTATCTTTGTACTCTAAGTGTGACCATGACCTTGGAGCTACAGACCTATGGATTGTACATGACACATTGTCTCATGGTGGTGATCATTTCTGCCGAGTAATTTTAAAATCAACCAAGGAATGTCTGAGTTATGGAGAGGAAACGAAAAATAGCCTCCATTTTTTACTTTTGAACTCTTAGTATGACCTTGACTTTGGAGCTACAGACCTGGGGATTGCACGCGATACATTATCTCATAATGGTGAATATTTCTGCCGAGTAATTTTAAAAATCAACCAAGGAATGTTAGAGTTATTGAAAGGAAACGAAAAATAGACTCCATTTTTGACCTCTGAACTCTTAGTGTGACCTTGACATTGGAGCTACAGACCTGGGGATAGCACGCGACATATCCTCTAATGATGGTGAACATTTTTGTCAAGTATTTTTAAATTCCATTAAGGAATGTCAGAATTATGGAGCGGAAACGAAATCCGAACGAACAGACGGACGGACAGATAGACAGACCGACGAACGGACAGTGCGATTACTATATGCCCACCTTCGCGGGCATTAAAAAGTATAGAATAGCTTTTTATTCAAATAAAGATATAATAATATGTCTGGCGTCTATTGTCTGTAGCATGCAATTTGATTGGTCGAAGTCACCATCATATGGCCGAAACATTTTATCAAACATAATGTCGTGTGCATTAGTGCTCAAAAGAACAAAGTGAACGCACTCCCGTCGGCTCTCTGTAAGTTATTAACACTATTTAAGTTATGCTTTTCAGTCTACCAACGGAATGTACCCTAAGAGACAACTTTGTTCGAGACTAATTGTGATCAAGACCTACCTATTGTGTGTACTCAGCTTATAAATGGATGGCAATGTCTGGTATTAACACTTACTAAATAGAATAAGATTCTGCAGGCAATCATTGCTTGCAGCAGATTTATGAATAGAAGACCGCCAATATTCCATTCTATAAACGAATCCCAGACATAAACAATATCTTAAATTGAATTAAAAACATACCCTGATAATGGAAAATGAAATTATTTCTCTAGTACTGGAAGCTTAATAGAAAAGATATTTACGTATAAACACGCAAAATCTTTAATTCTTAACCTATTATGAATAACTGAAAGAAAACGTGATACCCAGAAGTAATATAAAGGCACACTATCTGTAACAAACATTGAAGTCTGGAGATCACGTTTAAAGGATGCTATAAATGGGGAATATCTTAAATTTAAAGGAAGATTGTTCCAGAGTTGATTGCAGACGGTACAAGTGAATTTTCAAAAAGTGTAGTGCGACGCGAAAGTATACTAAAATCATCACTATTTCTTAAATTATAAGGGACTGAATTCCCAACATTACTAGGAAATAGGGAACTTAAATAGTAGGGCACCGTATTGTGCTTAATTTTGTATGCAAAAACAAGATTTTGGTATTTTCTTCTATCGGCAAGAGATAGCCAGCCAGTTTCACGATAAAGATTGTTGAGTACTCCTAGTAAAAAATCTTGCAGCTTTAGTTTGATTTTTTTTATTGTTGTTGTTGTTGTATTGGGGTTTACCGTCGCTGCGATAGTATTTCAATCATATAGCAACGTCCAGCTAATTACAGGTGGAGGAAGACCCCGATTACAAAGAGGTACCCGAGTAGAATCACCAACCTACCGCAAGCCAGCTGGAAGGCTTCCTAACATGAAAAATCCGAAGTTCCTACCGGGATTCGAACCCACAGCAGTGAGGGGCTGAGAGATTTGTAGTCCACGACTGTTACCGCTCGGCCACGGCGCCCCCCCCTTTTTTTATTATTTTATCTTTTTTGTAAATTGTACAATTATCCCAGACGACAGAGGCGTATTCAAGTATTGATCTTAAAAAACCCATATAGATTTGGTTAAGAGTTTTAAGACGAACAGTAAATTTTAATTTGCGCGCAATCGTAAAAGTCTTGACGCTGAAATGATAGTACAATGTAATATTTATATGAGTATGCCATTTACCATCATTACTAAAAGTTAAACCTAATTGCTTGTGTATGTCTGTTGTGTCTAAACATATATATTCGAATTCTAATCTAGGAGGTTGTTGGTTACCAAAACAGAGAACTTCAGTCTTGGCTGGATTAAATGTAACAAGCCACTGTTTTGACCAGTTTCAACAACATTTAAATCATGGTTTAAAATATATTCTAAATCATTTAGGTTTGTAGTAGTACTTACTAAAGACGTATCGTCTGCAAAAAATCTTGTTACACTAAGTAAATTATCTGTGATATCGTTAACATGTAACAAAAATAGTAATGGGCCAAGAACAGACCCCTGGGGTACGCCATCAGTAACACTTTTGAAACTAGGATAAGATTTACCAGTAATAATGATCTCAAGATTTAAGCACATTAACCACAACAACCATGTTATGAATTATGAAATTTTCATTGCCTTTCTAATGTTAGTTATTCAGTTAAACTACACTTAAGTGCACTTAAGAATATCAATGCTATGTTTTAATGAGATAAATACAGTAACGTTCACTGCAGTATGTTTTATTTCAAAACATTGACATATTTCTCTTTACATTAATAGACTGATGTAGTTTGGAATGAGAATTATATATTTAGATAGGATGCTAAAGATAAAATAGGATAAATAAAGTAACTAAATATTAAAATAAATAAATAAATTGTATACGTTTTAATTTTCCTTGGAATTTTAAATAGTGTTTTTTTTAGATTATATACTTAAGGTATATATTGAGTATTTAAGTTTACCAAATAATCGTTATTTAATATCTATCTATATTATGTTTTATTCCATTCAGTTATGTCTATGATTTCAAAATCCAGTGACTTTGCACAAACGTATCAGCTAAGATAATGTAGCAGTATTTTTCAATTGGCAGCTCTCAGGATTATCGGTCCTTTGATTATCATTGTCACGGCATATAACGAACGATAACTCTGCAACAATACGTAAGCGGGAAAAAAATATCAGTGGAAATTCTCTAAGCCAGTGGTGCGCGGTACAATTCTCATACTTCCGGTATGTTTCGTTTCCTTAGATAATCAGATAGGTATTTCAATGAAAAACTAGTTTTCGGCCATCAAAGTAAAATGATATAATTACTATAAGATCCATTTGATGTGGAAAATCAATTTCAAATTTTCCTCGTTTACAGTTTCAGGTTACGCTTAACGCAGCATTAGGACTCTCGGTCCTTTGATTTTTATTTTGATAAGTAGCACAGTAGTCTTGATAGTTTTTTTTTATAAGTGTGTGTGTGTGTCAATATACAGGTATAAAGGAACAGTCTATATAGCTGACATCATGATGTTTCCGTGAAATGAGTTAAAATGAAGCAACGGCCATCGCAGATAAAATTAACTATGTTGCTCAGGAAATAACATTTCCAACTGATCTGAAGAGCCAGTGTAGTTATAACGATTACAACCTTGGGCGAGTTGCTCAGATTAAGTGTCGCAACGTCACACATTCCGTATTCTTCGTGTGCTTGCTCTATATAACGAGTTTACTATTTTGTAGCGAAAAAGTGTTCTCAATATAACGTCTAACGTAGACAACATTGATCTTCCATTTAAAACAAATATCATTCTGCACGATACAGCAGGCATTACAGGCATTTAACTTGCGCATAAATACTTATTCCAAGCAGAAACAACAAACAAAACATTTTTTTATTTCCACCGCGACCTGTTACAACGGGAATTTCACAGGGTTCTGTGATTATTTTTGATGTTCAACACGGATCTACCATTATATATTAATGATTGATCTCTTTGCAGATGACACAACAATGCATATACATGACAAGAACTTAGATCTAATCAAACACTAACTGCAATTAGTAAACGATGCAGTTTTGAACTGGTGTGCAAATAATATTATGTTTCTCAATGCAGAAATATCATCAATAAGGTTGTTTGGAACACGTAATAGTCTTACACAGGTTTCAGATATAAGCTTGAATTTATATAATAAGTCTATTGCGAATGTTAATTAACGATTATAAATTAAATCGAAACTCTTAAATTGATCAAATGATTATACAGATACCCGTTATTAAATTAAATTATAATAAATTAAATTTTTGGCTGTTTTTGCCTCAAATCTATGAAACTCGCTTACAATGAAAATAAAGAAATGCGAGTCGATATCTCTTTCAAAAGATGTTTGAAAATGTTCTTATTAGAACATATTTAGTGCATTGCCAATATTTTATTACTTTAATAGGCAACTGTTGTTAAACATCTAATGTTGTTTATTTTGATACATTTCACACTTCCATTTCCAACAGTTTTACATTAGGTATTGTATTTGAATCATTTATTCAGATTTAATCATCATCATTGATTCTTTGTATAAATTGTTTAAAAATGATTCTGCAAAAACAAAATATATGTACAATGATTATTTCATTTTTTTCACTTTTAATACGTGCACCTACAAATTGTATTATTAGCCCCTGCCGGTGTTCACACCGGAGGGGACTATAGGTTTGCCCTCCGTCCGTCCGTCTGTCCGTCCGTCTGTCTGTCCGCTCAAATCTAGATCCCGCGATAACTTAAAGTCCCAGTATCTTAAAAATGTTAGACCTAAATCCAAATGCACTTACAACATATATAATTCAGTTTTAATTTCTTTACTGAAAGACCTTGAGAAATGCCTATTTTACAGGAAAGATTCTATTAGAAAAAATGCAAATTGTGGCTGTCTCGTTCTATATTTAGCTCAGAACAATGTCAGCATACAATTAACATACAAGGGATTTTTCAGAAGTTCATGGATTTTCTTCCTATCTCCTCTACTACAATGTATCAATATTTATTCAGTCTATAGAAAAAGTCCATGAATTTCTGAAACACCCCATGTACACCGAGACACCCGTGATTTTACTGAACAATGTGTTTCAGAACAAGCTCCGCCCATCTTTCTCACTATTTTGCCCTGTCTGAACAACTAAGACTTCCGGGCGAATATTTCATAATGTGGGCTCAATTAAACATTAAGAGGTTAATCAAACATCGTTTGAGGCTTTGCTAATTAGAAATTTTGAAAAACATATTTTCCCAGCTAAAACGCACAGGGGTTTTAATAACTAAGCAAGCTAACTTGATGAAACTTGGTTTATGACTAGATGGCAATGTGTAGATTAAGCACGTCGGTTTATTTTTGTTCTTCGACTAAAATTGTGGTTGCTATGGTAACGGAAATAGTGAAAATATGGCAAAAAATGGGATCCCGCGATAAATAAGCAAGCTAACTTGATGAAACTTGGTATATAACTAGATGGCAATGTGTAGATTATGCATGTCATTTTATTTTTGTTCTTCGACTAAAATTGTGGTTGCTATGGTAACGGAAATAGTGAAAATATGGCAAAAAATGAGATCCCGCGATAACTAAGCAAGCTAACTTGATGAAACATGGTATATGACTAGATGGCAATGTGTAGATTATGCATGTCATTTTATTTTTGTTCTTCGACTAAAATTGTGGTTGCTATGGTAACGGAAATAGTGAAAATATGGCAAAAAATGGGATCCCGCGATAACTAACCAAGCTAACTTGATGAAACTTAGTTTATGACTAGATGGCAATGTGTAGATTATGCACGTCGTTTTATTTTTGTTCTTCGACTAAAATTGTGGTTGCTAAGTAACGGAAATAGTGAAAATATGGCAAAAAATGGGATCCCGCGATAACTAAGCAAGCTAGCTTGATGAAACTTGGTATATGACTAGATGGCAATGTGTAGATTATGCACGTCATTTTATTTTTGTTCTTCGACTAAAATTGTGGTTGCTAAAGTAACGGAAATAGTGAAAATATGGCAAAAAATGGGATCCCGCGATAACTAAGCAAGCTAGCTTGATGAAACTTGGTATATGACTAGATGGCAATTATGCACGTCATTTTATTTTTGTTCTTCGACTAAAATTGTGGTTGCTATGGTAACGGAAATAGTGAAAATATGGCAAAAAATGGGATTGATTACCATATTGAGTCAAGGTGGAGCCGGTAGGGGACTTTATGTGTTGCATACAACACCAGTTACTTGTATTATTGTTAAGACGACCATATGGAAGAATGGCATTGCCAAATATGCAATCCTCAAAAGTAAAGCTATTATTATTTCTTATTATTATTATTAATACATCTTAACGTTATTTGGTTTCAACTTTCAGCATGGAACTCCTACGGAAGCACCGAGGGGACGTGATATTTTTCTTAGTTATTATCTCGTGGCCACGAGATTGTAACTAAGAAAAAATCGAAAAACAAATCTTGCTAACTCGTGACTACGAGCTAGTAACTCAGAAAAAAAAAAACCAAAGCAAAAAAACAACAACAAAAAAAACCAATATCGCTATCTCGTTGCCACGAGATAATCAAACGATTTGATTGGCTAGCTAACTCGTGGCCACGACTTAGCTATCTCGTGGCCACAAGTTAGCGAGAACTGTTTTTTTTTTCTTAGTTACTAACTCGTGGCCACGAGTTAGCGAGAACTTTTTTTTTTTCTTAGTTACTAACTCGTGGCCACGAGTTAGCGAGAACTGTGTTTTTTTTCTTAGTTACTAACTCGTGACCACGAGTTAGCGAGAACTGTTTTTTTCTTAGTTATATCTCGTGGCCACGAGGTAATATTCGTTTTTTAAAAAAAAAAAATTCTTAGTTAATCTCGTGGCTACGAAATTTTTTTTTTATTTTTTTTTCGTGGCCACGAGTTAGCAAGATTTGTTTTTGTTTTTTTTTCTAGTTACTACTCGTGGCCACGAGATAATAACTAAAGAAACACCATGTCCCCGCGGTGCTTCCCTAAACTCCAGACTAGGGTTTATATAGTATAATTATATTATTTATATAAACCACAGTAACAACGTTATTGTTATGGGATCTTCTTCTTAAATGTCTGAAATACAGTAAACAAGTGCAATGGGAACAATACAATAACTTACATTACAGTATATTTTGAGGCCGCCGTGGCCGAGCGGTTACAGTCGTGGACTACAAATCTCTTAGCCACTCACCGCTGTGGGTTCGAATCCCGGTAGGGCCTTCGGATTTTTCATGTGAGGAAGCCTTCCAGCTGGCTTGCGGTAGGTCGATGGTTCTACTCGGGTACCTCTGTGTACCCGGGGACTTCCTCCACCTTTAATTAGCTGGACGTCGCTATATGATTGAAATACTATCGCAGCGACGGTAAACCCCAATACAACAACAACAACAACAACAACAACAGTATATTTTAAATACGCGTATACTTATTTATCAAATAAAATCAAAGTACGCCCTTTTATAGAAATTAAAGTACGCCCTTTTATAGACTATTTATTTTGAAACGATAATTACATTTTAAATATGTCGCGAAGAGAAAAGAAAAATACAACCAATGCATTATAACGAATGGATCTTTACACAATCTTAGGAAAAATCTTGGAAAGAAACCAATTAATTACTAAAATAGATTAATAATACTCACATAACATAGTTATTAATGATCACCTACTTCGGTGAGTAATACTCACCTTCTTGAGTAAGTATTGTTCACCAAGAAAAACGAGAATTAATTGAACATTAATCACCTAATCAAATGAGCATTACTCACCAATTTCAGTAACCTTATGGGATGGATAGTGCTCACTAAATAGGTTCATCCAGTTGGTAATGCTAAACTAATGATAGACCAGCATTTCTCTCCTAAGGAAATGAACAACTGAAGTAGGACTCAGTGAATAACGCTCAGCCTAATTAATATTAGCATGACGCAGTACTCAAATAACGAAACAGTAAAACACCTTATTCGGGGAGAACATCTCATTGCATGCGAGTATTTTTATTGTAAGGTCAGCCTGGGATGGTTCACCGACCCCTGCTGTACCTGTTACGGGGAAAATAAATGGGGATACCCGTAAATGCATCTCAAAAAATGTGTAGAACTTATGTTGTCATATAATATAGTAGGTCGTATAATCACAAAAACTGATACAAATGTACATGATATTAATTTAAAAACACAAGCAAATATTTGGTTCTGAAAATATGCCGGCGGGGCATTAGTGTCGCAGAGACACACTTTCTTGTTTTGTTTTTTTTTGTTCGTTTTGTTTTTTTGTTTATCTTATATGAATGAAAATCACAACGCTAATTTTTATATCATTCATTTATCATTTTATTAAAGAAGTTGTTACGGCATAGGGGCATATTATGACAAGCAATAACGATGCGTAAGCGGGAAAAATCATCAATGAAAATACTATTAATGAAATTGTGTGACGTAAGCCAGTGGCACTCTATACACGAAGTACAGCAGTTCACGAACCTCTGGCATGTTATATGTCGTTGGTTAATTTTATAGGTATATGGCAAAAAGAATCATTTCCTTCCCTGAATTTATATTTGGCCCTCACAGCAAAATGATATATGAACTTCAAGATCCATTTGATGTCAAAAATAAATAAAACAGTTCTACAATCAAATATTTGCATAACTGATAGCTAATTTTATTTATATAGTCTAGTTATAAGACGTACCCAAGAGGATAACAGCAAGTTTTTGTCCTAGGGTTTTATTTATTGCGGGCTTAAGTTCAGATGCGTTTGTCCTAGAGGGCTTATATCGTGTGGGCTTATGTCCTCGTAGGTTTGTGTCCTAGTGGACTTATGTCCTAGGGCTTATGTCCTTGTGGATGTTTGTCCTATTGGGTTTTTGTCCTAAGGGTATGAAATCCTAGTAGGCTTTTGTCCTAGTGGACTTCTATCCTAGTGGACTTATGTCCAAGGGAGTTTATATACTAGTAGACGTTTGTCCTAGTGGACTTATGTCCTAGGGGGCTTATGTGCTAGTGGAAGTTTATCCTAGTGACCGTTTGTCCTAGGGGTGGGGGCTACTTATGTCCAGATATGCTTTTGTCCTAATGGATTTCTGTCCTGATTTTTGGCCTAGGAAAAATATTAACACTTCTAATTTCAAGAAAATCAATGTTATAATTGTATGTAAGGCATTGAGATTGGATCACTGATAGCTTACATTGCCCAAGAAATCCCGAGATATTGCCGTTTTCGCAGTTTTTCCAACGCAGATTTTGATGCGTTACAAACGCTATAAATTCTGAAAAATCACGTGACATCGCAAGTGCCCGTTTGCACATTCGCATGTAAATTTCTGACGGTTGCAGCTGAATACTTTGAAACGACTTGGCTACAGCGTAGAGATTTAACCTTTATGAAATTTGATCAGTATTGATGTCACTATGATTGAATCAAGACGCATTGTAGCCAGGTACAGGTATTTGGTGATAAATCAATACGTGTTTGTGAATAAAACGTGTTTATATATAACTCAACCTTTGCTAAGCACCACCCGCTATTTTCCCGTAGAGTTACATGCTTAGACAATCAACTTTAAAGGCGTTCTACATTAAATTTTACATTCAAACAAAAATCTTGCTTCTGTGCAAAAGTATTCTTTATTTACCAAACTTACAACTAGTTACGAAAAATAAGCATTTCGGATCCTCATTACTGGGAATTAATCAAAATTAGAAAGTGCGAATTTTGAGAAAACATCTTAAAATTCAGAGTTAGCTAAATTCAGAACTTAAATTATTCAAATATTCCTGTTTTCTAAATGGAATACCTTTAAAGATATTTGTGACGATATTGGCCTGTTGATGGTCATTTTTTTTCTGTATTGATCACAGGATTTAACTTCCATTTATAAAATGCCATTTCTTGTAAAAACACACACATTCTTGAATTTTGCCAAAATAATGACAGGAATTGGCCAATTGTTGTAACTCATTTTTGAGTCCCTTGTCTATCATTTTGACAAAAACTATGATGGTCAGCAAGCGCTTTCCTTTCAGGTTCATAGCATCATATTAAGCATGTGTTTTCATGTGAATCTATGGGAAAATAGCGAGTGGTGCTTAGCAAAGGTTGAGCAGTATATTTCTAGATCTAGATATGTCAATAATAACAGCTGCAAAGTGCTATTTTATTATTGGATATATCTAATTTATTCATAACAAATGTTTTGTAATATTTAGTACCTTATTTATTCTCCGGTATTTCACATCTGATATTTTTCAATAATATAATTGCATAATTTTTTAAGGTAATTCATCGTTAAGTTATGTTCTTGGTCCATTAAGTGATTGAGGGAATTAATAGTAAATATAAGGCTTTATACACTTACAGCATGTAGCCTATAACTCCAGGTCAATAGATGCTTGCATTTGCACTTAAATCCTCTAAAGCATTTGGAAGACTATGACTATAATTGAATGATGGATGAATTACCTTAATAGCAACCATCATTTCCTAGAATTAGGAAAATGGTGACGTAGTATGTCAAAATGTCGGTGAACACAGAGCTGCTTTTTTTTTCTTAATCAAAGTTATCATTTGCTGACAGTAATTCAAAAACATAGTTTGATATTAAAAACAACTCATTTACATACAATTGTCGGTACGATTGCGTTTCCCTTTAAGCAAGCAGGATACCCTCTATCTCTAAACTCTAAACGTGAGGTCTTGTCTTTCTTGCGGTGTCCGTGCTGATTAGTGGTGGAAATATTTTGCAAGAAAATATAATACCAAATTATTACATCAAGTTCCATATGAATATACAGTGATTATCACAATTATTAATTAATAAAAAAGAAACATTTTAAGGGATGCATTATTTATTATTTTCATCAAATTCGTTTGTTGACATGGCAACCGTATATTTTACTAAAACTGAATTAAAATCTACAAAAACAATCATCATAGCCTATTGATTATTTATCACCATACTTAATATCGAGAGTATATATGCATTTATTTACTGTTAATGAACTCAGATATTTTATTAAAATATTTAAAACAAAATGGAACAGAACATAAATTTTAGACTGGTGTAATTGTGGAGAAGGAATCAGTTATCAAGTTTGTGCAAAAATGGTGGCACACTTCTTCCTTCATTTCATTGTTGCCATTTTTTTGTGCCGTATCACCAAGGTTAATTTAATTGTTTATCTGAGATCGGTATTCACAGCAATTTAATGTCCTCCGAACTGGATGGTTGCGGTCTGTTTCGTTAAAAAACACGTGTGAAAAACTACTGAGGCAACATTTTAAACAGAACATAATTTTATTGACTTAAGCATACAATCGCTCATCGTCATACAAAACACATATATACAAATAACATATACATGCAGGAAAATGGCTACTGAACCGATGTATATCATATATATTTATCATTATAACATATTGAGCATACTGAAGTGATATAAAGATGTGAGAGTGGATAAATTAATATGAAGGAATACCGTCTCTGATCGAATTTTAAAACTTTTTATACAAAACTTTGCTAGCTTTACCAAAAGCGCTTTTTTTCTTGTATTGATGAGATTCATGAATTTTACTATATTTGGTCTGTTGTAATAATATTTAGGGATAAACTGTATTCTTAAATCTCTATATAATGGGCATTTAAGTATAAAATGAAACTCATCTTCTATTTCATTTAAGTTACATAGAGTACATTTACGTTGGCTTCTAACAATATTTGAGTGTCTACCTGTTTCAATACTTTATTTATGGGAAGAAAGTCGGATTTGTGCTATAGTATTTCTATGAGTACAATTACTTAGCAGCAACAGATATTCAGAGCATTCATAAACAGTTTTATATTCTCTATACAAATACAACGATGAACAAAATGACATATTATTTCTCCAAGTCGTAATATATATATCTTTTAAACGTGTCTTTAAAATAGGTATAAACATGTCAACATCTATTGATTCTGAAAATAACCAAATCTCATGAAACCCGGCGTTTTGTAAAATATTCATTTTTTTTTTTACCAATTCTCAAAATTTCCTAATATTATTTCTTGTCGTTGATTATCTCTTACCGTCTTTAAAATAATATTATCTCCCTTTTTTCCATATCATTTTAACCAATATTTAACCATACGTACATACCGTGTAATATAAAGTGGAAATCTTCCCAGTTCTGAATATAATGCTAGGGTATTGGTTGAATTTTTTACATTTATAAGTCTCTTACAAAAAAAATTATGAACAATTTCTAAATTTTCTGCTTTAATATTTCCCAAGACTTCATAACCGTAATTGAGGATGGATAAAACGTACGAGTCAAAAAGATTAAATAATGTGTCTACTGGAATATTTTTCCCTCTAATGATATTTGATAATGAATGCATTGCCCTTAAAGCTTTACCCCTTAATGTATTTGTGGCAGGAACAAAAGAACCTCCACTCGACATGACAATACCGAGATAGTTGAACGAATTTACAATTTCAATATCCTGACCTCCATACAACCATTTTTCACCCCGTTTTAACTTCCCACCTTGTTTAAAAGTCATTATTTGTGTTTTCTCAACATTCACCGTTAGATTCCATTTGTCGCAATATATTTTCAATAAATTTAGTGACTCTTGTAATCCTTGAGCTGTTTCTGAACAAATGACAACATTTTAAAGACATTAATAACGACGACATAATATGTGGACATATTGACAGAGATGAGTTTTTGGGAAGAAATTCATGGCAAGTATGTGCTTATTTTATCAAGAAGGATGAAAGCAGAAATCCTTGATTCATGATAATGGTGTTTTCTTTGGGGAAAAGCATACCAAAAGAAAAAATACGCCATGTTTTTTCTCTCTTGACGGTTATAAGGGTTTGACGGATTGTTAAAAATATTTACCCATATCGGGAAACGGATCGACATAATTAATCAGTAAATGTTCACTGCAGCTGCAGAGCCATATTTCTTAATTATTTAATTACCTATTGCACTTTTAGATTTTGCTTGAGTTCAACTAACATCGCGATAATGCGATCATTCGGATAGTTCCAAATTAGTCGTCGAAAAAAATAGTTATACCTACCGAAATTTGAATAAAGCAAATGCCATCTTAAACAATATGTTTTAATGTACTGAATCTAATTTTTATATTTGCTACTTAACCTATACAATCGAAACATAATGTTGCGGCTAGATACACCGACAGTTTTCACCGTAGTTATCTGTTATTCGAAAGTTTCACGTTACCTATCTAGATGATTTTATTAGAATGATGCCAGGTGTGAATGGACATCGGTACAAAGCCATAAATGTGATAAGTAGTCAAGGCTTGCAGAATAGAAATATCATCGTAAGAGGTTTCAATACACAACTAAAACAGCATTCGTTCTTCCATTGTTTCGATAAGGGTGTAATTTTGTTGATATACATCTGCGAATGTATGTAGAGTTTTTTTTTATATCTGCCGCTTAAGTAAAGCGTATATTGAAGTTTCTAACTTGTATAAAACTTGAATTCTTAAAAGATTTAGTTCTTTTACACTTCATTTTAAGCGTTAATACGTATGTTAAGGGAATTTTATAAAACATCTTGGAATCTCTTTCAAGTAGTTCCAAATAATTTTAAGTTTTGATAATGGACATCGGCGCAATAGCTCAGTGGTAGAGTGTCCGCATTGCGTTCGGGAGGTCTGGGGTTCGATTCCTGGCCGGGGCACTTCCTCCGGTGACCGCGTCAAACCAAAGACGTATAAAATTGGTACCAGATGCGCTATTGCCCTTGGGGTAAAAGAACCAAGGGGTCTATTCGCAAATTGAGCTAGGGTATCGCACCCGGACTCCCTTGTATCTATCTACTGTCTCCTCCGATGGTGTCTCTTCAGCAAAATACAGGACCCACTCGTGGTAAAAACCTAGACCGTAAGGTCTTAAATTTGGCCATTATAAACAGAAAATGATTGCTAGCCATTACAATAAAAGAAAAAGAAAAAAAAAAGGATCAAAAGAGCGGACATAAATAACTCTATGCATAGACATAATAACCTGACAGAGATATGAAACGGTCTTAAATGACGTATTTGCCCGTGACGAAAAAATCAGGTGAACGGGATTTGAACGTGATCTCGCTTAAACGCTTAACACCTTGCAGACGCATGCAGGCGCTTAACAGACAGTATCACTCATAAAAGATCTGTGGCCTATTGAGACACATGTATTCCATTTGAATTTTGTTTATTCAGCAATAAATTGAAGAAAAACTCAGTTCATTTATAAAAATAAAGTATGTTAATCATAATAGTTTGAAATTGTTTTTTTATATCAAAGTTGGTGCCTCGTTCGGATAGTTTATTCCTTTTATCAATGTTTTTAGATAGAGACGATCGATTTATTTGCACTCGTTTTCAATTTATATCGATCTATTTATCTATCGCAATTAACTTGAATTACGAGGATAATGGATTATTAAAACATATAGGATTATGGAACTTGATTTTTGTTTAGATAAAGGTGCTGAAATAACTGACAGTTTTACTGAGAGCACACCGACAGTATTTCAGTCATTGGCAGACCATGTCTGCAGAACAATATCAGTAGAGGGTTATCTTGAAACAGTAGAAGTTCATTCTATAGAAATACAGAGGCATTCGAATTATTAGGAAATAATTTTTAAATATAATTATCTAATTGATATATATCATCAATATAACAATAAATATCTTGGTCATAAACGTCTACAGAGTTCCCGTATTCCTTCGTCTATACGAATCTCTCGAAACATCACGTGATATGGGTTAATAACAATTAATTATTGTTATTGTTGTCGTCTTCTGTTATGGCACTCTTCTGTTATGGCAATTGGAAACTTAAAAGGAGAAATATAACACGAAAATAAACTATATTCAAAATCTAATTTCATTTAATTTTCTATTTCACTCTGCCGCACATGTGTATAAAATTGTATGATAAGTTCAATAAAGGTCAATTCACCAATTTAGAGACAATACCATTAGTTCGACAATACCTCAAGCACAACATGTGTCTCGGATCAGCATCACGGGAAAAGTCAGCATGATTTGGTTATTAGTTCTCTTTCTCGGCTTGAGACGATTAAAGTGGACCATAAAACATTCCATTTTCTGCAATACTGTCAGATGGTATCAAATTATCTATTAATTGGTTCTAACAGAAGGCCCGTCGTCTTTTGAGAAGAATCTGTTTCGCGGAGAACATGTCCATTATGATCACCAAGTCGTCCTACAATTAACCCACCGCGTGTTCTGAACACGATCTTATTATTGGCCTAATGTTCTTGTCTCTTCTGATACATGCGTATCGATTGTCCGATCACTGTCCTAATTTTTGAATATCAAAACTAGCAAGAATACCTTATACAATTGAAACATAGAATATTATCAGTACAGGTGAATTACCTGTATTAGCGGTCACCTGTACTAAGCGATCAATCTGTATTCAGCGGTCAATTTTAATAATACCAAACTAGCATTTTGTTATATATTTAAACTTGATTAAGCGATCACCCCTGTTAAGCAACAGCTTAATCTTATTTCCTTGACCGACCGCTTAAGACAGGTTTGACTGTATTATTATTCAACAGAGCCACATTTCTATCAGTAAGTACATACCCTTAGTTGGAATAGTTGTATCCATACGCATTTTAAACGCACAACATAAACGCTTCAATTTTCACAGAAGTTCATTGAATGCAACTTAACAAAAATTAAAGTTAAATCATATACACGTACGTATTAGAAAGTTGTTAAACGTTTATGTTATGTGTTTTAGAACTGGCTTTCTGAACTTGGTTGTGTCATTGGGAAGCGTAGCAAGGGCTATGGTTGCATTAAATCGAGGATGAAGTGAAGAAAACATTTTTAAATTGTCTTTCCTTTAAGCATTCAACCAATGCTTCGTCGAATTTTCCTCTATGTGACCATGAATCATTTAGTCCGCGCAATATTCGACGATGAAAAGTTAGGGACATTTTATCTTAAAGCGACACATCTTTATATTTTGTGCAATGTATAGAAAATATTCCACGGTTGTAACTTACAGTTCCAATAATTTATGACCCATCCGTACATATACCTCAAAAGGTGGTAAACCTAACATACTACATATGTAAATATAATCATACTGATGTTTTGCCTATATAACATATCAATAGTAATATATTTTATTTTTGAACAAACAGATACGTATATGGACGATCCTTTAACAAAGGGAAACGATAAGAATTACCATTCTAGCAAAAGAAATAATTTCAGAACAAATGATATGTAAAATAGATTTACTTAAAATCTTTTAGAATTTGGTTATTGTTCCTTCCCATGGGAAGGAACATCTATAGTCATACATTTCAACTTGACCGTTTCAGATTCGCTTCCTGCGGAGATGTTATCCCGCTTAGTATCTGATTTGCCTCATGATACCTACGATGAGACGGGATCCAATCGGAAGTGACGTGATAGCAGAAACCGCCATTTATCCGCCATTTTATTTCACGTGATGTCCGCCATTTTATCGGCCATTTTAGTCAATCTAGCAGGTGCGCGTAGGTTTAAATTACGGCTTCGTGTTGTCCCGTTTAAGAAAATACGATGTCAACCTAAATTAAACTTAGCCCTATTCAAGTCCTTGAATTTCTTGCTTCATTTCCTGTGCTACCATGATTTAAAGAAAAAAAGAAGAACTTAAGAAAGGTTTGACTTGGAGAGAAATGTTCAATCACCAATACAGTTTGTCCTTTTCGTACTCTAAGGTTATCCCTTCCATATGCAAATGCTGAAAAACAGCTTTCACTTCATACTTCATAGTTTAGAAATGCCCTGGAAGGAACTTTTGGTAGGCTAAAACTTGTAATGCATCACTATCCTTTAAAATGATATCCTTGTGGCGACAACCGACCTTCTATACCCGTTACTAGGCAGCTCATACTCTCTAACCTGCTCCGATATCTTATTGTTCCTTCCCATGGGAAGGAACATCTATAGTCGTCCCTCGCTACTTGCCGGGTATAAGATTAGCACATGATGAGAGTAGATGTTAGCCCGCTCAGTATTATGTGTGCTTCATGATTCTTATGATGAGACGGGATCCAGTCTGAAGTAAGGTGATATTAACTATACACGTGATATCACGTGATGTGTGCCATTTATACGCCATTTTATCGACCATTTTTAGTCAGTCTAGCAGGTGCGTGCAGGTTTAAATTACGGCTTCGTGTTGTCCCGATTAAGAAAAAACGATATCAGCCTAAATTGAACTTAGCCCTATCAAAGTCCTTGAATTTCTTGCTTCATTTCCTGTGCTACCATCACTTAAAGAAAAAAAACATAAGAAAGTTTTGACTTGGAGAGAAATGTTCAACCACCTACAGTTTGTCCTTTTCGTACTCTAAGGTTATCTCTTCCATATGCAAATGCTGAAAAACGGCTTTCACTTCATACTTCATAGAAATGCCCTGGAAGGAAATTTTGGTAGGCTAAAACTTGTCTAAGTCCTCTCATATTATTTTTCAGTCTCGGGACTTAGTCGTAGTCATATGGATTAATGTTAAGTATGAAAAGTGAATGATCTTGTGCATCCCATCATCAGCAGTTGGTGACGTCACGATCTCTATACGTTTGGTTCGGCTTGAAAATACTCCGTGTGGTTTTTAGACTGGTGGTAGCCGCCAGTCTTAAGTGTTCGTAAATCAATAGCAGGTATCGTTGATTTGCATTATTACCACAGCCATTTTAACAGTTTTGTATCTTTCCGCGCTCAGAAGCGTATCAATTCAATTCGATGGTTTGCATATGGTTAGTTTGGTAATTACCTCCTTACGTAGGCATTTTATGAATGGAACCCCACTCATGATTGCAGTGAAACAAGACAAGGTGTCGCACTGAGAGACTACCTGCGAGTTTATCATGATACGAAGAGCGAATTCAGCTGACTTACTTCTAGTAACTAGATCAATCGAGATCAACCCTGCTTAAACACTGGAGTTAGAACTACATGTATAGCAAGTTCAGCATGTAAAGTCTGCCGACAGTCTTTCAGCGCATTGTGCGCTTTGATTTCGCATTGCTGGTCTCAAGCCGTTTGATATACTCACTGTGGTGTACACTGTTCACAATTTGACCAACAGGAACCTAAAGATATGTCAGATCTCCTCGAATATCATACGCGAATACCATAATTTGCCTTCTTTCCTCTTGTAGCTGGCTGGTTTGTGTGGGTTCGGAGAATGTCACTCTCTCGTTTCTGGCTTATAGGATCTTATCCACGTCTTATCTATTGCATGAATTTTAGAAAGAAAATTCTCAACTACGGTATTACTAAAGTGCGACAGCAAGTTGACGCCGATGGGTAAGCGACATTCTGTCTGTTCTTGAGTCAGACAATGGATGTGGTATCCAGCACGCGAAATCCATGGGTAATTTTTACTACAATGTTCGTTCGACAGATATGATGCAAAAGTAATAATTATATTTCATTGGTCTTCCATAAAAAATATGTTTTGCCATTTTACGTTCAAAGAGATTTTTCGGTGCAAAACCATCTAAAGATTCCAATCTAACTTCTGGCTTACCAGAACATTATCTGTATAAAATATGAACTGTATACCCTTTCAGTTGGAAGTTCATCAGTTTTAGAGTACTTTCTAGTTATTTCGTCCTCATTACGTTATCATGATCTAGTCATATGTCCTTATTTGCTATACAATCATGATAATATACATTTAAAACAATATACGTCAAATAATTGAAATATGTTATTCTCCCTTTCACTTTATGTTTTGTCAAATTGTAAACCCAATTAATATACGCATACTGCTCTAAATTTCGAGTGTATAAGTTGAACACTTATAAATTGTTGATGAAATCGGGCGTTTTATTAAGATATCATAGACTAGCGATAAAATGTGAAAGGGATCAGTTTTCCTGGTTGTACTGATCTGATCACACGCGCTCGTGTGTCAGTTCTTTGCTTTATTTAATCGTTTATTACTGATATTCACATTTCCCTAAGAATGTGCAGGCTGTACTCATCTCATGATACAAGGTTACATTAATTGTATAATCTGATGATCGGTGTAACGTCGTGAACTGTTTCATTTACACAAAACGTTCGGAAAGCAACGTTTTAAAGGCATAACTTATACCAATATAATGTGTAGAATTTAATTCAGACATAATGACAGAATTCAACTAGGTGAATTGTTTCTTATGTATGTATGAATATATATATATATATTTTTTTTTCAAAATTGTTTACATTTCTTATGTTGATATGAATGTATATTCTTTTCTAAATTTCGATGTTTGTGGGTTCGACAAGTCACAAGAGATATTTGTCCTTTGGAAAGGATCAAATCAACAACCTTTCAAAGCTAGACTCAACCCCTATTGCCACTCATGGCGCCGTTTTGTTTTCAAATTTTCTCTGACTAGATTCCTCTGAAAATATTTAGCACCTCGTACTGAGGGACTGAAACATTTAGAGTTTGTAGGTTTTATAATATATTTTTTTAAATAGGTATATGTGATATAAATAAAATTTATATGTCAGGAAAATGTAAAAACTTGTTCAATACATTGATTCAAATATATCACTTTACTCTAAATAATTCAATTATATATTCAATGTTTTAATGATTCACTAATCATTATAATAAAACGTATAAATCACTCAAAAATGTCAAATAAATGAGTTAAGTATAGAAAAAGTTTTGAGTGTTCTCTCTCGGCCTTCCGATAATCGTAATTAGGTCATTTAGTTTTACTTGTAAAATTGTTTATTTAATTCATTAATACAAACAGATGAGCATCGGTGTTATGGCTAAATATGTACCATATTCACATCAAAACAATGTTAAATAAATATCCCCATTCAAGAACAACGAAGACTTGTAAAATTTAACTACACTAGTAAAATGCTTAACTTATAAGTAGTTTTCTAATATTTTAGTTCAATATCTATAATACATGTACCTGACACAAAATTCCCAAATTTTGTCGGGCAGTATAGTATAAAGAACCATTCGGTGAAGTAAAACTTTTGTAAGTTACAAAAACACATAAGTACTCAAATTATCAGAAAGAAATAGTTCCAGATTCAATCGTACTGTATATGGTGAAGTACCATCAAAATATATGGGTGAGTAATTACAGGACTGTTCCACCAAGTTGATGGTGTAAAAATATTACAGCCCTACCTGGGTATAATCCTCCTTCTTCTTCAAAATGATAATTCAATTACAGATTTCACTTTTCCATATATCTATAACATTTATAGTGTAATGTGGTTTTAATGTTTTACAAAGTTTTAATGAAGAAGATAACACTATTTTGTCTGCCCTTAAGATTGTGCTGGCCGTTTGAAATATTGTTTATGTAAAGCAATGTGCTCAATCGCACGGTCATTAAAAGGATGTTGTGTCTGGTTAATTCTTTTTCATATTGAATGTCCGGATTGACACTATTGTAACAGTGCTAAAATAGATGTCGAATTGTATATCATCAAGTACATATTTTTAAAATTTACAATAGATAAATGACTCGAGTAATCGATAAATCACGTAAAATATTTACTAGGATTTTTTTTATTTCATTCTAAATAATATTAAGCGCTATTCCCACTTATCATTCATTGATAATTTTATTACTGCATTTATTAGTTTATGTTCAATCCCCATGTGTACATCTTGTAATCTGTGGATCAAATAAAGATATGTTTTGTTCTGTAAAAATGGAATAAAACATGATATAATCCATTTTGACTTTATCTTTTCTCCATTATATGCAAATGGCTAAACAACGTGAACAGTTCAAATTCAAGCTCTACATATAATTTATTATTTTTTTAATGTGTGTTGCCATGGCACCTGATAAGTACACGTATAAACACATTTATTTCTTTTAAAGTTTGGTAAACAGTTTATTGTTTATTTATTTATCTTTAAAATACTTTGTTTAAAAAACCCTTGTAATAGATAAAACAAAAATTAGACTACTTATAATGTCAGACTTTGTTTATCGTAAAGAATGTTAATGTGTTTTTTTTTAACTGCTCAATTCACTAGATGTACTATTTTTGATTATTTTCATGGAAATTCATTATTCAATACCTCTTTTCCCTTCTCTTCGAAAGAACATTCTGTGTGATAGACCATGGGATTGTTTCTGAAAACAACAACAACAACAACAACAACAACGAAGAAAAGCAATATGATATTCCAGCTTTATTCCTTTTTTTTTTTTTTTTTTTTTGGCGTGTAGATGCTAGAGTGTTTTAATTTTGAATTGGTGTTTATAAATACATACAAACATTAAATAAGATATATATTGCGTCTAATGATTATATTTGTACTCGACTATTGATAATATATATAATGCAAGTATAAACGAACATATATATATACTCGTAAATATATTTATTAAAATCAAATTTGCTGTGACCAACAAGAAACATTAAGACTTTTTTTCTTTTTAAATATATATCAAACAAATTTTCAACCCCTTTGTAATTCTATTAAAATTGTATTGTGAGTTAATATTCTCAATATTTGTTGTTTTGTCCGAGTTGACTCACCACGGCTGGACCCACATTTGTTTGCAATGTAGACAACATATCATATTTTTTATTCATAATCGAGTACGAATATACACTTTTTAACCCTATTCGGTTTGGGTCTTCCATGGAAATGTTATTCCTTTCATAACCATTCTGTTAAAGTAAGATTTCTATCTACATTGTAGTAGTATACGGATTTGGTTTCTCACTCCTCTACATTTCGTTTCGTGAGTGAGCCTCTATTCCCTAACACATGAATCAACAGCCTCACCTCTAACATCATATTGTCGATCGTAATAACCAAAAATCATAAAAATGGCTTTAATTTCCTAATGGAACATATGCCAAAGAAATCAATGACAAAATATGCAGGATTTTACAATGCAACTTCTTTTACGGCTGTGATGCTATCGTAACATTCCTGTGAATGTGATATATAACACTTAACGTATGGAAATATGTGTTAACTTTTGAATTGATTGTGAACATTTTTTTAGTGCATTGGAAGTGTAACCTTTTAAAATGCAAGTATAAACGAACACAAAATGGTATTTTACATTGTGAAAATGGGAGAGGGTCTGAGAGATATGTGAAATGGCAATACTAATAAATTTTAGTTTACATATTATTATGTTCGACAATTCTTTTGCGTGGCATATGTTTCTCATCAGATGACATGGAAACAAAGTCTCTTTCTCGACGATTGAAATAGACTACAAAGTATGTAACTTTCAGTCGAATGCTAAATAACCTGCAGTTTGTTTAGAGGGCCTAGCGTGCTTGAGAGGCTGTTTGGAGAAAAATCTGTGTACCGTAAAACTCTCCATTATGAAAACCATGCCGATTTGAAATTGACTCACAGTGTCAACACCATCTCGTGTTTCCTGAGTTCTTCTAATGCATGCATATATATAAAAAGTAGTATATATATATATATATATATATATATATATATATATATAGGTAGTATAAGAAACATTTCCAGCAATAAACAGCTTCCCTCAGTATGGATGGTCGTATCCATAACCGAGGAGGACACACATAAGAATATTCAATGTCCCAAACAAATTGACTTGTTGAAATACATCAATATTCAATGGCGATTCACTGTAAAAAAACAGCAACAAAAAACCGTCAAATCTTTTCTTCTTTCTATCTGTACTTCTTCAATTTTATGAAATTTGATTTGATCGACGTAATAAATAAATCATTTCAATAGAGTGATCCTAAATATCCAACATTTGTTTTTACTTGAGGTTTTGAACATATACACGTTGAACAAAGTTTTTTTTTCGGACACTATCTGATTCTACAGGATATATGTACCTTATATCAAGTTCTGACTTATTGCCACTTTTTTAATTTAACAGCTTTGAATTACAGTATTTAGATTATCCGTGAATAAAATGAGATCATAAGCTGATATCGTCGGTCATGAGAACTCAAGCAAGTTTTAACCTTTATTTTCAAATCATTTCCGAATAAACGTTGTTCAAGGTTTGTTGTTCATAGAACTACATATAGCTAACATTACTTAATCTTTATGACTAACTTGAGGAGACAAGGAACAGAATCAGCGTCAGGCAACATATGCCAATTTAGGATTTATGTGTCGGTGAATTGAGCGAAGTTTGTGATTAAGTTATATTCATCATATTGTGAATTATTTGACAAGGGAAATATTGTTCACATGAAATATTGATAAGCTTCTTTATGAATCTCCATCATATTCACGTTTTGCAAATCAAACAGTGAAATGGACCTTTCATAATCACACTGTTATTCATTTTGAAACACGTAAGCCTGGCTCTTTTCAGTAATTTAAATTGTAGATTATCAAATTTTAAGTAATTAAACAATGATTAATTACCATCCCCATTATTTATTAGTATTCATAATAACGAACAATTGTTCCAGGATATATTTTAATAACAATTTCACGCTTTCAGTAGCAAACGATATATATATTAAAATCAATCAGATCGATATATAGTGGAGTTCTGTTCGTTATGTTTGTTTATGATATTTAACCCTTTCCCGCATAGAGGAAACCATGAAAAGACCTATGCGAACAACATAAAACCAGATCAGCCTGCGAGTAACTCGCAGGCTGATCAGGTTTTATGCTGTTCGCTGCTCCTCAGTGGTCTGGAAAAGAGGACTTTATAATTAAATATGGTAAGGTTTAACTGTGGTTTTCTGCAGATGAGACTTTATTTGGTTCCTACTGAGTGCGTCAAAATGAGTCTATATGAGGGAAAGGGTTAAAGTATGCATATGGAGAATAGATATAAACACGTGAAAATTGCTCTTAATCGTATATGCTGACGATATTGTGATTTTGGAAATAGTAGTGTTGGGCTTCAAATTGGTTTAGACTCACTGTATGATAACTTAAAAAATTGAAGCTATTTAATATTAAATAATGTTTCATTTTTTATGACTGATTAGAAGTGGAAATTGTCAGGTTGTTTATCTAGGAGTAGCATTTACCTCAGAAGCATCTCTCTTTGAGGCGCAAAGCAGTTTAGGTGAAAAATCATAAGCATGATAGGTACTTATATAAATTTGTAAACATAACCATAAAATAAACTAGAATTATTTGACACTCTAGTTGTACCTGTTTGAAATTATGGATATACGAGGGTTTTCCCAATATTCTGTGACATAACTGTTTTAAAGCTTAAATAAATAGGTACGAATTACAGATTAAAATTTATTATTAATATATATAATTGAAACATTTTTACAAAATTTCATAGAAAATATCAACAAATAACAAAAGGATGGCATAAATACCATGACAGCTATGTGAATCGCGGCGCACGTCAAACGTCAAAGACGACGTCATACCTACAAAACAAGCCTTTCTCAAAGTACTCTTCATGGCATTCCATGCACTAACGGTGCCGTTTTTTCCATGATTCATCAAAAACAGTCCTTTAAGAAGATTTGAAAGCGGCGGTTGACGATAAAATCTCTTGAACTGTTAGTCTCGTATCAGCATTTACACAATCGTTTACCAGATCACACGATTCCCCACTGATGAAGATCGGTCTTTCTCTTCGTTTTTTTCTTATTTTCATCTTCTGTACTGCAAATTTCTTACCTCGACCATGCCATTTGCAAACAAGTGTTTGCAATACGTTGCTTAACTGTTCTGTTCGGTGCATTTGTTGCATAGTCTTTACAGGTGTCATCCCAAAGGCCGCAAAAAACTGGATAACTGTCCGCTGCGCCGCGCTTCTTCTGACGTCACCATTATAACTTTCCTATTGTCTACTAGGAGTTTCCATTTGTCCGTTCCTCATTCGTTTCTGAGGTTATTAAATTTAACTTTTTTTGAGATGACGTTATTATATCAGCAGAAGGCATCAACGTGATTTTTGGCAGACACAACGTCACATATTTGAAATACATGAATACATTATTTATTCAAACATATACAAAACAATATGCGGATAATTTGATTTGCGCTGGGTATTAAAACATTACAATTTAAAATAATTAGAGTAAATAGTTCATTAAAATGTAAAATAATAGATTTAAAAATTATATATGTATATTACAATGTAATGGCGTTAAAAATGAAGCGTCTATAAAATTTGTCACGGAATTTTGGGACAGCCCTCGTACAGAGGAAAAGTACACTCAGAGAATTTTGAGAATGACTTCATCTATGGTGAGTTTGGTAGAACACCTTACAGAACATTACATGTTATTACTTTGTTGAATACAGGATAAAGATATAAGATGCTGATTCTAAATGTATATCAGAAAAAAAACAATGTCGTTTATACAAGTGTAGTGAATAAACATAATTGTAAGAACTGGTGTTCATTAATAAGAAACTAACTTTTCACACAAGGTTTTGGAGAAGCATGTTTTTTTCCCCAATCAGTTGGTAACACAAAGCTCTTGCTTTCATTGACTAAACAAATAATTTATAATTTATTTGTAAAACAAAACAAGAACGATCGTTTACAAAATTTAAGTAAAGCTTTATTTTACAGACATATGATTAACTTTAAGTTTCAACCCTATTCAGATGTTAATACATGATATATGAACATTATTAACTTTACATATTTTCAAGTATCATCTCATAGATTGCATATTGAAACTCGTAGATGGAAGAAACCTATTGCTACACCTGTTAATGAAAAAAAAAAACCAAAAAAAACCCAGCTTATATGACATTTTAGAAGATGATTGTCATTTTGTTTTAGGATGTATCCTGTATGAAAATATTAGAAAAGACAATTTTATTATCTCAAAGCATATACTCATGTATGTTCAAATATACAAAATAAATAATGAATACCAACAGATATATTGTAATAAAATGTGGTTTATATCTAACACAGGCTTTTGAATTGAGAAACAATCTTCTACATCATGAATTGGACATTATGAATATTACTGCATTAATATTGACAGAATATCGTGATCTGATATTGCATGTACAACATGATATGGCTAATAAGGAACACATTACATTTTTTTGTACTTTCATAAAAATGTAATATGTTCCTTTTTGACCATATCATGTTGTAATATCTGCATTTGATATCCTTTGTTGTATGAGATTTATACCATATACCACCCGACTGTTAATTTTTGTGACATTCAACTTGAGTGCTATGGATAGACTGATAAACATTGTTATCCTGTTATTTCAATTTATTCCCTGTGTTGATTTTTCTTTGGACTGTGAGTGTGATCTAACGTAACATAATTAATAATAATTATTATGTTGTAAATATTGTGGTAGAGTACTGATGATTTACTTTGTTGTATTATTTCTGACTAAGCATACTTATATAAAATTAAATTCCTTATGTCAAAAATACAACCAACTTTTTTTATGCCTAATTTTGGCAGACAGTTTAGACAGAATAATCTTGTATTTCGGTATGGCATAATGTTTTGTAAAATATATCCCCAACTGTTCTGTCTTTCTTACACCTTTTTCTATCTCTCTTTATTCTGAAATTTCACTTAAGTTTCGTTTC
Organism: Solen grandis; assembly: GCA_021229015.1. Lineage (NCBI taxonomy): Eukaryota > Metazoa > Mollusca > Bivalvia > Adapedonta > Solenidae > Solen > Solen grandis. The sequence goes on from CM037780.1 coordinate 57,783,884, forward strand.
GATAAAGGAAGTAGAACGGGATTTAATGTTATTGATACTCGATAGTCTATACTGTTCATGTGGTAATTTACCGCTCATGTTGTATGATATGATATTCTTTCTTTTCTTCTTCGTCTTTTCGGTACGTTCTACTTTTCATTTTGAGTTCGACTTTTCGAAAATTAATAAGGGCTATTCTAACTCCCCGAGCGTCGGCGTTGTCGTCGCCGCAACGGTTAAGTTTTCGCAGCACAACTTCACTTTATTACTGAACCCCTTAAGATATTGCTTTGAAACTTGGAACCCCTGTTTATGACCATCACCCCCCACTTGTAGGCAAGATGGATAACTCTGTCATGAATTTTTGACCAAAACATGCCCCCATGGAATTACCCCTCTTTTGACTCATACCCTCGTTTAAGTTTTATACTACCTCACTTCTTTTCTCTAAACCCTTTCAGTAATTGCTGTAAAACTTAAGAAAAACACTTGTTTATGACTATCTCTCCCATTTGTAGACAGGTGTGAAAAACTCTGTCATGGATTTTGACCAAATTATGTCCCTTCATCGACTTTGAATCTCGATTAGGTTTTTCGTACTTCCCATATTACTACTCATTTTTTTCAATAAACCTTTTGAGGTATTGCTTTGAAACTTGGTATACTTGTTTATGAATATGACCCCCACCAGTAAGCAAGAATGGACAACTCTGTCATGGACTTTGGTCAAATAATGCCCTCTTTCGACTTAGAATTTTTGGATAAGGTTTGCATACTACCTTCACGTTTTCACTGAACCATTGAGATATTGCTTTAAAACTTGGGATACATATTCATTGCTCTTGTTTACTTTTTAATAATACAGAGCTTCATATTTTGACTATAACTGCAATATTATTATTTTATTGACAAGCTCTTAAATAATCGAGCGCACTGTCTTACGGACAGCTTTTGTGTAACTTCCTCTTATTTTTCGCAGTACATGATCTCCATTCGAAACATTCTCTAATGTTTCGTTTCGACGAATAAAAGAAAACGGACTCGTTTCGATACTGATATATATATATATATATATATATATATATATATATATATATATATATATATCATCATATAATACAAATATAATGTGATTTGCATGTTACATGATTGAATACATTGTCTTTTCCTTCTTTTGTTAATTTGCGCCATGTTTTGTTCAATTTATGCAATACGTATTTCAGTATGGATCGGACGACCTCTTGGCTTAAATTGAATTGAAAACTTCAATCTATAGAGTACCTCTTTTTGGCGGTCCTATTAAAAGGAAATATGTATTAATACTGAACGTGTGTAGAAGGTGCTGGTACTGGATAGGAGTAACCAGTCTGTTATTCTTATTATAACATTTAAGGTAGTAATTCGGCAAAACTTGCATTTCTCAAGGAAAAGCATGAAATTAAAAGCCACAGCACAGTAAACGTTTGTACAATATCAGACGACTGTGTTTCTTCTTGGACTTCAGAATGTGATAATCAAGCTGCAGCTTAAATCGGGCTGGTGTCAATATAGGAGTATCACTTGGAATAGCAATATGGCGGTTGTACAAACGTTTCCTATGTAGCGATTGATGTATCTAATCAGTTTGTATAAATATGAATCAGCATCATTATACTTATGAAAGGTTTTTAAATATTCTGTCAGATCCTTCTTTTGATGGAACAAACCTACTCTCGTCCGAGACGAGAACTAATTTCCCGATCTTAGATAATTTAGACATAGCTAAATAATGTGACAGCGTCCCGATTTAATCTCAGATGTACCCCCCCCCCCCCCGCAGCTTGTTTTGATTAATTGGGCTTAATTAAGTCAGTTTAACTAGTCAAACATAAAAGCTGGTGGTTTTGAGATGTCTGAAACAAACTTTTGAGATGAGGCATAAAACTATCGGGACAGCTTGCTCACAAACGATACACTTATATTGTTTGTGTTCCTTTGTTTGCTCTAAAGTATTTCAATTATTTATGACCGCTAGTGTAAGGTTGGCTACACTTGTATTTTTGATTCGCTAATTACCTCAAAGTCAAAGTCATTAAAATATCCGAACCATGTGTGTTCCAGAGGACATTTCCTGACACGTGATTATGTTTATTATAATTCCCTTAAGCATGGCGTTTTGTGTATTGAATATGGCTTAGTGTAAAATGACCCTCGTTAATCTGAATCCTACAGTTGTGTATTTGTGTGTGGATGAAATGTCATTGCCGTGTATCACACACCTAATATGTAATATTTTTATGCAAACTTTGATGTTTTAAAACCTTTGCTTAATGGGCAAATACAAGTGGTGATATGTATACAATAGAACCTGTCCAGGCTTTGTCAGATAATGAACATTCCAGAAATCTTTTTTAATGTCTCAATTACCTATGATCAAATACAAATTGATAAATGTTGCGACTATGATGAGTAATACGATATAACAAAGTTCGCTTTATACATTAAGCCATTATACATTAACTTTTTGTGCGTATCTAATGTTTCAAATAAGCAAAGTTTCTGTTTAGCTTAACTCTACACATCACCGGTAGAAGAGTTTAATCCTAGTACAAAAGTCCATACACGCATTCAGACTGTTTTTGGACAAGAATTGTTGTTTTACATACGTTGGTATCAAATATAATAGCGAAGTCTATTGCCGTGATCAATGGAGTTTGCTATAACCGAATATAACTATTCTAGCTTATCTTTCTATAGATGGTGTTTCTGATGCAATATTTTAACGTTTCCTATTTATTGTGTTTTTTCAATGATTTAAGTTATCCCTTTTTTTTTTTAGCTATTTATGTATTCGACCGATTTATTGTTTTCCGTCCGTTCTCTTTATTAGTGCAAACTTATTAACTTACCATAAAGATTCACGTAAACCTGACTGATTTTGTAAAGTATATATCAGCAATATTAATTTAGTTTTGATGTCTGACTGTCATTTTTGCGGATGTAAGCTTACATGACCACAAAGTGCTTAAAGTGAGCTTTTGTGGTCAGTCAACGTCTGTTGTCCGTCCGAACGACCGTCATCATTTTCAAATAAAAAAGTCGAAGTGTTGTCATCACTCTGGTGTCGTTGTCGTTGTCATTGGCGTCGTCGTGAAAACCTTGGTCATAACTTCAAAACTATTAAACCGTCTGTCATCAATCTTCCTCAAAATTTATGACAATGTTTATAACCATAATCGCTTGACCAAGCTTCATTATGCCTGGTATCTGTCATATATATGTCTGGATGTATGGACCTTTAATGATATAAAAACCTTTTTTCACTTTGTGTACACTCTAGCACCTTCATTTCTTAATTTATCTTTAAACGTTATTACATTGTTTATAAACTTAATGTCTTGACAAAAGTGAATTATGGCTTATATCTTCTAATCTGCCCATTATATTTTGTGTTAAAACAAAAATGCTAAATTTACTTTGTGTACACTCTAGCATTTTCATCTCTAAAAAAATGATTTTCAAACCAAATGACACTGTTTATAGCCATAATCTTTCGGTCAGGTTCGATTATAGCTGATATCTGCCGCTTGGGTCTGAAGTTATGGCCCTTGAATAATAAAAACAGACAGACTGCATATTGTGTACAATCTAGCATTTTCATTTCTTAAGCAATCTTCATCAAACTTATGATAATGTTTAAAGCCATATTATCTCGACTTAGTTTGATTATGGCTAATATCTGCCTCCTAGGTCTGTTGTTATAGCATTTGAATAATAAAATATGTCGAGTTCCTCTTTATGAACACTCTAGAATTTTCATTTCTTAAATAAAAAATCCTATTCTCTTGGCTAAGTTTAGTTATGGTTGATAGTTAACCACGAGGAGTCATGTCCCTTGAATGATAACAATGACAGCACATTTGTGTACATTACAAGAGTTTCCTCTTTCATTGAATATTTGTGAAGTTTTATCATAATTTTTATGAGCATTATCAAGGTCAGGTTTGATTATGGGTCATGTTTGTAAAATACTAGGTCAAATCATTGAAATAAACTTGTGTGTACTGTAGAGCCATCAATTTGTTGATTCTTCGCAAAACTCTGTCAGATGTTTGTTTGAACAATATCTGGGGCAGATTTGGATATGGGTCAGTGTATGATTTTCAAAATTTGTCATAATGTTTTTTTGTTTTTTGTTTTTGTTTTTTGTAATATCTAGGCCAAGTTCAAATAATGGCCAGGTTTGGTAAAGAACTAGGTCTTTTGGTCAATTTTAGAGAAAACCTGGTTAAAACTGCATGGGCTTATTTTCCAATGAGTCTTTGTGGAATAACACGGCAATAACTTTGTCTGCAAGTTTGAAATATTCACTATATTGAATCTGGTGATCGAAACATGGCCATCATGGCCCTTTCGTTTTATTAATGTGCGTTTACATTGACAGCAGCAAAATAATTTCGATGTACAAAAGATTAAATTGACTGAGTTGTACGTATTTACACTTCTTTTTAGTTTATCTTTAAATGATTGATAAATCGCGATTTATTGCCAGCCATGATGGATATGACATAACTTTTTAATATCCAGAAACATCTCTTATAATCCATTCTATTATGTTAAATGAAACATTTCACTATGTTTGGGGTATTGTTTTATAAATGTTCAAAACAGAAACATGGAAACGAGTTTTTTTTTCAATATTCAAAAAGTGATTGTCTGTAAAAAGGAATGCTCTGTTACTATTATTTAAAATATTTATGAAATATGTTAAGAGCATATCGATAAGGAAACTTATTAGTGGTTTAGTAAGGCCAGGTATATATCTCTCAGTAAGATAAAATGAAAACCTCTCTCGTTGACTTCTTGGAAGTTTTGTCTGAGTCACTAGCGAACTGTAATTTCTTACACCTGAATTAATTCTTCCAGTCATGTAAATAAATCCAATCCAACCTTGTTCTATACCGTCCAACGATGTGGTGTATTCTAAGCGACAGTTTTTGCTGCCTCTAATTACAGAAATTTATCTATTATGTGTATCAAACCAAACAAATAGTTTGCAATATGAGGTATTTACTTGGTCTGCAGACAATCATCTTCGGTACTCAGGCTATTCATATTCACATATTATATGTGAATATGAATAGCCTGGGTACCGTGGATGGCAGACAATCAACGATTGTAACGAAAAGAAGAGAAAAGGGACATTGTTTTTGTTGACGGCAGCGAAATGATAGCATATTCTTCAAGGAATTAACCAAGGAAAGTCGTGTTGAAATGAGAATACGTTTGGTTGTGACAGTCCTTCATATTCTGGTATCAAAAGTATTGTTACTAAGTTAAATCTAGAGATTAGCTTGCAACATCGCACGGATATGCAACCCTGTTTTTCAAAATTTTAATCAGAACTGCGGTGGAGATATTTTGGATCGTCATGATTATCAGTATTTCCGGGATATCCAGTGGGTCAAATATATGGAATTGAATGATGGTTGTACATGTATTGATAACTTAAGACATCTAAATATCATTAACGATTTCGATCATAAAATTAGGCCCACGTGCATGTCTTTGTAGCAAGTAAAATAATCTGTTATGGCTTAACGCGATTGGTCCTTTGCATACGATGTTGAACAGTTAACTATGGGAGTGGGTATATCATGCAAAAAATTACAAGCGAGAATGGATGGGAATAATTATAAAGTAAATTACAGTATGAAAAATCTATATATAATCATATGCGATATAATGTGTTATAATTATTTTCATCGCAATTTCTAAAGCACAAATTGTCGTATTTTGTAATTGTTTTAAGTTACTATGTCCCCGTGATCTGTGAACAGGGGCATAATGTTTTTGTAGAAGGTGTTTACTTGAAACCTAATATATGAATAAAATGCGACTAGGAGATATGCAGTGATGACCAAGAATCTTAGCTCGTCCTGATTCATGTTTATTTTTATAATTTTCTCCCTTATTTCTTTTTCAAAATTTGTCGGAAGCATAGTCCAAAAACTATCCAAGGTAATGACTTGAAATTTGATTGCGAGTAGGAACAGTGCAGTGACCGAGATCCATAACTCTGCTTGGTTCAAATGCGAAATATTCAAGTTTTTTAAATTTAAACAGTGACTTGGAATCAGAACTTTTCCTTTTTTATTATCTCACTTTTTGAATTTCTTTTTTTTACTATATTGAATAAACACTTGATATTGAACATACGGTTTACATTTATGACTGTCTTTCAGTTAAAATAAACTGTTTGATATTTAACCCATTGCAGTAGTGCCAAAGGGTGTTTGGCTGGAACAAGGGAATTGTGTTTCTCGAACGCATCTTGTTTTCGTATGGTTGCATACGAAAAAAACTTATGATGTTTTATTACTTTGCATCCTCTAGACTTTCCACATTGTTTATATACAGTATAATGCTTTTATCCTAAATATTTAACAACATTACTTCTAGCGAAGCATGCTGTTTAAAGACGATTTTATTCATTTCCTATATTGTTCTGAAAATGTCCAAAATAGGGTTGCTTTAAGTAAGACATTTTCGAATCTAAGGGACGACAACAACAACAACAACAACAACAACTTGTCTTTCATATACCGAATGCATCGAGCTGAAATTGTTAATTTATGTACTGATTCGAGAGAGTAAGTCATACCTATCTAAAATCTTATACATGTACTGTGCTTATTTTTTTTTCTTCAGATTTGCTTTTCCCCGCCTGTTACGGAACCGGTAAAGATAACCCCTGTGGAAAATCAAATTATTGACCCTTTTCTGTATTTTGTGTACACTAATAAAATTATATATTGATGTGACCAGTACAAATGTGGTGGATCTCATTTACACGAAACGTGCGTAAAACAATGGAGGCAAAATGGCGATAGCGAAATTTGTGGAATTTGATTCGATGACATAATCACAAAGTTTGATTTGGAGAAATAATTGCTTGGCAAGAATGTGTATCTCTTACATGTAAGAGTCAATGAGTTGCTGAAAACATTCTTACGCTTGTTTTTTTTTCTTTTTCTCTCTTTTTTTTTTTTCATTTTTTTTATCAATATAAAGAATAATTTTCATTCTTTTTCATGCCAGCTGGTTCGACTGGTACTAAGAAATATTTGTCCCTAGCCTCTATTGAACCTTCTACATCTGGATCCAGAGTCATTGTTCTTGCCATTAAACCCTGTCGCCATGTTTGTTATTTTTTAAATGAAAATTTCACTTAGTAATAAAATATACATCTGACTAGAGTCCACTTAAATATTTGGAGCTATACCTAAAACTTAGATGAGGTACATACAAATTTCAGCTTATATTTTATGTTTGTTTCCAACGAACAGTTCCGGTTTTCTTGGAAAATTCAAAACCTTACTAAAATCTCAGGCTTGTACTCAAATATCCTTGAACAAAATCTTACTGATAATGATGCTCAAACTTATGACGGAGTGTTCTCAAACATCGCCTGAAGATTTATTATCTTTAAAATTGACTTAGCTGAAAACGCGTTGCCGAAAATTCTATTTCACTTAATGACATAATGCGTTGATCGTTTGGGCGTGGGTATCCGACAATGTAAATACCAACTATTTATGTTCAATTTAAAAATATCACAAATATTCCGTTGTTGGCTGGTGGTATATAAGGAAAATTCCCAACTAATGTCATAGTGCCATATGGTTAATCAATCAATCAATCAATCAATCAATCAATCAATCAATCAATCAATCAATCAATCAATCAATCATTAGTGCGGTCTTATTGTGTGCGTATCTGGATCTGCCTTTTAAATCCCGCTGTTGGACCACTATTGTCTTTGTGAAAAAGAGGACACATGCGATACAATATGCTTTTAATTATATCCCTGCAAACGAATGTTAAAGGGAAATACTGGAATCACTGGAAACTTGGTCGGTGTGTTGGTTGGTCGGTCGGTTTATCTGTCAGTCCTTTTACCATAATTGACGTATGTTGACTAGATTTGGGACATGTTTACCCCGTTAAAATTTAACGTGTGTTTTAAGTTAGATTTGTCAGGGTCAAGGTCACTGATACTCAAAGTAGACTTTTGTATTTCTTCATGTTTCAAAATTGAATTTTCTTCATAATTATTAAAAAGAATGCAATATCATAATCAAAATTGGTAATTATTTACTTTGTCTAGAGAGAAAACTTCAATAAGCTGTGTGGACCTGATAGGTCAAGGTCTCTGATACTATAATTGATTTCCTCAACCAAAAGGAATTTCCTTAATAGCTATTGTAATAAGTGACATATCTTGAAAAAATATGGGACACTATTCGTGAAGATAAAGCTTCGATTTGCTTTTCGGTTTTGAGTGGTCAAGATCAAGGTCACTGTTACAGGACTTTTCATTTAATGCTGACTGTCTTTAGAATGGACTTTTCCTCATAAATTTTTTCAAGAATGAGATATCAAAATCAAAGTTGATACTTGTATATTTTGTGTAGATGGAAAGCTTCGATGTGCTGTGTGGCTCTCTGATAGGTCAAAGTCCTTGTAGCTAAAATTAGATTGCCACTAAACTTACTTACTAAGTTTTTGTCAGGTTTGTGATATTCTTATCAAGTGGAACATATATAGTTTGTATAAAGAAAACTCTTCAAAACTGTTAGGGTCTGAGTGGTAAAGGTCAAGATTCCAATACGGATTTTTCTCTATAACTTTTATCAGGTATGAAATATAATCAAAGTCGCAATATATATTGCTTGTGTATAGATTAAGCTTTGTTGAGTTGAGGGTCAAGATCTTTGTTACTAAAAATGGACTTCCATTATCGTTATCAGCATTTAATAGTAATTAGATATTTTAAAAATATTTTGGACATATTTTTTATGTAAAATCTAAATAATTTAAAGGTGCATGTTGATTGGTCTTTCATGAGACTTGATTAAAATTCTCAATTTCCTTAAAGTCATAGTTACTTTTTCCAACATTTAGAACGTACTTCAATATTCAGACAAAGCATTCTGCGGGATATTAGTAAGCTATGTGACAGTTCTGGTTATATCTGAGTACGAGTATGCCTTTTAAAGCCAACCTCTCTCTCTCTCTTTCTTTCTCTCTCTCTCTCTCTCCCTGTCTTAGGAATAGTATTCAACCAGAGACTCACTTGATGTCCTTAAAATTAGAAGTCATGTTTGCACAGCTGTTTACTTCCTTTACTATCTGTATCACCTCAAGTAAGAAGCAATTTTGTGAAACGTTACCTAAGCACTAGTCATTGGGCTTAATGTGGCTTTAATATCGTACCGGAGCGTTTGTCGGAGTGATTTATGACAAAACATATAAGGCTTTATGATATAATTCCTTTTAAGGCGGCGATTCTATCGTAAAATTCAAGTGTTTGAAACATGTAAAAGGTGATTATATATTCATGTGTTGAATTTGACTTTATAGCGGATATTTTTGTACATGCGAAGTGTAACTTTTCACAATCATATAAGAAGTTAGGAAATATCTTATACACTGTGAAAAATCGAAAAGTACTTATTTGCTAGAATATAGTTAAAATAGAATACTGATAGTTAGAGTTAGGAATGTTAACATATGCTGACAATAATTTAAAAAATTTCCCCAGCACGGCTCGTGCGGCTGATCTGAAAACATGGACATAAACTCAGCAGGATTTAGTTTTGGTTCGCGATGGTTTTGACAGACAATTAAACGTTTCTTTTTCTGCAATATGATGTCAAGTTTACTGATATTCGGTTCTAGCAGAAGACCCACTGAGCGTGAAAGTCTGTTTGAAGGTGGATCGTTTACTGTTAAACTCTCTAAAAAACACCGTCTTGCAATTCACTCACTTTGTCAACACCAGCATCTCTAGTCTGATTGCAATCTAATCAGTGAAATGTCTTTGTCTCTTCTGAAAAAGTGGTATGGAGTGACTTTTCACGAAAGTTTCTTATAAGAGAAATTGTTGAAAAATTAAGAACAAGTAATGTATATTTGGTATATGTATTTTTTAAGCATTTTTGCATGCCGTATAATCCTTGAAATAAATGTCACATTTGGACCTAAAATATTCTGCTGAGTACAACGCATATGCAAAAGGAATTTTTAGCTTTTACATGTACGTGCATATTGAAATGTTTTTGAACATTACTAGCTCTTGGGAACCTTGTAGATTTCTTTGAGATTTCAAGTCAAGTCAAAGATTTATTATGATAAGACCTCCAGCCCATACACAAAATATTTACATAAATATTTTAAACATGCAAACATATATTGTGTCATGACAAGTATACAAAAATACACTTTTAATATAAATTTAGGCACACATGCATATAATTAGAACAATATCTGTAAATATATACCTATAACCATATACATATAATAAATTGTTTTTCACAAAAATGGGAATACAATGTCACAGATAATTATTTCTTTTTAACTGCGTAATAAATATAATTTTTTAATGACATTTACATTTCTACATGACATAAGACTATGGAATTTTTCAACAGATGGATTCTCATAATAGATGTTTGGGATATATATAGAACGAATATTTTTATACAATAGACAGATGCATATAAAATGATACTCATCCCCCAAATAACACTCACAATAAGGACAGTCTCTGTATTCTCTAGGTATATTGTAATAGCGCCCTGTTTCTATCATAAGACAGTGTGCAGAACTTCTAAAATTTGCTAAACATGTCCTAAACTTGTCAATATTTATTGAATTCACATAACATTCAACATTATAATCTCTTTTGTATTTTAAATAGTACGATAATTTTTTTACAACATGTGCATACCAATTTTGCAAGTACTGGTCCTTTAATCTAGTAATATAAATGGCAAGGAATAATTTTTGCTTTGGTACATATTGACTTTCCCACACATAACCAAAGCCATTTAAATATAAATGTTGCCGGACATTGCTCGCCCAATTACTATATCCTAAACTATCAAAATGTACTTGCATATCATAACATATCCTCACGTATCTATAATAAGGCTTATTAAGTATTCTTAGCCAATAACTAATACAACATTTGGCTGAAAAACCGTTCCAGGTCCCCTAGAACTGCATCATTACAAGCTGATGGTTTTACATTTAAAAAACACGCAAATAAATGAACATTATCTAAACATACATAATTATTTAATCCCCATATTTCCGCCCCATATAACATAACTGGCTGTATTTTTATATCAAATATTTTTAAAAAAACGTTGAATAGGGTAAACATTCACAAAAATCAAGTGATTTAAGGATAGACATAAGAACCCTTTTCGCTTTTATACACATACTCTCTGCCATTTTAAATAGTGACAGTCTATTAGCGAAATGGATACCTACATAGTTAAAACCATTAACAATACTGAGTTCTGAATCAGCATAAGTCCAGTGTTCTGCTCTTGATAACATACCTCCTTTTTTAAAGGCTATAATTTTTTTTCTACATTTACTTGAAGTTTATATTCTATACAAAAACTATGTAATAAATTAAGCTGTTTTTGAAGACCAGACACTGTGTCAGATATACATGCAATATCATCTGCAAACATAAGTAAACATATTTCTGTTAGATCTGGAAAAAGCTGTATACCACGAACATTGTTATCACATAAAATACCATAAAACTCATCAATGAAAAGAACAAATAAGATCGGACTGAGATAGCACCCCTGTCTCAAGCCAAGTGGACAATTAAATGTATCCAAAATACCTTGATGTGTTCTAACATAAGCTTTCACGGAGGCATATATGGATTTAATAGATGAGTATAAAAATCCCTTTATATTCTTACGTTTTAAGATTTCAAACAAAATGGGTCTGTTTACGGAGTCAAAGGCCTTTTGGAAATCTATAAATGCTACATAAACTGGTTTACCCTTTTTTTGAAAATATTTATTTACAATGGAATATAATATAAAGGCATTATCAACAGTACAGTAACCTGCACGAAAACCTGCTTGACACTCATTCAATTTATTATATGCTTCCACATAAAAAGTTAATCTTCTATTCAGAATGGATGTATATATTTTATTTAAAACGTCTATGAGGGATATACCTCTATAATTACTTGGGTTATTAGTGCTTCCCTTCTTATGTAAAGGTATGATAATGCTTTTTGTCCATTTTTCTGGATATGTGGAGGATGTAAATATCCTATTAAATAATGCATGTAAATATGGCAGTAAAATATTAATACCATGTAATATATGTTGAGGTATAAGTATTCCGCCACTTGCCTTATTCTCATTTATGTTCTTAACACTGAAAATGATTTCTTCCTCTGATATCAAATTATTAAATAAAGCATTTTCAACATCATCCATGCCATCACCTATGTTTTCTTCCAAATGTTGTTGTTCACCATTCTCATCTGTTGCTGTTGTGAACAATTTTTTAAAATGTGCAAACCAACAAATTATGTCAATATTAGGTTCATTTCTTGTCCTTCCCGCCATTCTTTTCAGTTCTTGCCAAAATATTTAAGTGTTATTTACATTCATATTTAATTTATTCATAGACATGGTATTGTATTTTAACCTTTTATTTTACACATGTTTTTATATGTAGATTTTTTATCTATGTAATTATTTAAATGTTCTAAACTTCTACATGATCGAAAGCATCTTAGTGCCTTTCTTGCCTCATTTTTAGCCTTTCTACATTCAGTGTCAAACCAGATTTTTCCCTTTTTCTTGTAGGCGCTATTATTTGTTTAAGTGTGCTTAAAATCTTTACTACACTCGACAAGAATAGATTCAAAAGTATCTAAAATAAGATTGATATCAGTTTCCTATGACAACGTTTCTTGCATTGTAATTAAACTGCCTTCAGTTGCATCCTTAAGCCATAGGTTATACTTTTGTTTAGTTTCTTCATTCATAATATAATATTCGTAATCATAAGTCGTGTCCTTTATTGTTATATTTTTATATATTGCTAAACTTAAAGCTATAGGCATAAGTATACTTTCAACCCTATTCAACACCTGAGTATAAAATAGTCAATAACACTAGCTCCATTTTGATTAATAAACGTGAAATCTCTACTATGCTGTTGTGGCGAACCATTTATTACTCGACCATTAATGATATAGCATGAGAAAGTTTGACATAGTCTTATAAGTTCCCGTCCAAATTTATTTACCTTATAGTCTTTTGTTTGTCGCGGAAGATTAATATCATAATCTAATATCTCTCTATATTCTTCCAACTCTGGTATTTGGTCAAAAACTGTATAATCAGGTAGATCTCCTGTCTTTGCATTAAAATCGCTACATAGAATAAAATCAAAATCTGACCATTGGTTACATGTTAGTAATTCTTCTAGCCTCTGAATACAAGACACAGAAATATCATTGTAAAAAGGCGAATTTTCAGGAGGAGCATATAATGCAACATATAATATATTTTTGTCATGATTAAATACAAATTTATCTATAGAAAGAACTACACCAAATTCAAAATCATGCCATACTCTATTTACAAAACTATTATTAACCAAAACTGCAACTCCTCCCATTGGCCTGCCACCATGTAATTTTTTTTTAGCATTTTGACAAAATATTTTAAAGTCCTGTACAAATATATTACAAAATTCACAGTTAGTTTTGTCCCATGTTTCTTGTATACTTATGATATGGTATTTTTTAAAAAGAGCAATAATGTCAAACGATTCCAACTTATTCTTAAAACCTTCAATGTTCCATGACAAGAGCTTTAATGAGTCTACTGGGCTTTGGCCACATCCCTAAAGCAGGTTTTCTATTGTCATTTCCTGATATGTTGACTTCATTAGTTACAGTCTCCATACCCTCATAAACACGGTCAGTTATATGGTTCTGACGTACAGCACTCCTGAACTCCCTAACCTCTGGATTTCTCATGATTTTGTTTGGCGCTTTTTCATATGTTACCAGTTTTCCCCCTTTGAAGTATCCATGAAGTCCCTTTCTATTAATCTCACTCAAGTTTTGTCGCTGCAGGTATGATAAGTCATTTGCAATGCGAATCCCAGCATTTCTTAAGGCAGACCGGTATTTAAATAACTTGAACTTGTCACCACAGTTGTTGTCAATCATTCTAGCCTTATTACCACGTTTGCCAATACGTTTAGCTTGGCTTATAGAATTCTCATTCAAACCATTTTTTTCTGCAACTGAAAAGACTTTATCATTGATAACTTTTTCCAAATTATTTGCCTCATTTTCAGACTCTTCTACTCCAAACACTCTCATAGAAGGTTTTAGCCTTTCAGATTCGCTTATAATCAGTTGTTGTTCAATGTTGCTGACTAACTCTCTGGTAGTTTCATCATGATAGGATAAACCGCCCACATCGCTGCTGAGTGTTTCACAATTGAACTCTATTTCATTTATTCGCTTATTCATGTCTGATAAACTGCTTTCTATTCGGGACTGATTTGAGTTAAGTTTAACAATATTTGATTTTAAGTTAGATATTTCAGATTTAATGTTTCTCATCTCTTCCTGGACACCTATGAATACAGATTTTACTGTGCAAATTTCATTTTTCACCTCATGCATTGCCTGTAAAATCATCTGGGTATCTTCCGTAGGCCCTGGATTCAATTCAACGTCTGCTGAGAGAATGAGCAGCCTTGAAGAGTAAGAGTATTGTTGGTCATATACCCCACATTCTAGTGACATGGTACCAAAAAATAGCCAGGATTTACTAAGTGGTGATCCTGTAGTTCACAATAGTTCACCAATGGTGTAGCATACTGATCGACAATCAGGTCCTGACACCTTGTTATTTCATGAATAGCAATCACTGATCCCAGCATAAAAAGACAGGTAGCAAAACTGCGATAATGAATATCTGACCCACCACAGTAAGGATCATATTTTTTAGATTTCCTTGGTTTGACATGTGTTCTGCCCTGGGCTTCAGATTAAACAGTCCAATTCTCAACCTGTATTGTTCCACTGCAATACCCATTGTAATGATATTGTGACAGTTACTTCTCTACTAGAATAATTCAATAAGGCTGCACGTGCATCACACTGACTATTCACCCACTATGTCACTCAATGCTACCACCACATACACATGGTCCAACACGTAAGATCATTCAACCGTACCCAGTTCATTGTTCTCTATTGAAAAAACTATTGAAAAGTCAATAGTATTAATATTTCAAGATATATGTAAAAACTTGCCTTAACAAATAGTCCAAATTCAAGTCCATCAAATACACATCCATGCTATATATTTTTTTATTCATTTTCTCCTCCAATAACCACTTTAATTAGCTAAATTCTCAGAGCTCCAAAATCCATGTCTGTATACCTTGACACAACAACCAAAAAACAAGTACTTGTGTTGCACTCAACACACAAGTCCCCTACCGGTGAGATGCATAATTTTTCCATTACCATAGCAATTGCATATTGCAATTAAAGGCAAACTGAGAATCTTTGTATCATCAAAATGTACACAAGAGCAATAGATATGTGCTCCAAGTTTTCAAGCAATATCTCAAAGAGTTCAGTGAAAAAGTGAATTAGTACAAAAAAGATAAATCAAGTCAGAAAAGGGGCACATATGCAATTGTGTCAAAATCCAAGTTATTTACTCTTGTACAAGAAGAGGTGATGGTCATCAACAGGTATTCAAAGTTTCAAAGCAACACCTAAAATGGTTATATGAGAAAAGGAGGTGGTTTGAAAACATTGAGATTATAGATAATAATTTTAAATGGGCATAACTATTTTAAAATTCATGGAAGAGTTATGTACTCTTGCCTGACCCCCAACACAGGTATGCAATTTCATATGTAAATAATGAGGGACATCCAGAAGAAATTGAAGATAATAGCTATGTAAAACAGAAGATAAACAGTTTGTCCAAGTCCAAAAAGGGCCATTAATATGCAAAATTATTTGAAAGAGTTACTATTCCTGTTTCTACTGGTTGGCCTAATAACAACAAGACTTTGGTTAAAGTAAATGTAAGGGAATATTTAAGTTATGACCATTTAAGCAAGACTTACATGTAGAGTTGTTGTCTCTGCTGTGCCCACTATACAATTCATGCAAGCAAGACAGATGCAAGAAACAGAATTAATAATAGTTACCTTGCCTGATCCAAAATGTTTTTCTTTAGTCTTTAGTCTTGTTGATGAGAAATGAGAACTTTACTCTGCATCACCACCCTGACTATATACATGCCTTATAAAATTTATTATTAAGTTATCGCGGTCGCGGGATCCCATTTTTTGCCATATTTTCACTATTTCCGTTACCATAGCAACCACAATTTTAGTCGAAGAACAAAAATGATGTGCATAATCTACATATTGCCATCTAGTCATATACCAAGTTTCATCAAGTTAGCTTGCTTAGTTATAAAGTTATCGTGGGATCCCATTTTTGCCATATTTTCACCGGTAGGGGACTAAAAATTTCAATTTATAACCACGTCCAATTTGATAAAAAAACTGTGACGAACGCTGTCGATTCTGAAAATAAACTCAAGTACGAGTATGCACGTGCAAACATTGATACGTTTTACTTTAATCATTTCATAGGTAGACTGGCAGACGATTAAAATTTACCATTATTTCAAAATAGTGCCAAAACTTTGTTTCATCATAATATTATGATAATTACAAATAGTAAATGTCCTTCATTAGATGGATGTTAATTTCCATTTAAGCCATATTTTGATAATATATACTAAACAAATAAAAGTTTTGAATTTCTCATCTTTACATATCACAATTCTGAAATTCTTCTGTTATTTCTTTTTTATTTATTGTAAAAATTACTTCATTTTTCGCAAAAAAAAACAACAAACAACAACAACAACAAAAACAAACAAACAAACAAACAAAAACAAAAAAACTGGATTCTGACTAAAAATTAGGAATTTTTGACAGACATTGCAGTTCGTTCATAATTTTGTTTATTAATCTATGTATAGCAAAGTTTTAAACTGACGATACTTATAATAATAACAATGTCGCTATGTTCTATGATAGGTGACAATGTGAGATACCGACGACTCCTTGTTACGCACACCTGTTGAAATGGGTATGAGAGGTACTTGTGGGGAGGAGAGAGACACAATTAGTATATTCTTGCTGATTTTAGACTCCTTAAATGAGCTTTAGATAAACATTGAAAAACACTTGAAGTAGGAAAACGTATTTCTGAAAGAGGGAAACTTATTCATAAGGTGCAGAAAAAAATGGTCTGTTTATTTGCATTACTCTGTTCTATTCTATATTATATATAGATAGATAGATAGATAGATAGATAGATAGATTAAATAAGCATGCAAACAAGAGGAATTAACATACTATTATAATATACATTCCAGTAACCGGAATTTGTACAACCACTCTTAACCTAAAATATGAAAAAAGAACCACTGTTTTATTTATACTATTTTGATTGAAAAAACATGTGTTGTAATAAACAAATAAATAAATTACCAGAAGGAAGCAATCGGAATAAATTGGTAATCTAACTTTCGTTTGGCTACAGAAATTGAACGAGACATTCCTTATACCACAAAAAGTATTGTACAATACAGAGAACTCAAGTTCCTATTGTCTTTTATATGTGGATTTAAATTCAGTTGTTGTAAAGCCTATGGGGTGACGTCAAAAACTTGAGGACCGATGGTTAATGCATTCTGGCAGATCAAAACTATGGAAAATACGCAATCGATTTTCTTCGCATTTGAATACTTTTGCTAATATAAGCATATTTAAATGCTAAGAGATATGTTGGTTCATGTATTAAAAACTACCTAATAATAATTTTGGAATGGAAGTAACATTGTTATTAATCCCTGCTGCTTTCGAATAAGACTAAAGACATTCTCACATATCTGCTTATCTACGGATTTGTTTTTGTATCTACGATGTCTTTTGGCTCTGTGCTATATAAGACACCAAAAGAATATGAATAAGTTGTTAATATGTCCGTGATATATATCTTTTGCATGACGTTTTTACTAATGGAGTATGTTCTTATTACGTGCCAGTCGTAATATGTTATATAACTGAACAACACGAATTTGATTAAAAGCATCCGCAGTTCAATCAGTAGGGCATCGGGCTGGCAATAGTCCATTTGAAAAAAGGAATTCGGCAATATTGACAAGTCAATGACTGAAATGGTTTAAATAGAGGTCTCATGTTCGAATCCTACAATGAAAAAGCATTTTTCATTTATAATTTTTATTGTTTAGACTTTTTACTGGCTAACACATGAATAAAGCTTCTACTCAATCACACACAGTTGTTCTAAATTCATTTGATTTTTGCGAGAACTATTTAAAACAACAGATCATTTGAAATGCTAAAGATAAGTAAACATAATTCCAAGATTTGTTTCATATTTTCAATATGAAAACCCGGTGTTACATGATACGTACTTTCCACTTTGCATTTTTATTTTGACATAATTTCTCTCGGCTACGTTGTTGTTTTGCATCGAATCATGGTTGTATGATATAATGAAGAGGAACAGAAATCTGCTGATCGTAAAAGACTGACCATAATCATTTTACTTCGTTAACGTCGCTAACACACATCTATTCAATTTCAAAACATTACTAATACATTTTTTCCACAGACAAATACAGCACTTTGCGTTAAACTTTAAGATTGGTTTGGTGCAGGAATTTCAAATTTTGTATTTCGTTTTAAAGTTTAGTTGCTTCAGTTGAAACAAGTGATTTTCTGCCCTTTGGGATAAATGACTATGTCGGATATTGTCACTTCATCAAATGCTTTCTGTGAAGCCAATTCTCATCCAAAGATACATGTTAACAATATAATTACGGTGAATGGTTTTGCTAGAATTAAACAATCGTCTTCAATTTTCCACTAGGACTGAAATAGACTGAATGTAGAATGCTTCGATAGCTTTAAAATTTAAACTTGCCCATAGACTTGCGCAGAGACATATTCTTAAAAATGAAAGTTCGCTTTGAAATTATTGTCAGTTGCAGTTTTGCGGCTAGAGATGAAAGTACATGTATCTTTAGACAGACTCCAGCTAGAATTATAACTCATAAGCTATATGTAGCTTTTCTTGATTATGGTACAAATACACTTTCTTAATGAACATGGATCTGTTCAATCTGAAATTCATTTGGAATATCTAAAATACGGCAAACAATGTACTGTAATGGTCTTCATTGTAACATTATTTACTTTCTATCACTACTCCTAGTGTAAGCGCGGAGAGGTACATTTAAATTTGCCGTGGAAAATATGCAAATCAGCAAGGTCAGCACGGCCTGTTTTGGATTTCCAGCTACTAAAGACGGTTACCGCCATCTAAAAATATGAAGTTTTACTTGTTTCACAAAAGAAACCTTTACAATTAGAAACAACGTTGAAGTTCCAATCTAGTAGTAAATATTAAATCAATTTTTGAAATGCAATTGATATCTTTATATTTACTCTAATCTCCCTCTGACTGTAAGTCAAATACAATATGCCTTAATCACGTGTGTTATACTTTGTTGTATGTAAAATGATAACAGACATATTACTATGTACGGTCTTAAATAAAACTATTCTCTGTTTAGAACTGTACTTATTTTTATTTTTTTGTGTCACCTGCTGTAAGCAGAGGTGACACAAAGGGATCACTTTTCCGTCGTCTGTTTGTCCGTCAGTCCATCTGTTTGTCTGAACGTCATCCTCTTTCCGTCACGCTTCAGCAGGTGACTAACGTGTTCCAGACAGCACTCTTATTTCCAAGAAACAAAACATTACCTGCAAAGAAAACTCTTCTGATCAGCTTGTAAAGAGATATAAATTGCACTACTTTAGTGAGATCACATGCATTGCAATTAGAGAAATTGTTTGACAATTTGGCAGCTGCATCTTTCAATTCATTATCGGTTTCCTGAGCTAATACGGGCTGGCAGTTGAAATGTGTTATTGTACAGCAGAAGAGTGAAACTTATTTGTACTTTGCATTTTAAAGGAAACTATTTTGCATATGATTTTGTCAAATCGCGTTGATTTATAATAACCATTTTATTCAAAGTGAATGCGATTTGAAAAATTTGGTTTTACAATCTACTTAGAGATAAGTCAATTACATTATCCCTTATAGGCAAGCCCGGTAGTAATAAAAGTATGTTGGAACCTAAAATTAGTTTAACTGTCACTAGACTATTTAATAAATGTAATTGTGACGAGGATGGAGAAGGAGATGTGATAAAAGTTCAAGTGTAAATTGTCATTTTATTGTAGTTGTTTTATGCCGCGCGTTTTTATCAATTAAAAGAATAAGATTATCAAGATAAATCTTATGACCTGAATGTTTTGTTTCCATTTTAAAATCTTAACGTTTGTTTCTCATCAGTTCACATCAAAATTCGACCACATTATTCTAGTTTTGGATAAGTTATACTGACAACGTCGACAAATATGTATAGATTCATTTCGTGAAAAAATGTTTATCTGGCAGATCTTCAAAATGCTGATATAAGGAGAGCTTCTGATTCAATGCAAGCCCATGTCAACTATTCCTCCGGCTTCTTGACTGTATATGAGAGAAAAAATCTATCATGTATACCCTTCTTTATAAACTATACGTATTTGAAGTATTTGTTGTATTTTTTCTTTGTTTTATTGCCTATGATGATTCATGTTTTATTCAATGAGTCCTTTAGAATATTACAGACAAGAAAGAGTGAAGAGCTTAATATTTTTCTTTTTTATCTTATGTTTATTTCTGTTCAACATAATGTACGGTTGTATGACCTAGACAATGTTTGTACCCATGCAGTGGGAGAAATATAGTAACTTCCATTAATAGTGTCTGAGTCCATATGGTTATGCGAAAACCTTACAACAGATATTGATGGAAAAGAAATGCTTGTATTTTGAAACGTTTTCAGCTATAAAAAAACCCATAAGACCGTCATATCTGATGAATAACCAGCTACACTGGAGATTATCATATGATTTTTCGCTGTGCACAGTTTATAAAGAAACTGAAATGCCGCAAAACTTTTCAATGGAAAGACAAACACGTGTCAGATTTCATGTCTTGATATACTGTCTTCTTATATTAAATTTGTATTTAGTTTGCCAGTTGTATATTTATCGTCTGTACATATTAGTAATATAATCATAATGTTCTTCTTTATATATATTATTACACATTTGTAATATTGTAATATACATATTACCGCTACCCGCTTTTA
>CM037780.1:57805153-57855153 GCA_021229015.1 Solen grandis
ATCATAACACCACTGCTTAGCAAACGGGGTTCATGTTTTCATGCTAGTCAGATCTAATGCAAACTGAGAAAACCGAGAAGTGAGATATATGTAAGTCGGGCTCTTGGGAGTCAAGGAAATTTTATACATTATGTATCTTTATCTACGAACCCTATATATCATGGTTGTAATTTATACTATAGGAGGAACGTATAGTTTGTTAATAACAGTGTTAAATCACAGGTACTTGAGGGCAGGGCCCTGTCTTTATCAATAAGAAAAAAAATCACGATAGTGTATACATAATAAACAACAAGGTTACCAACTTCAGCAGGATGCTGGAAGGCACCCATCGGGAATAAGTGTCAACAAATCAAATAAAATGCGCCCACTGTCAGCGGATACTTTTCCTTCATAACTGTTCACATGAAATACAGATATAATCATTTTTAATGCCTGAAATTTCTTATTTTCTACTCGAGATTTGACTATTTTAACCGATTGGAACCTCGATCAACGGAAGTGAACCCAAAATGACATCTATGACGTCATCGCCCACGAAGGTCAACTCAGACTGAGAAAAAGATGTTGCGATTGTATATGATAAAGAACGGAAAAGTAAGAGTGCTCCGAAATTATTTGTAAACAAAAAAAAATCGGTATACTCTTACCGTACCCTTCTGTACATAAACAAATCGCAGCGCTGACCTCATAGATATCGTTTTGGGTTCACTTCCGTTGATCAAGGTTCGAATGGAGTTAAATCACTAAATCACCACTCGAAATCTTGACATTTTAGACATTAGAAATAATTATATCTGTATTTCATGTGAACAGTTATGAAGGAAAATTATCCGTTGACAGTGGGAACTCGCCAATATTACCGATGGGCACATTTTTCATAGATATTTTGACACCAATTCCTGATGGGTGCTCTTCAGTATCCTGCTGAAGTTGGTTACCTTGTTGTTTTATATATAGTGATTTTTTATTTATTTGAAAACCGCTATATTCAAAGCGTTTCGTTTTCGTGTGTGTGTGTTAAGTGGGGGGGGGGGGGGACAGGCCCGGATTCACCGGGGGGGGGGCCCCCCCCCCCCCCCCAGCTGCCCTGGTCATACATTTTTCTAGGCTATAAAATCCCTTGATTACATCATAGTAGTGTTGTCTATAGGAAATCCCCATCGTGGGCTGAACCACCCGCATAACCACCTGACCAGTCAGACTCCTATTGTCTTATAGCCCCCTGCTGTTAATGTGTAGGTAATCCGAACCGGCTGTCGTCCATGACTGTGTGATAAGCATGTGTTTAGGGTACTGCGGACACGTTCACTGATTGAGAGAAATTTACATGGCATCTAATAATTGGGAAAAATCGGCAATTACCAAAAGTTTGTATCAGTTACAACTATAAACTATTCTAAGCAAATGCAGTTTGAGAAAAAGCATAAAAATAGTTAAGCTAAAAACAACAACTAAGCTGGACATTAAAATTTAATTAGCATCGAAACAATTTCACTAGAGCCAAAAAGACTTAATAATAATAATAATAAAACTACTTTGACGAAATCTACGCAACAATTTTTTAAATTCACGTTTCTCTTCATGTATAATGTTTTAAATCTTGCATTAAAAGCGGGCTAATTAGCTGCCGGCAGGTTGATGAACTATCAGGTATGAAAAATTGCCAATTTCGTTTTTGAAAAAGTTAAAAAGGTAATGATTTTTTTTATTTTTTTTTGCTGTAGCAAACCTCAGATTAGATGCATACCTATCGCTAGCCATGCAAATTAAACTTAATCAGAAATGGGTTGTGTTTCTAAATGTCATCAGCTTTACTATTTTTACGTAACTTTTTAAGTATTATTTTTATGAAACTAACAACCTAAATATTTTTTCCTGAAAGGAATAAATACAAACAGCAGGCCGATACATCATCATGTTCACTTTTGAATATTTACGAATATAATAATCTACATGTATGTGTATTCATGGTCTCTTAATAAAGAGACCCTGGTGTATTTAAAATTTATAAAAATCATGAATATGAAATGAAAGAATCTGAAAATCTCAATCTGCCAAATTTTGGGACAATCCATATTTTGGAACAATGTATATGTAGATTATGCATGATCACTAATTCAAATCAAATCCAGGTAATCAGTCATTGAGCAATGTTAGTGATAAGTCGATGAATACGAAATACTAATGCACAGAAAACACAACTTATGTGCGAAATAAAACGGATATTAAAGAGTTCATATTAAATATCAACATCTTTTATTACTGAATATTGTTTGATTTGTTACTGATTTAACATTTAGAAAAAAAAAATGTACCAAAAATTGACACGCAGAAGGGGACCATGCAACCGCCCGACCCTAAAACGTGCGCCTGATTTTTTTTATCTGGGAAGTCTGTGTTTGAAGGCTGCTTCCAGATCGACAATTAGACTGTCAAGATTACCAGGTTCGAACCTAATACAGCATATACCCGGTATTCTCTTCAACATATTTGACAAAATATGTTTAAAGTGATTTTTTTCCTCAGATTTAAACATAACTGTCTTTTACAATGTTGAGTCTAAATCTGATGACAATTCAAAGCATTCACTAATTTAATTACTTTTTTTTTTTTTTTTTTTTTTTTTTTTTTTTGGGGAGGGCCAAAAACTTTTTTTTTTTAATTCTCTAATACATTATTTTTTATGCCAGTCTCTCCCCCCCCCCCCCCCCCCCCCCCCCTCCTCTTACTTCCGTCATTTTTTTAATACAACTGTAGTCAAATACTATTACACAGTAGTTATTCAAAAACATGGCTTTGCGCAGGTAAATATAAATTATATCGCTCAAGGCTCAGTCCCAATTGACATTTTTTGCCTAGGGAATGTACTCCCGATGGAAATTGATGAGCCTCGGGAGGCGTCGGGAACAGGTTCCCCTGGGTCCCGCGGATGATTCGAAAGCGTTGCGAACCATGTGGAGTCATTGGGAGGCCTCAGGGAAACCAGGCCGGGGAAACATAAGCATAGCTTCCCGGAAACTCCTTGGAAGCATGCATGGAGACTCCGCGAAATATTTTTTCCTCCGAGGAACCCCCGGCTTCGGTGATGTCTCGAAGGTACGGAGACCTTTCTGTGACACATTCCAGATCTTGTGATAGAATCTCAGAATATTCGCAAGAAAATCGGCAAGCGCACTCTAAAATCTTTTGCTTTTTTTGGTCAACTTTAGACTGAGACGGTCAAAAAGGCCATGGGGCATTGCTTGGGGAATCCTCATAAACCCCCGAAAGTCTACCCTTGATTTTGCCCATCACCAAATTCTCATAATCTCCATAATCTTCCCGAGGCACCTAGGGTGGTTCGATAAAATGATACATCCCCTAATATACGGGGATATTCCCCCGATGATTTTCAAGTTCGATGAATCTCCGATTCACCTTCCCCGATCATCGGATAAATTTCACGAGCATCTGTAGCCATCCCCGATAATACAAGGTCATTGTACCATAACCGAAACATCAGTGAACGTTTCTACGGACCAATCCCAAACTTCTCATAGGACTGCTCCATCTTTTGGGCTCAAACATCTGATGCCATCGGGAGAAAATTTGTGTATTTCCACAACGCCGATTATTTTTCACCAGTGGGACCTAGGCATTAGATCCATGGTCTTCAAGTTTCAAAAAAAAGAAAGAAAGAAAAGCACATAAAAACCTTCACTTGTATCCCTAGATACTCTTCAGAATGCATCTACATCACAATAAAAAAACTTTTTTTTTCCAGGGAAGCATGCCCCCGGATCCACCCTTGCACTCACATCACATTCAGACTTTGCCCCCCAGTAGAAAATTCTGGATCCGTGCCTGGGGGGGGGGGGGGGGTCACAGCTAGAGTCATGTCCTCAAGTCTTTGTGTTAAATAACCAATTCACTGTTGTTACGCTCAACTGTTCTTGATGATGACGACGATGATTGGGAGGAAGAAAGCGAAGATGATGAACTAAATGTAGCTTAGGATATACTGAGTTTATCGTTTAACTATCCGCATTAATTAATTTGGATTCAAAATGTTGTAACTATGTTAACAATAGACATGTGTTGCAATTTATCAATCATGTATAAGAAATATCAAATTTCGCGATCCTGTATAGCAATGAGCGATTTGACCGTAGTTGTGTTTTAGACGAACTTTCACGCTTTTTTTTCTGTTGTTTGGAGTTCATCGTCTTCGTGTCTGTAGAGGAAATATCTGCATGCATGGCTATATCAACGATCTGCCATAAGTTTGATATATGGAAAACAATTCATTTAAGTAGAATAGCATCAACCGGCCGACAAGATAAGAACATTTGAAAAACAAGATAATGTCTCTCAAATGTATGTCGATCGTTTGATAAAATTAGTACAATCTTATTTAATTATATCAATGATGACAGAAATCGTAATTGAAATCGAAAAAAAAATGAAAAAAAAAAAGAAGTCCAGAAATCGATGACAGTTTATAGTTGTGGGAATTTGTTGTTTATGATTAAATAAATGTTTGTCACAGCTTTGAGACAATATAAATTACAGACAACTTTGTGACCGACTTAAAGATTAACCTGCAGTCGGCTGCCGAATACAATGAAATTATTAAGGAAACAATTCTGTGATGACGATCACTTCTCGACAGAGGTGTTGTTGAGTTTTTGTTGAATTCATACCAGGCAATGACTACAATTTTTAACCAAAGAAACTAGTTTTGTCATTTAGATTCCCCCTTTGTCGTTGCTACATATCTTTTTTAAGATGGACCACTAAGACGCCAGCAATTCGATATATACATGTATAATATTGATGTGATAATTTATTGTTGGCCGGGGAAGCAGAGTGATAATTGTCCCAGAAATTATAATTATCACCTCAATCTCCCGACCAATCCATTTATTACAAATTAAATTATAAACACATTTATATTCATTAATACGAGCACTCCACAATCAATAAATAAGATACGGATTTCCGTTCAAAACAGTGTATTCAGTAAAGTCATACATGTACACACTTTTGTCCTTAACCTTAACAGTTCTGGTTCTTTTAAAAACACAAAGAAATATATTTCTAATCAAGCAACAAGGGCAATGTATAGCTTGATTAAAAAATCTAAACATCTCTGTCTACCTGTAAACATGCAAATTGACCTATTTGATAAATTAGTAAAGCCAATATTACTTTATGGATGTGAAATATGGGGTATGGGAAATAATGAGATAATAGAAAGAGTTCAATTAAAATTTCTAAAGTACATATTATCATTTAAAGAGTCGACCCCAACAGCTATGGTATATGGTGAAACAGGTGTATTTCCAATCCAAATTGATATTGAAACTAGAATTATGAAATATTGGGCAAACCTAGTCCAACCTTCTATTCCAAAACTCGCCACAAAAGTATATATGCTAACCCTAAATAAATATAATAATGCCACAAAAACATTAAATGATAGTAATAATTTCAAATGGTTACAAAATGTAAAATATATATTGATTAAAACTGGATTTAATGGAATTTGGTTAACTCAAGAATTTGCAAATAGTAAATGGTTAGTAAAAAAAAGAAATCCATATGAAAATAGAACATGTGCTAAATGTAATCTTACAATAGGAGATGAATACCATTATATTATTGAACCCAATTCTTAGAAAAACGTAAACAATATTTGAATAAATATTTCTATACTAGATTTGTTTCCATAAAATTATTATTAGTTTTTAATCGTATTAATGTTTAATATAGGACAGTTTAATGAGAGTTCTCCCTCATTCTTAAACTTTCAACAACATATGTTCTTTACCTGATTATTTCAATACATCAAAATTACTTACCTTGTATATGTATGTATGAATGTATGCCTCGTTCGATATATATTGATTATGTATTACCTCATGTTTACAATTGTATATTGTACAGGTCAGTCTTTATGTGACCTTATATTGCCTGACACAATTATACTAATGATGTTAATTGGTGTGTTTGTTTGTTGGGTTTAACATTCAACCGACATTATGATATGATGTGTTGGATAAGTAATCGTTATGTTTATGTTATGAATGTGTAACCGTAAAATTTAACGTTTGGTATAGTTAATGGAGTAATTGGTTAAAACTGTATAGTGCTGCTGTTGAGATATAGTTAATTACCTATAAATAACCTTATTTTACATTTTTTCTACAGTTGTGAAATTAGCTAAATCGGGTAGAGAGCCGCTCATTTTTTTTATAAGGTTGTTATAAACGTGACAAAATGCAGGTATAAAGTATTATAAAATATTTTTTGAAAAATGAGAGAATAGCAGGAGAAACTTAATAGCTATATAAATATAATACAATAATATTAATCATGGATATATGTAATGATTTAAATATACTAATGACACAGACCTACATAACTACATATAATTATGTCAACATTTGAATAACTAATTGAATGGTGTATAAGATATTAAACGAAGAGAGAGAGGTGGGGTGTAGCGGAAATCATTCGGCTGAAAAATGTACCGCTACAACAAAATGATACCTTATGTATCAGAACAAGTCACGAAATAAAAATGTTTCATGTACAATAAAAAAAAAAGTACCTGCATAATGGAAGCGATGTAAAATTTGTTGTTTTTCTGCTACACTGGTTGAATATTTAATTATCATATCTTAAAAGAATTTTTAGAATAAATCCAACGGAAAATAATTCCCCGCAGAAGAGAAATTATTATTTTATGATATGGTTACACTTTACTCTATGATTTTCCTTACTTTTTTGAAAGTTTGCACTGATCAATGTTCTGCTGTGTGCCTTCACACTATTTTTCACTGGCTTTTATATGCTGTTGAATTGTTGAATATGTCTTTGGATTTGGCTTTAAAGAAGTCTTTGTAATAGTAAAATATTTTTGTCTCTAAGACAGATATAATTATATTTGTATCATACATTATTGGGTTTAGTCAGCACGGACAGTACCAAACCAAATTTTACTTGATTTGTTACTTCGACCACATTTCATAGTAAAGATTTGTAAATTTATTCTTTTTTAAGATGATTTAAACAGCTGACCTTATATGGATTTTTTTACTGACCCTACATTGAAATATATATGGTCAACAAGTGACCGTGATTCCACCAACGAAAGCACAATATTCAAATAACAAATATATCTGCAACATAAGGATCAAAAAATTAAATCTGGAAAGAAAAGCCATTACACATATACATACCCAATGTTTTAACTAGCAAAGCAAACGTTATGCACATACGTCGGTCAAAACGTCGTAGTTTGAACCCAAGAAAACACATTCATACATTTTGGATGCCATACCCAGAATAAAGAAAACCTTTAAAAAATCACTCAGAGTAACTGGTAGTCATAATTTTATTCAAATGATATACATATTTCTTCATACTATTACTTATTACTTATTCGTATATACGAGGATCCAGAGGAGGGTTTGTGTTCAGATGGTCTGGACCTACTTTTATAATTCATGTTTAGCGCCATGCAAGGGAGCTTTAACCAGTACCGTTTTACGACGTTTTTATGTTTCTGTATCACTGTGCAATAATATTCAATGAACCTCTCGTTCGAGAAGTAAAAAGGTAATTATATATAACTTGATTTAAAAGATAAATGTATTTGATAAAATATTGAATGTAGTCTCAAGTTGCACACAATCGCACAATAAAGACGATGTAGACAAAATGTGCAGATTTTATGTATATGCCATGCTCAAAATGGCATGAACAGTGGCAAATTTTGATTGAGGATGAAACAGACTTCAACATTTTCTTTCCTTGTTATTTCCCAAGAGTGAAATGTCACGTAATACAACAAAATGGAAGGTTTACCTCCCTTTTGAAGTAAGCTTTCAAAAATAAATAAAACAGCCAATACCCAAGACATTTTCCCGGCGAGTATCGCGTGGACTTACAGTTTTGGACGAGATATTTACGAGGTGTATTTCAAATGCGTTTTCACTACGGAGAAGTATAGAACTGCCAACCAATGGTTGTTGAAAAGCTAAATTACTGCCGTTTTTCTTTTTCTTTTTTTTTTTAATGTGTCCGAATTTTCAGAATACTTGACTTAGAGTATAATGGCCATAATCTGAAATGCTTCGTATATTCAGAGTACACTATTTAGATATCTTGTTATTAATAACATTTGTAGAACTATTTCATTTTTGTGGGTACAGCTTTCAGTTGCACTCAAATAGCCTTACTTTAAGAAGAATAACAAATTGTATGCAATTGTTTATGTGGTAAATATGTGTTTATTTATAAATGGTTCTCAGCCATGTTAAGGGCAGCTACTTCTTGGTGGAAATATGGTTCCTCCGGATAATACTACAATTGCAAGTATGCAATATGATAAAAATACTCGGTCATACTACTCGTGCTTACTTTTACGTTCAAAATTAAAAAGAAAATGAGAAGGCACTTTATGCGTTGGTACAAAAACGCCAGTCTAGAACTAGAACATAGTCAGAAAACAAAACCATGAGACAGCATGAGTCAATCGCCATAGCACTTGGTTTTCATAATGGGGAGATTTCTGTGAAACAGATCCCACTTTAGAGAGACCTGCAGGCACAATGGGTCTTCTGTTTGAACCAAATAGCCGTTAATTTGACATCTCTTGGCTGTATTGCAGAAAATGAAACGTTTTATGGTGTATTTGAATCGTCGAAAGCCGAGAAAAAAAGACCTGATATCCAAACCACGCTAACTTTATGTCCATTGTTTCTGATCAATGACGCATGCAGTGCTTGAGAAATTGTTGAATATACATGTACTGTCTTCCATCTATATGAGACATTAAATATGCAAGCTGACAAAATATATGAATGGAGAATATAATGGATTAGGTTGAGCTTAAATCAGGACTCACAGATTAAACTGTACATATAATAGAATTACACATTTCACATATCGGACTCCTTCCAGCTGGCTTGCGGTAGATCGTTGGTTCTACCCGGGTACCTCTGTGTACTCGGGGTCTTCCTCCACCTGTAATTAGCTGGACGTCGCTATATGATTAAAATACTATCGTAGCGACGGTAAACCCCAATACAACAACAACAACATATCGGACTGACGACTTTCAATTTTCCTTTCCCTTTTTACAATGTGTAAGACCATTTCTTTGTTTCCTAAAACGTTGCGCATGAACATATTGTATTTTTTTTTTTTGCGTGTTAAATGTGACATACACTGGAATTTTACGATGGCATCTTAGCCGTAAAATAAGTATGTCGTAAAACCATATATGGTTTGTTATAAATTTCTCCGACAAGCTTTCCAAGACGAAATTAAAGTCACACTAAAGTGGATTACTTGTACAGCCATAACATCCATGTTAAAAAGTAGACTGTTGCTTTATGGGACAATATAGACTGACGAAATCGAAAGTAATAATTTTATGAAAAAACTAATATGTAGGTAAACTGAAAGTATACTGAAAAAATAGGCATAAATATTACACATAAGGGCACGATCATATATATAAACATTTTGCCATCCTTATGCCGTTATATACTAAAGCATAAAATTGCTTTTAATCTATAAGGCGAAACCAATTATAGATACATGTACAGACACTTCTGCTTTTAAGGTAATATCTTTATGGTTATTATTCATTTCGCATATATCAAATAGTTTGAGGTTAGACAGCAAACACAAAATGTCTTTATGGTGAGGTAGGGCGTATAAATGTGTTAAATATGTATAAATGTTAACAAATACTTGTATGTCAAAATTGTGTATAATATGATATCATGATATCAGCACTGTTGGTCTGTCGATCTTGATTACGGGTGTGTATATGTAGACAATATACATGTGTATTCTCATGTACATTTACAACACACACACACACACACACACACACACACACACATGGGAGCCATTATTACAGATATTGTAAATACATGGCCTTAATGCTTTTTTGAATTCTGTATTAAAGCTATAAACTCTTCTTCAGATTATAAAATAAGTGAATGAGCTTAAAAATGCATGTGAAATTCTTCTAACATAAATACCAGCCCATAAGATATCGTATTATACCATTAAACAGAACATCAATTTGACAAATCTCAGTCTGATTTAGGTTAAACTTACACAAGTAGACACTTAACCCATTCCCTCATATAGACTCATTTTGACGCACTCAATAGGTACCACAGAAAGCCTCATCTGCAGAAAACCACAGTTAAACCTTACCAAATTTAATTACAAAATCCTCAATATCAGACCACTGAGGAGCAGCGAACATCATAAAACCTGTCAGCCTGCGAGTTACTCGCAGGCTGATCTGGTTTTATGCTGTTCGCATAGGTCTTTTCATGGTTTCCTCTATGAGGGAAAGGGTTAACCGTACCTTTTACTTAAGACGCCGACAAAAATGGCCCTATATATACAGTCATAGATCTGATGATAGGATAATGCATCAGTCTGACACCCCACAAAACCGTTATGAAAGTGGTTCTTCAATTATTTGTAAAGAACTTTGCCTGTGTAAATCTGGGCCTTTCGGTGAGGCAATTGCAAAAGGCAAATAATACGACCTTCCTGATATACATAGTACGTTTCGTAATACAGGGTCTTTAAATTTGTGTGTGTGTGTGAGAGAGAGAGGGAGAGAGAGAGAGAGAGAGAGACTTAATCTCATACGGTTGGCACGCAGATACTGGGGTTGTTGCATTATTTAAGAAAAAAAGCCTTACAGACGTGGTATCGATATCAGTTTTAACAATTATAATTTATTACAAGAAAAACATTGAACATTTCGCATGAATTTACACATATTTTATTTTGTATTCCCTATAGATTTCTAACAAATGTGGCTTCATCAAATACAGTTGGCGCGCAGATATTGGGCTCGTTTTTAGGGGGTTAGGGGTTTTGGTTGAAACTCTGTTCAATCACATAATGCATATTGCATACATTTTAGGTTATAACCTCCTTCCGTTGATCCCCCCCCCCCCCACACA
Source organism: Solen grandis (assembly GCA_021229015.1). Classification (NCBI taxonomy): domain Eukaryota; kingdom Metazoa; phylum Mollusca; class Bivalvia; order Adapedonta; family Solenidae; genus Solen; species Solen grandis. Next base: position 57,816,154 of record CM037780.1, read on the forward strand.
CACACTCCGATAAATGGCTGGATCCTCCCATGAACACCATCGAAGGCTATAAATTATATATGAACTTTCTAAAAGTATGGGTCCAACCCAGGAACATGAAAAGAAGATTTTTTTTTCACTTTCCATACTGAAGTACCAAGAAATAAGTTTTACATATCAGTTTGTCATTTTTTTAAGAAGATGATGTCCTATCTGTTTACAGGGGTCCATCAGAGAATGGCGGGGCATTCAATATCGTGCAACCAACTGGTGTCACACCACTACTTTTTGTCCCTATATAATCTATAGTAACTTGGCCGACTTTCGAGGCCTGTTCCTACTTTCCAAATGTTCGTTGGAATATTTCTGGTCTAGTTTCATGTAGACCATTCATAAATCAACAGATTTAGGCACAAAAAAATATATCATTAAGGAATTGGCGTTTCACAAATTTCACATTTCCTGGCTACCTGTCAAAATTTCCAAAACAAACATGACCTCTGAGCCGCATTACCTCTGCAGCTCTCCCAACATCCTGTAGGAAAGTAATCCCTTAATACAACTATTAAATGCAAGTTGTTGGTCAAAAATACATGTATCTCACCACACAGGCTAAATGTGTTGCAGTTATTCAGTGTTTTCTGGGGAAAATATGACTTTGATGTCCACCCTTTCATTTTTCATTAGGTACTACTTCAGCACCCTACGACCCGGAAGTACTTTGATAGTGGTGTGACACCTATATAAAACCCATATTTGAAATATACATGAAAATTATGCCCAAAATAACTTATTTATTATATTTGCAACAAAATAAAACCCTGATCAGATTTCTCAGTCAAGTCTAAGGTCACATTAAACTGTTTTAGAGAGTGGCAGATTGTGCACTGTATTTGGTCATTTTAAATGCATTCTAATCATGCAGGGGTATATTTTCAAAATCAGTCATATTTTAATTAATAACCAATGGATTTTGATGAAATAAAGTGCACTCTGTTTCAAACATCATATTTTATCATTTAAACCCCATTATTGGTCACCTGATTGAAGGGAAATACCCAAAAAATTAGAAAAGCAAAGAAAAATGGATTTTTTTAGGGCTAAAATAAGAAAAAAATACTATTTAATTATTTCTCTTTTTTTTTTTTCTAATTTTTTTTTATTTGAAAGTGGGCCAAAATCAATCCCAGACATGTAACTGCATCAGGACATAGACAGGGGTTACCTAGGTAGTTGTACTTAAGCAACATCAAAGGACCTGTGTATAGGTCTAGAGGCACGTCTAGCCGGGGCTGGGGAGGATGTCTCCCCTACCCCTCAAGGAGCCCCCCAGGGGTCAGCTACTGGTTGGGCAGCATTAAATCAGTAGGTGTGGCTACTGTCTGGACCTTGACCTTATACAGGGGGTGGTACTGAGTTAACCCAAATCATATCTGAATGCACCAGAGAAGACTGACTGCCAATTTCTACAATTTCTACAACTATGGTCCTAGGCGAGAGGAAACGCAAAGCTGCTGGGATTTTCTTCCAGAAGAACAACCAACTGAGCCCATTTAAGACGAAATTACCTTCTGAGGCAGGATCTGAAGAAGACGCCTACAGCACAGCATCTACAGGCCACCACCCAGACGATGAAGAAGACCACCATCCATACAGGCTACGACGTAATCTGCAAATGGAAGATAACTTCATTTCAGGAAACCGCGTCATACACCTTCCGCGGCTCCTCTCCATGATGAATGCAGTTTACAGCGACCATGAAGACACAGGCTGCAGACAACTAGAAGTGGACCTGTACCAGGAGCAGAAGTATGGACTGGGAAGCAAGTTCATTTTCAAGTGCAAATCTTGCACTCAAAGGTTTGACCGTCACCTGCCCTGGTGGACATGCCGGATGCACAGCCAACCTAGCCTACTTCACCCCCCACTCAGAAAGGAGAATGGCCTATGAGCTTGCTGAAGACCTGTCCATGGAAGGGTACTTTGTCCGAACCCTGACGACTGACGGCGACACCAAATCTTACCTTGGGATGCAGGACTTCTACCAGAAGCTAGACGCAGCCTGGGAAGTTTCAAGGCAGGCAGATCCAAATCATCTGGCGGTGACGCAAGAGAGAAAAATGAGATCTGCAGAATTTAGCAAAGGAATGTTCCCTCAGACCACTAAACTTGGGCGAAAGAAGGCACAGGCAGCTCTGTCACGTGACGTCAAGGCCAGATGCAATGCTGTTATAGAAGAGATGGCAAGATTGGGAGGCGGAGATATTACGAAATTTATATCACGCTTACCTGACATCCAGCGGGCCACCATTGAATGCTATGCCGGGAACTGCAGCTTCTGTCATCAATCAGCCCTGATCTGCTCCGGTGAAGGTCACAACTCCTGGTGGTACAAGTCCATGATCCTGGGCCCAAATGACATCACGCACCTGAAGATGAACGAAAATGACAAGTCACTGCTTGCTGTGATACTAAAAATGAGATTGAGTGAAGAGGCGGTCTACAAGGTGTCATCTAGAACATCAACACAGAAGTGTGAGGCCTTCAACCGAGCAACTTTAGCCACCATGCCGAAGTCCCAGAACTACCCCAGGTCATTTGAGGCTCGGCTAGCTCTTCAAACCCTGAGAGCGAACAACTCAGTTTACTCAGCAGTGAGGATGAAGGTGGGCCGCCTCACAAGGACTTGTCTATCTGCAGCTTCAAGAAAGCGCCTTCTTCACATATCAAGGAAGGCAAGCTACCACAAGTCGTACAAGACAACGAGAAGGTATAAGGCAAAGCGAAGAGCTCAAAGGGCCCTAGTTGGAGTTCGATCTCCGGCTGACTCAAGTAAACGACCACCAGGAGGAGCCTGATTATGTAAAGGGACTGCTTGACAGCAATCTGCACTCCTACGCCTCAACTTCTGCAACAAACCAGTAGCAGCAGCCTGCCCTACAGAACAGTGCACAGCAGAAAAAAACAAAACAAAAAAAACATAAAGAAAAAAAAAAAAGCTCTGTCTGGTGCATAGCAGCACCACTGATGAGGTCTGATGCTGACCGAAACAGTGCTATATAAAAGAAAAATATAAACTCATGTATCAATATCTGTTTAGAAAATTCAGGGGGGGGGGGGGGGAGAGAGAGGGTTCAAAACAAAATTAAAGATAATTATAGAAGATATTTATACGTGAGCATCAACACCAAGTAACCAACATAAAAACATAACCCTCTAAAATCACTCCCAGCCGAGGTGCACAAGGCACTCAGGCTCACGCCCACCACTCCCGTTTATGTGACCGGAACACACCCCCAGCTCAAAACAACGCTTTCTGTTGTTATTCGTGTAATTTTCCTCCAAGTTAAGATGCAGAAATCTAAAATTAGCCCAATTTCATATATAAAAATAAACATACCTATTTTTTTAAACATATTATCCAATTTCCATGTATTCAATGTACATGTTGTCCAAATTTGATGTCAATCCATTGAAAAATGGCTCCGTAATTCAATTTCTTCTACTTTCATTTTCTATTCATATAGGTGTCACACCACTACATTTTGTCCCTATATAATCTATAGTAACTTGGCCGACTTTCGAGGCCTGTTCCTACTTTCCAAATGTTCGTTGGAATATTTCTGGTCTAGTTTCATGTAGACCATTCATAAATCAACAGATTTAGGCACAAAAAAATATATCATTAAGGAATTGGCGTTTCACAAATTTCACATTTCCCGGCTATCTGTCAAAATTTCCAAAACAAACATGACCTCTGAGCCGCATTACCTCTGCAGCTCTCCCAACATCCTGTAGGAAAGTAATCCCTTAATACAACTATTAAATGCAAGTTGTTGGTCAAAAATACATGTATCTCACCACACAGGCTAAATGTGTTGCAGTTATTCAGTGTTTTCTGGGGAAAATATGACTTTGATGTCCACCCTTTCATTTTTCATTAGGTACTACTTCAGCACCCTACGACCCGGAAGTACTTTGATATCCACACCCAGTCAACATTAATCCTGTCATCAGGCCCAAAGCCAGTTCTGAGGGAAAATACCCACTTATATGCGGTATGCGCCACCAAAGCAAGGGAAGTATACCTGTACCATTTTTTTATGATTTAGTATGTCGCGGGCAGAGGGATCGAGGATCGGGATCGAAACCATATCCTCAGCAACCCGTGTGGTGGATGCTCTCCCCGTGGTGGATGATCTATACCGTGGTGGGACCTTGATATCTATATCACTCGGCCACCTGATAGGTTGGGAACCACCAATGGACACCATGTCCCTGCTTAGATAATCTGTTGGTATGCCGAGAAAGTGCAAAAGCTGCTTGAGGAGCTTTTAAAATGCCTTAAATATAGGCTCTCCTTGCTTCTCTCATGGCAGACAAGGTTGCAGTGCGTTATGTTATTGTTTCCCAAGCTTTGTTGAGTGTTAGTTTTATTGGCAGTTATATAGAGATATCCAGTTAGTACATTCAGAGGAATGATTCCACATTCACAAAGGCGCGGTTGAGAACCTGGGGTGCGATGGTGAGAACCGCCTAACCTGCTGGAAGGCTAGCTTCCACATGATCTCCTTCTGGTTGGGGTGGTCCAGAACAAAGGCTTAGGGGAGCTAACCTTAAAGGTTGACAATACAAGTCGAGTTTCGCACCTAGTGGGCTCCTCTCCATGATGAATGCAGTTTACAGCGACCATGAAGACACAGGCTGCAGACAACTAGAAGTGGACCTGTACCAGGAGCAGAAGTATGGACTGGGAAGCAAGTTCATTTTCAAGTGCAAATCTTGCACTCAAAGGTTTGACCGTCACCTGCCCTGGTGGACATGCCGGATGCACAGCCAACCTAGCCTACTTCACCCCCCACTCAGAAAGGAGAATGGCCTATGAGCTTGCTGAAGACCTGTCCATGGAAGGGTACTTTGTCCGAACCCTGACGACTGACAGCGACACCAAATCTTACCTTGGGATGCAGGACTTCTACCAGAAGCTAGACGCAGCCTGGGAAGTTTCAAGGCAGGCAGATCCAAATCATCTGGCGGTGACGCAAGAGAGAAAAATGAGATCTGCAGAATTTAGCAAAGGAATGTTCCCTCAGACCACTAAACTTGGGCGAAAGAAGGCACAGGCAGCTCTGTCACGTGACGTCAAGGCCAGATGCAATGCTGTTATAGAAGAGATGGCAAGATTGGGAGGCGGAGATATTACGAAATTTATATCACGCTTACCTGACATCCAGCGGGCCACCATTGAATGCTATGCCGGGAACTGCAGCTTCTGTCATCAATCAGCCCTGGTCTGCTCCGGTGAAGGTCACAACTCCTGGTGGTACAAGTCCATGATCCTGGGCCCAAATGACATCACGCACCTGAAGATGAACGAAAATGACAAGTCACTGCTTGCTGTGATACTAAAAATGAGATTGAGTGAAGAGGCGGTCTACAAGGTGTCATCTAGAACATCAACACAGAAGTGTGAGGCCTTCAACCGAGCAACTTTAGCCACCATGCCGAAGTCCCAGAACTACCCCAGGTCATTTGAGGCTCGGCTAGCTCTTCAAACCCTGAGAGCGAACAACTCAGTTTACTCAGCAGTGAGGATGAAGGTGGGCCGCCTCACAAGGACTTGTCTATCTGCAGCTTCAAGAAAGCGCCTTCTTCACATATCAAGGAAGGCAAGCTACCACAAGTCGTACAAGACAACGAGAAGGTATAAGGCAAAGCGAAGAGCTCAAAGGGCCTAGATGGAGTTCGAACACCGGCGGACTCAAGAAACCTACCACCAGGAGGAGCCTGATTATGTAAAGGGACTGCTTGACAGCAATCTGCACTCCTACGCCTCAACTTCTGCAACAAACCAGTAGCAGCAGCCTGCCCTACAGAACAGTGCACAGCAGAAAAAAACAAAACAAAAAAACATAAAGAAAAAAAAAAGAAGCTCTGTCTGGTGCATAGCAGCACCACTGATGAGGTCTGATGCTGACCGAAACAGTGCTATATAAAAGAAAAATATAAACTCATGTATCAATATCTGTTTGGAAAATTCAGGGGGGGAGAAGGGTTAAAATCAAAATTAAAGATAATTAAAGAAGATATTTATACGTGAGTATCAACACCAAGTAACCAACATAAAAACATAACCCTCTAAAATCACTCCCAGCCGAGGTGCACAAGGCACTCAGGCTCACGCCCACCACTCCCGTTTATGTGACCGGAACACACCCCCAGCTCAAAACAACGCTTTCTGTTGTTATTCGTGTAATTTTCCTCCAAGTTAAGATGCAGAAATCTAAAATTAGCCCAATTTCATATATAAAAATATTAAAATATTAATAATTTTAATAATTTTAAAAAAATAAACATACCTATTTTTTTAAACATATTATCCAATTTCCATGTATTCAATGTACATGTTGTCCAAATTTGATGTCAATCCATTGAAAAATGGCTCCGTAATTCAATTTCTTCTATTTTCATTTTCTATTCATATAGGTGTCACACCACTACTTTTTGTCCCTATATAATCTATAGTAACTTGGCCGACTTTCGAGGCCTGTTCCTACTTTCCAAATGTTTGTTGGAATATTTCTGGTCTAGTTTCATGTAGACCATTCATAAATCAACAGATTTAGGCACAAAAAAATATATCATTAAGGAATTGGCGTTTCACAAATTTCACATTTCCTGGCTACCTGTCAAAATTTCCAAAACAAACATGACCTCTGAGCCGCATTACCTCTGCAGCTCTCCCAACATCCTGTATGAAAGTAATCCCTTAATACAACTATTAAATGCAAGTTGTTGGTCAAAAATACATGTATCTCACCACACAGGCTAAATGTGTTGCAGTTATTCAGTGTTTTCTGGGGAAAATATGACTTTGATGTCCACCCTTTCATTTTTCATTAGGTACTACTTCAGCACCCTACGACCCGGAAGTACTTTGATAGTGGTGTGACACCAACTAAGCACCAGTGCTGGACAAGGGGGCAACACTCTCATTGGCTGAGAATTGGACTGACGTCACTGCTCATTGATAACGTGTTTTCATTATCTAATACAATTGGTTTTTACTGACCACATAGTTTTATCATGCAATGATTTTACAATTCCCCTATACTATCCATTAATGTTCTGATTTTTTTAAACAGTGCTTTGATTTGTGTTAGTTAAATACTCATCCTTTGGCAAGAAATTCTAATAAGGTACAGTTTTTACAGTCTCTAAGTCTGTATATAAACTACCAGTGGACATGGTGATGTTCATTATTTGGGTTTTACGTCTCATTGACAGTATTTCAGTCATTTGAGAACAATGTCTACTTGAGACAGATAAAGTGCCACACTGCAGTATCACACCGTAGACATGTGGCTTGATACCACACCCAGTCACATTATCCTGACATCAGGCCAACCAGTTCTGGAACTACCCTTATATGCGGAGCGCCAAGCAAGGGAGCTATACCAGTACCATTTTTTATGACTTTAGTATGTCGCGGCCGGGGATCGAACCCATAACCTTCCGCCCCGTGGTGGATGCTCTAATCACTCGGCCACCTGAACGATGGACACCATGCCCTGCTTAGATAATCTGTAGGTCAGCCGAGTGCAAAGCTGCTTGAGCTTAAAATGCCTTAAATTTAGGCTGCTTCTCTCATGGCAGACAAGGTTGCAGTGCGTTATGATATTGTTACCAAGCTGTGACAGTATTGCAGTTATATAGCGATATCCAGCTAGTACAGTCAGAGGAAGATTCCACATTCACAAAGGCGCCTGGTGAGAACCGCTAACCTGCTGGAAGGCTAGCTTCCACACTGACTCTGCTGGGGTCCAGACACAAAGGGTAAGGAGCTAAGTGACAATAAGTCAGTTTCCACGTGGCCATGATGCAGTTGTTTATATATTCCAAATTCTAATCTGCATGTTGCTTATTCTGTTGTTGTTAAATACAACTGAATTCCCATAAACATTGCTGTAATAAATAAATAAATATGTAGATATTCCAGAGGTAATAATAAACAAATTTATGACTCTTTATCAATATTTTGGCAAAACTTGCCTTTCCTAAGAAAAAAACATGAGTTTTTTAGACGCTGCATAATAAACGTTTGTACAGTTGCCGTATTATTGTCCAAGGCTGTAAGATTTTTTTTTAGAAATGTTAATTTGCAGTTCACCATAATGTTTTACTTCAGTCTAAATAAATCAGTCACTAAGTGCCTACATTATTGTGTAATCAGTGTTCCCAAATACCCCTATATGAGAGTATTTTACCCCCAAATTGGTCTTAAAATACCCCGGCCCATATGAGAGTATTTTACCCCCAAATTGGTCTTCCGTAAATCTCCGTAAGAAAAGCACAAATTTTACCCCCTTTTTTCATATCTTAGTGGGAACACTGGTGTAATGTGGGGTTTCTGTATTGCCAATTTTGCTTTCTGCTTTATGTTAAATTGCATGATTCTGACAAACGAAATCTGACTGTGAAACTACAAGTACCTGCTCCTCCAAGGTTTCCTAACCCTGTCTTTAAATGGTGTTGCCCTAAGATAAGCCCATACATTAATTTAAAGTATGGCAAATCAGAAAGAAAGAAAATATACTGGGAACACAATCAGCACGCTCGACTATTTGAAATGCTTGTTGGTAAGTCAAATGAATTCCATTTTAGATCTTGCCTTTCACATACCCTGCATATAATAATAGCCAAAAATGATATAGATAATCTGATACCTCTGAATATGTTTATGAAGTCTTATAACAATCCCATGCCCAGTTACTGAGACATAAGGGTTATAACACTGCGCATGCACAACTTAAACCAAAATATATCAGTTAGAAGACGGCCATAATTTGTATTAAATTCAGTCCTTAGTTGTCTGAAACCTCTGAACATATTCATAAAGTCGGTATACCATGTATGGTTATTGAGATAACCCCCCCCCCCCACACACACACACACACACACACACAACTGGCTTGGTCATACAATATTTTAGGCTATATTTATTTCGATGAATTGTCATGATTTGGGTTAATTTTGTGCTCTGTAGTGGAAGTCCCCATTGTGTGTCCCTTGTCCTCACCCGACCAGTCACCAGGCCCCTGCTGTTTCTGAGACCCCCTACTGATAGAGCATCCGCTCACATAGTGACTGTGGCTGCTTTAATTCAAATCAGTCAGACGCTTTCAGCTTTATACATGTATTGTATATTTAACAATTAAGCACCTGAATGTCACAGATGTAGATTAAAGCCCGACAGGTTGTTTTTTTATGTTTTTACCAGCACATAAAAATGAATGTAGTAAATATAAATGTAATACTTATTTAACGCATTATGCAAAGGAAATAACAACCTTATCAATAATTATTACTTTTATTTATGTGTGATATTTTCTTTTTTTTTTTTTTTTTTTCATTTTATTTATTTATTTTTATAAGTATATTGAAATGAAATATTAATATTACTAAGTTCTCTAACTGGACTCGAACTCGCAAGCAAGCTTTGCAGCATGCTGCATAAAATCGTGTAGGTAGCACCGTTTAAAACATGGATGTGTTTTTTATTGGTAAATAACATGGCTTTGCACAGCTAAAGTAAAATATTTGACCCAAGTAATATTATTATACCACTCAAGGTCTAGATCCATTGCCTTCAAGTTCCAGTATATATTATCTAACTTTAAGGGAGTCACACCCAAATGATCACTAAAGAATTGAAAAATAAACAGTATTGTGTCGTATGCCTATAATTACACCTCTATGCAAAATCTAAACAAAATTTACCTTCCCGTTTCATTTTTTTAAAAAACTAAAGGTATCATTTTCAGAAATAAAAAAAACAAATAAAAATTATATGAACTATGTTTTGTATTGATAATAATTAATAACAGCATTCGGCAAACAAACCTTAATTGTCTCAACTAAATATACTTGAAATATATAATAAATTCTTATATATACCAAACCCACTTTGCACATTTTTTTTTTCTTTCTTTCTTTTCTTTTCTTTTTGATATTCAAAATAGGCACTATCGCTAAAATCTACATAAATGAGAGACATATTTCAATGTTTACCCGAATTTTCTACAATGTAGATCTATTTCGGTTGATCTTGCCAAATTAAAAAGACTCTTACCGAGTGGTTTTGATATTTTAGTCCTTCAATAGGCCTACACCAGGTACCATATTTGTTATTAATTTAAGCATAATTTATCCAATAAATACCTATACAAATTACAAAAATAAATTTAAATATATTTTTCTTTCTTAACCAGATCTGAGTGATACAGATACATGGGTAAAAGTTTTCAGGAATTTTCAAATGACTTCTGATTCTACATAAACTATATTTGCTTAAATCAGGATTTTCATGTACTTTTTTAAACTTCCAACTTTAACCCAGGCAGATATAATGACCAACAAGTAGAAAAGAAAGAAAAAGTTTGATAACTACTGGGATTCGAACCCACAACCCGTAGTTTTGAGGCATTTTCCTATCTATGGATGTGTATGACTACTTTAAAAAAACAAATCAATTTTCCTCCCCAAATACCTTTCAGAATGCATCTCCATTACACTAGACATTTTTTTCCCGGGTCGGACCCCCTAGTACTGACATCACAATCAGTTAAAAAATTCAGGATCCGGGCCTGACGCAGACACTAACGCAAGGGTGACTGCAATAGCTCTTATATTCTTCGAATAATCAAGCTAAAATTGCATGATGTATCACACATAACAAAACCTTCAACTTTCTGTCTCAGAAAAATACCCAGGAAATGATGAGCACAGCAATTATCACAATAATTATTGATATTGAATAGCCATAAAATTGTGTTGAATATAAAGGCATTGTTCTGATTATGAAATAGAAACAGGGCAAAAAAATAACATCTTGACATCTTACAAGTCCATGCTGTCATGTCACTTGACTTCACATACTGACATGTGAAATGTCAGTTTATCTTCAGACTGATATGGGTTTATAATGGTTTGCAGAGGTCTGTTTAAATGGACTAAGACCACAATTAATTTTATTATATGTTCTATATAAGCATATATACAAATGAAAATTTCTGTAAGGGAAATTGACATCCAAACTTACCCTCATTAGATAGATCTATTCAAGAGAAATAATTCCCCTCTCAGCAATGCTCAACTTTTAAGATTGTTGTGCAATAAGGCCTCTAAATTGGGCATTTTATGACTATTTTTAACTGTGTTCTATAGGATTTAATCCTTTATTGCATGTCTTTCAGTCAAAAACTCACCTTAATTCAACATTAAATAGGGTCACTATTTTTTGTGTAGGCACATCCGGATACAGGGTAACCTAGGGCAGGTAATTGTGGTCTTAGTCCTATTTAGTACAAAAAAAATCAAAAGGTTTCTAAAAGTGATTCACAATGTATACTGAGCCATTATATGAATTTATATTGAAAATATTCCTTCATTTTATCAAAATACAGCATTTTTAGTAAGATAGGTGTATACCCAAAATAACTGCAGTTACAGTCTAGCTTACATGGCCAACACTGAAATTTTAATAACTACTTTATTTATGGGAATTTTTGTTCATCTGAAAGAATACACTTATTTTTAAAATGAGACAAAGTTGACCATTCTACTATAAAAGACCTAGGAGATAGCTTGTTCTGAAACAGGCCACTGCAGGCACTTCAGGGGGTCTGGCTGGCCAAAAGCCAGATGACCCCATCTCACCGGGGTAATACAAAACTTCAAAGGGTGACATTCAGTTGTCATTGTATCTTTCATGTGCCATTGTCAGCATCCCTGGAAGATGTCTGCATTCTCTGGAGCCCATTCTCAGTATATATAGGGCTGATTTTCCAAAATCCTAATAAAAATATCAACATTTAAGCAAAAAAAAAACTTTCATCAACACAATGAGAGGTGACATGGCTGCACACTTAAAAACTGGCCATATTTCACAGAGCAAAGGCTTGAAACTGACTGATTCTTCATCTATGGACACCTACATGATACATACTGACTACAGCAGAGAGGCCTTTGAGACTGAGGGTCAATCCGTAAGGCGAAGAAAGCCAGCTCCTAAAACAGCACAGGCGTCTTCGGCTAATATGGACCCACATCTAGGCCTCTCATCAGAAACAGCAGAATGCAGCATTAACTTTGGGCATAAGACTTGTGGAAGGTGAGATGACTTCCATGGGCTATGATGATGTATATTAAGGTCATAATCAAGAGTCAATCAGCTGTCATCAGCCTAATTTGTGGGTGGGAAGGAGAAAAAAAAGCATCTCCTGCCTTGAAATGCACTAACTGCAACTACATCTCACATTAAATCACACCCAAGACAAGCTGTATCATATGGGCCAAACTCCTTACCATGAGTCAAACACCCCAGTATGATCATGGTCAAATGATGCCTAAATGGGTGACAGGTGATGCTGGTACATATTAGCTAAAATGGACATATTTGACCTCCAGCTAAGAGCAGCAAACAGAAAGCAGCTGATAGAATAGCAATGGCTATCCAGGACCTGAATGAGAAATGGCTGCCAACCCAGTACACAGGGTATAATAAAATATAAATCATTAAAGGAGACAATAGAAAAAAAAAAGAAAACTAAATCCAAAAACATCATCAAGGGGTGATAACCATTTCTATGTACTAGAAATAATTTCATGAGTTATCTCCCTTCTGCTAAATGATAAAAAAGAGAAAATTTAAGTTTTAGCAACACAGTAAAGTGATGAATTCTGTTGAACTGTATTCCTAGAGTAAAAATAAATGTTTTTTAATAAATTGAAGCTCTTGCTTGTCCTTTATTTGAATTTTATTGTTTTCATAAGTGCCTGTAAGTAAGATGCTGGAATGTGTCACTGTGTTTTTCATTATTGCAGTGAATGAGCCTTTTAATTGCAGTTACCAGTTCACATGATGAAGAAAAAATATGTACACACTTGTCTACACCATGAAAACTAACCACTTTTATTAAAGCGACACTGTCCTGTCTTCAAAATATAGTGTATCTGAGTTGTTTTTTTTTGTTTTGATTCATTTTCAGAGAGAGAGAGAGATATATATATAAAGAGAGAGAGAGAGAGAGAGAGAGAGAGAGAGAAAGAGAGAGAGAGAGAGAGGGGGGGGGTGGATTTACCCATAATAAAAGATAGAGAACTGAAAGAGGAATTTAAGACAACTTACTCCTTATAAAAGAACAATACATGTACTGTCAAACCTGTCTTAAGTGGTCAGTCAAGGGAACAAGAGAATGTGAGCACCTATCAGAATTGGGCGATAAATGAAACTTAAAACATATAACAAAGCGCTAGGTTGGTAGTAATGAATATTACCACAAAATGCAGATTGACCGCTTAATACAGGTGGCCACCCGAAAAAAGGAAATCATTACTTTCATTTTGTTCATAAATGGGATTTTGTTCCAATTACTGCTTATTCAGCAGTGGACATCTAATGAAATTTGGTCTAAAGGCATTAATTAAGTTTAATATATAACCCGTTTCTTTGAATTTATGGAGCGTCGGTTTTTTCCATAAACTTTTAAAAAAAATACAGTTCTTACATATAATTTTATTATTGATATTTAAAGAGCATTGTTTCCCGATTCTAAATATGTCTTGTTTTTGAAAAACACATTTATATTAGCTGAGATATCGTGCATTTTGTACCTTGAAAATAACACATTTCCGACCGGAAACAGCTGATAAACGATCGGAATCCTCTAAAATCGATCGATTTTACCTATCGAGAACACCAAAAGGTTCCACTAAACCAATAATCTAATATCCTTCATCCTTAGACTCAATTTGTTGTTGTTGTATTGGGGTTTACCGTCGCTGCGATAGTGTTTCAATCATATAGCGACGTCCAGCTAATTACAGGTGGAGGAAGACCCCGAGCACACAGAGTTACCCGGGTAGAACCACCGACCTACCACAAGCCAGCTGGAAGGCTTCCTCAAGACTCAGTTTGATTAAAATTAAAAAAGACCACCTGTTGTGATTGGTACAGAGGTTAATTAGATAGAACTCAAGGTGATTAAACCCCGACCCCGCATCCTTACTTGTCTTCACGTGAGTAGGACAGGACAGGAAATCTTGTGCTGATTCCTATGTGTAGCAGTGTTTTAAAATGTCAATGGAAAAAAAAGTATCTGATCAATAGTAGCATAAATCAACGTTTGGTGTATTTGGATACATAATTATAAAGATGATATCTGTTCTTTTTTCTACAAATAGTTATTCAATTCCCCTCAACCTTATGGCCTTAAAATATTTACCCATTCTGCTTTAATCGACACATTTCTGTAAACTTCAGAGAACAATGTTTGTACATTTAATGAAGTAAATTCTCTTCTTATTTTTCTTATTGCCATCCAACATAAAGGATGTCCAAAGACAGTGCAAACCTCTTTTCTGAGTGCTGAATAATGTAATATTAACTGTTACTTTCTTATTTTTTTCAGTGTTAATATAAACCATGGAACAAAGGACATTGAGCCATTTAAAAAATAAAGGTATTTAGAGTTAACCGCCCTTACGAGATGTGTTTCTTCTTTGAATGAAAACAAAACTTAGTACACCAAGTTTTAAGTGAATATGTTTAATAGTTACGGAAAAATGAACAAAAATAATATTAAAAACTTAAAGGACACTGACGTCGATGTTAGGTCATGACGATAGCTCCACTTTTTGAATTGTAAAGCTAATATAAATGTTTCATATCATCTATTATTGTCAAACTTTGATTGTCCATTACTGCAATATGATAATCAGATAAGGTAAAGCAAACGTTGTCTTCTAATTATTATTCTTGTAGAGTAATAAAGAATTCTTAACTTTCTATGATATAATGCACAATAATATATTATTATTAGCAAAAGTCATTTAGGAGTAGATGTTTTTTGATATTATTATGTACGTTGAAAGAAACCAGCTCAGTTTATTGAAAGGAAACCAGCTCAAGTTAGATATTTTATAGGGCTTTCAAAATGGTTTTAGATGATTTTTTTACCATTTTATCATTACTTGAATTCTATTGTTTTCGAATTTCTTGGCGATGCAGTTTGAAATAGTTTGTTAACCTCTTAAACAGTGTTACAATCTTGCCATACGCCTCTTTAAAATTGAAATCTTAGACTTAAATGTTTATATTATAGTTTTTGTAGATCGTCCCTTACTGTTCAGCCTGAGGACACAAAGTCCTCAGTTGACGTGTGTCGCCGCGAGGAGGCACTGTATAGGGCTTGACCATGGAGAGGCTATATACTGGCAGGGGAGACTGATGTTCCTTTTTCGCCAGAAACTGGCTAGCCAGCGGTGGACGCTAAAGCACACCACACCAGACGCGTCGCATGGCCCATTTTGACACACACACAATAGCCCAGAAACTGGGGGACGTTATCAATCGAAATTGATATCTGTGAACCCCAAACACAGAGAAATCTTAAAACTTTTATTTCTGAACTATTGTTTGCCACTTTTTAAGACATTGACAGGTCTATGAATAAGCTGAAGAGGAAACAAAATATATATTAATATGAGACAACAACAACAAGGAAAAAAAAAATTTTTTATAAAAAAAAAAAAATACAAGTAAAACAAAAAGGAGAACCGTTTAAGGAAAAAAAAGGTAAAAAAAAAAAAAGGTAAAGAAAAAACTAAACAAAGAAAAGAAATCACAAAAGATAAGAAAAATTAGTTAAAAAAAAAAAGTAGAAAGAAAAAAAAAAAAAAAAAAGTTAAGGAAAAGAAATATAACTACACTTAAACAAATTTTGCCCGACTTCATAAGTAGTAAGAAATAGGGGATGGGCTGGACTATTTCAGTAACTATCTATGAAGACCCCAAACATATTAGAATATAACTACACTTAACAAAATTTGCCCAACTTCATAAGTAGTAAGAAATAGGGGATGAATTGGACTATTTCAGTAACTATCTATGAAGACCCCAAACATATTAGAATATAATTACACTTAAAGAATTTGCCCAGCTTCATAAGTAGTAAGAAATAGGGGATGATCTGGACTATTTCATTCACTACGAATAAAGACCCAAAAATTTAATAATACAATTACACTAAAACTAATTTTGACATACTTTTTTTATTTTTGCTGAAGAGACAGCATCGGAGGAGACAGTCGTCGGATACAAGGGAGCCCGGGTGCGATACCCTAGCTCTTAGCGAATAGACCCCTTGGTTCTTTTACGTGCCCGGTGTATAGCACCGATACACGGATGAGATGTTTCTCGGTAGAACCAGTACTGAGGTCTCCGAGTTCCAATAGCAGACCCATTGTGTCGATTGCCAGTAAAGGTTGCATCTGGTACCAATTTGTACGTCTTTCGTTTGACACGGTTATAATAAATAAGAACAATCTTACATGTGCATATTGGAGCAGGCCACACTCTCATCTGTACAATTCTGGTAGAAGTACATGGTACCATCTTAAAACCAATCAAGCTGATTTGAACGGCATTAGGGTCATTTGTGTAGTTGAACCATCTCAAAGATTCTCGACCAACTGTGAATAGAGATGTAAAACTAAAAAGCTTTGATGATCTTTTTAAAGCTCGCTCACAAAAGATCATTAGCTAAGCATTAGTTTTTTTAAACTATTTGTATGTATTATGTTTATCAATACCCATTTACAGAGACATGGTCCCATATTGCAACATTCTGTGATTGTAAAAAAAGGGGCTGTCAGGGAACAGCACGGTCGACTCCTCTAGCACCTTGACTGCATTGTTGGATCCTTATCATTATCTGCTTGTTCATAGTCTTTTCAATTTTAACATAATCATAGTATTATAATATTTTTCCCATATAGTGCTGTAAATGCCAACAGGAGCTGTCAGAGAACAGCACGCTCGACTATTAAAAAAATCAAAGTGAATGTAAATCAAGTGAAATATATTTCAATTCTTGACTTTCACATACCCTGTATATAATAATAGTCAAAAATGATAAACCTTGATAGTTTTTTTTATTATTTTATTTTGATACTTGAAAAGACCCAAAATTTACATTAAAACCAAATAAGAATTGTTAACTTGATTATACTGGATGGTTGGGAAATTTTATGTGAAGTTTTAATCAGTTACATACAGTGGTTACTGAGATATAATATTAGCATACATGCCATATCTCCCGGCGGGAGATTAAATCTCCCGGGATTTCGACTTGTCTCCCGATCTCCCGCCGGGAGGTGAAAATCTCCCGGTCTGACTTAAATCAAACTGGTTTCCCTTTAAACTCAGTATAATCCATTTTATTACCGAGCTATGATACAGCATTAGGAAGATTACGTAAGAACATGTGTTAGTATCAATCCTGACCAGTGTGCTGTACACAGCCACAAGCAATGTGTGATCGTCCTTATCCAATCAAATTGCATAATTCAGACAGGTAGCAGATTGGACACTCTATCAGTTGAAACAATTATCGTCGGGTAATTAGCAGCTATCAAGGCAATACTAAAGCTAGAATGAGTAAGGTTAGGATGGTACACTGTAATAAAGACGTAAATCTTATCATGGATAAAAAAAGGTCCCGGAGAATAGCTAATCCTTACTTACCGGAAGTGTAAACAATAAATGATAATTAGATCAACTGTTTACCAATCATTTAAATCTTAATAAAACTCATCATATTGACACATCATAGAAAGTACACCTCAGCTAGCGATAAATTGCAAATGAATTGCAATTTTCACACCGAAAATGACTTGATAAACAAGGGATATCGTCTGCTGAGTAATTTACTATAATGAGATGTCATGATCGGAAGAGTTGGGTAACCACTTCATACCACCATACCGTACACGATAAATATTTTAAGCTAAATAATATTTTAGCTAAAAGCAATTTAATTCAGAAAAAAAGAATACACAGACGGAAGGTGAAAGTATTATTAAATATGATCTAACTTTTTATCTTTATTCATCCCCATTAATTAAAACCTTATGATCAGAAATCATTCAATAAATCAAAGATACTGTATATCAATTTAAATGTATTTAATGTAAATGGCATGTTCTCCAATTTGTTACAAGTTAGTGTTGCATTTAATGTAAAACAGTGCTTGTGGAAAGTTAAGTTTCTATTTGAATTAGATTTATTAATAAATTTTGTATTTTTTTTACATATAAATTTCATATGGTATTTTCATTAAATGCAATAAACAGTAGATATAATATAATCTGTTAATGAATTTAATGAAGGGGTAATCAAATGTGTATTTTTTTATATTTTTTATTAAGAACGTCTCTTCGATATCTGTCGTAAAATCTCCCTGGCTGGACCCAAAATCTCCCTGGGAGACATACTGAAAATATGGCATGTATGTATTAGTATAGTTATGGAGAAAAAAATGACCTAGACATAAAACTAAACCATGAAAATTTCTAAAAAGTTCATTATTCTTGCAAAGAGCAAGATACAGTTATGGCAGCCTTAAGTCAACTGATGGTGCTGAATAAATGTTCAAAGTTTCCAAACATTAGTTATGACACTTCATGTGTAAGGATTCATCTAAAAATTATACTTAACCAGGATGAATGCCAACTCCGACACCGCAATATTAATGAAAACAGTTCAAAAATTAGGTGAGCCTATAATGATATGCAGTAGTGTTCGAAGTAGTAAAAGTAGAGGAAGATGGTGATAGGGAATAGTTGTATCAGCAGTGGTAGTAGTCGTTGAATGTAGAAGAATAAAATGCTGGTATGAAACAGCAGTTATGAAACAGTTGTAGTAGTAATAAGAGTAGAGTACTTACCTGGTCACTTCTCCATGGACAAGAATTAAACCAACATCTCCATTTCATGAAGTGCTGAACCCAAAATATTCCTCTCTCAGAGGCTCAAGGTTGAAGGCTGGTTGCTGACTTTTTAGACACGTTTCCTGGTGACAGAATTGATGCTGCAGGAGACCTATGAAGCCAAATGCTTTTGTCAATCCCTGAATTGAAAAAAATATATATAATAATCATATTTCAATATTCATTATTTCAACACTAAATCATCAACACACATAGAGGTCAAAGAAAGAACTTAAACCACCAGTATAATTTAAGAACAGCCTGCAGCCTGACATTTGATCAGGTTTTATATCAGTCGCTTAAGCTTTCATTTCCACTCGTCTCAGCTTATCAAAGGTAAAATGAAATTGTTTTGTACAAAACCAAATCAGTTTGAACAATAAAATAAATGCTTGACTTAAAATCTGTATAATGTGTATACAAATACTACAATCAAGCGTATAAAATAAAAGAATCATTCCATTTCAAACCAGTACTAAAATATGACAAACTGACAATACAAAATGACATCATACAAACGAAAACAAAGAAGCCACCCCCTTACATTTTCTAAAATTAAGAAGTTCACTAAGTGATGCAATGGAATTTAGGTAAGTAAATATATTTCATTAATTTCGCATTCGGTTTGATCTGGTTTTGCAATCGTGTGAAGGTGCCTGAATGATAAAAAAAAATCATCATCATTATCAACAACATCTACAAACTGTCTGTAGTTTCCGTGGTCTAGTCTGCTGATCCAGTATAGGTCCAACTCAGGACATGTTGTTTGTTTGGGTTTAATGTCCCACCGACAATATTTCAGTCATTTGGAGACTATATCAACTTGAGACAGATAGGGTACTGCCACACTGCAGTATAACGCCGTAGACATGTGGCATGATAACATAGCCATTCACATTATCCTGCCATCGGACCAACCAGTCCTGGATCTACCCTTATATGCTGAGCGACAAGGCAAGGGAGCTATACCAGTACCATTGTCCCTGACATTGGTATGTCGCCATCATCATCATCATCATCATCACCAATAACAACAACATTCTACAAACTGTAGTTGCCGTGGTCCAGTCTGCGGATCAAGTACAGGTCCAACCAAGGAAAAGTTGAGAGTGGAGCGGGAAACAACAATTTTGATTCCGTCCTATCTAAGGGATAATGTATAGTTATGTAATTTTCAAAGTAGACAGTGGTTGTTAAGCGAACGGTCCACTACATGCGAGAAATTCGAAATCAATAGAAATCTTCAAGAAAACCCTTAAAACATTATATTTCACGGATTTTGAGGGGTTTTTTTTACGTGTATGTTGTTTTATGCAGTTGACAGGTCCACTTGACTCATATAGTTGTATAGTTTACCTAGTCACCTCTCCAATGCTCGCCATGGACAAGAAGCAGCAAACGTCTCCATTGCATTAAGTGCTCATACCAAACGATCTCTCTGAGGCTCAATGATGAGGATTGTTCTCAGACTTTGTACACTGCTTTCTGATGACAGAATGGGTGCTGCATGAAATATATGACATCAACTGTTTTTGCCAATCCCTGAAATAAAAATGATACCAATAATAGTCATATTTCAATATTCATAATTCTCAGTCATCAATATATTAAAGCGATGAAAAGAAAGGGCTTAAACCACCAGTATAATTTCGGAACAGTCTGTAACTTGCAGACTGATCAGGTTTTAAATCAGTCGCTAAAACTGTCATTATCATTCGTCTTAGCTTATCAAAGATAAAATGAAAGTGTGTTGTACCAAAACAAACAAGTTTCAACAATAGAATAAATGGCTGACCTACGATATAAAATGTACATACAAATAGTACAATTTACAAGCATTTTACAGTAAACTTCCGAACACAATACATATCAATCTGTAAGATCAAGTCCGTTGTCTTCCTTTAACATTCTCCCCGTGTTAGCAATAATGCCAAATACTAAGAATATACATGTAAATGTATGGGACTAGACTGTAGGCCAAATCATTTTTTTCGATTAATACACTAATTACCAGCGCGACGAAATCAAGCGTATAAATAGAAGAATAATCCCATTTCAAACCCGAACTTAAATAAGACAAATGTACGATACAAAATAACATCATACCTATGTATACAAAGACCCTTTCCCGAGACAGTCTCCCCTTACATAAAATATATATAATTAATTTCGCTTTCAGTTTGATTTGGTTTTGCAATCGTGTGAAGGTGCCTGCATGATATAAAAATCAGTCATCATCATCATCATCAACAACAACATTCTACAAACTATCTATAGCTAATTTGCCGTGGTCCTGTCTGCGATCCGGTACAGGTCCAAACTAGAAAATGTTGAGAGTAGAGGGGTATTCCGCCCTTTCTTGGGGATCATGTTTATATATTTTTTTTAATTTTCAAAGTAAATAGTGATTGTTATACAAACAGTCCACTACATGTCATAAATTCGAAATCAGTTGAAATATTCGAGAAAACTCTTTAAACATTATATATGAGAGATTTTGAGTCTTTTTTTACGTGTATGTTTGTTTCATGCGTAGAACAGATCCTTTTGACTCCTATATTTATAAAGTTTTAGCACCGTGTGTTTTCATTTATATTAATGTGCAACACCATTGAATAAATGTGTGTAAAACAGTCATTTAAGCAAATAAAACATTTTTCTTTTTTTTTTACTGTAAACACGTTGCAAATTATGTTTTTCCAAAATTAATGTTTGTTTGTTTATTGATTTTAGTTCAGTCATTTAGAGACGGTGTACTCTTGAGACAGATATAGTGCTGCCACATCTTAGTATCACGCTGTAGACATTTTACCTTTGATGCCTTTGGTATGTCGAGGCCGTGGATCGAACCCACGATCCCCGCTTCCGAGGCGGACGCTCTAACCACTCGGCCACAAGGGACGGTCCAAATTATTTTAGAATCAATTTTATTCTACGTGAGCTGTCTGTCTAACCCCTGGTGGATACTTAGGCTTTAAGCTATATCTAACAAGACAGTCCAGCAAATGCTGAATTTTTATAATGTAATAAAATTGAAAATATTAAAACTTACCACTTTGTAGTTACACATGTACTATCCTCCTAGAGATCGTAACATGAACGTGTTTTCCCTTTCATCAGCGCTCTATGCATAGATATATGCAGCATATATAAACCTGAATGTCAAGGTTCCACACAATCGATTGCTATCCAAGCTCAACCACTATGGTATCAGAGGGAACACCTTGACCTGGATCCAAGCCTTTCTTTCGAATAGAACCCAGCATGCATGTCATCCTTGGTGGAGCTACATTCGAGTCTGTACCCGTGACTAGCGGCGTCCAACAGGGAAATGCCATTGGCCCGACCTTATTTCTTGCCTTCATCAATGATTTACCACTGCACATAAAATCCAGTTCTATGATCTTACTGAAGAAGTCTCGCAGAAATCTAAGACTCAGCAACGGAGACTCCAAGACAAAAGCCTACATGGCACGTTGCATAATAGCCAAATGTAACTGCGTCAACTTATGATGTTTCCCTGCAAGTGATACCTGACGTGTCCTGCACAAGTTTAAGGCTCACCCTGTAACAATGAGTGAGAAATGACCAGTGCTGCACGTGCTGATCGTGACAGTTTATTACATTTTCCCGGACGTTAACTCGTTTTCTTCAGGCGATTAACATCGACACATTTCTGCACAATTAGAGGGAACTGAACGTGCTGCCTTCATAGAGGTGAGGTGTCTAAATACATGTGAATCTTGATACTTGTGTTAATAATAATACTGGCGGTGCTGATGATCCTAACGTCGAGAAAATTTTCATTTTTGTTTTGATTTTCCCGCCAGGGGGCGTTTTATATGAAAATGTTTAAAAGCAATATCTCAATTATTTGAGGTCCGATTCAAATGCGGTTTTTTGCATAATGTTCCTTGTAAATAGCCCAATAAAATATGATAGGTTTAAAAAATTTGCGTATATGAAACTTTCGTGCTACAGGAGGTTGAATGTTCGAATCTCGCAAAAACTGTGATATAAGGGTAGGTCTACGAAAAACCTACCCATTTTATTCAGAGATGAGATAGGAGAATTTTGTTTGTTGCATATGATCTGCAAGACATATACGCACAAAATATATGGGGTGGCGAATTTGGGAAATGCATGGTGTGTCCACAGTACGCGGTCAAACGTAACCAATATTTTCGAAAAATCAACATTTTAAAAGCATGACTTTTAAGGTTATTTGCAGCTCCTGACTTTATTTTTTGTTCAATCTTCATCATTATTTCACTGTTTATGCATTTTTATAATACAAATAAAATCATAGAAAAAAAACAGCGAAGATATGCAAAGGTCAAGGTCATATACCAGTTATTGTTATTTTTATCAGCATAAACTAGCTCTCAATCTAAAAATATTTTATAGAAAGTATATGAACAAAAGTTTTAGTTTGTGAAAAGATCTTTCCATTGGTGTTTAGTTTTTGAAGATCCAGCTTCATTTGATCAAATTACCACAGTCCAAAGTTTGATCCTTTTATCAAACAATTGAAAATCCATATGTTTCTTCTTTTTTGCAGCTCCTGACTTTATTTTTTGTTCAATCTTCATCATTTTTTCACTGTTTATGCATTTAAATAATACAAATAAACTCATAGTAAATAACGATGAAAATATGCAAAAGTCAAGGTCATAATACCGATTATTGTTATTTTTATCGGCACAAAATAGCTTTAATCAAAAAATAATTTATAGAGAGTATATTAACAAAAGTTTTAGTTCGTGAATAGATCTTTCCAGTGGTGTTAAGTTTTTGAAGATCCAACTTCATTTGGTCTTTTGACGGTACTCCAAATTTTGATCCTTTATCGAAAAAAACGTAAATCAGTTTGTTAGATCAAAATTGGGACATCTAAGAACAGATCAGATAATTCAACCAATGCATATTGCATACTTAATTGAGCTATTTGGTTCATTTCTAGGTACCCAATGGAAGAAATATTCATCAATATTCTCATTTTACCGCTAGGGGTATATACTCAAATCACTTTTTTTGGTGATACCTAAAAAGTTGAAGTTCAGCGTTTTTTTTTTTAGAGCACCATAGAATATGTTATTTTCAAAGTATCAGGAAGTGAAACTTTTTCGCTACAAGAGGTTGAATGTTCGAACCTCTTAAAAAGTGCAAATAGGATAAGGTCTATGAGAAACCTGTTCAATATTATTTAAGATAAGATAGATGAATTATATTTGCATTATTTAATTTGCTAAAAATATAAACAGAGAATATTTGGGTAAGCGAGTTAAGGGTATGTATTGTTTGTCAACAGCATGCGACAAACTTCACTAATTGGATGAATTACAATTTCAAAAACATGAGTTTTTAGTGTGTGTGTGTGTGTGTGTGTGTGTAACGTCACTTTTGACCTCATTAGGAATGAATTTTCGTCGGTAGATATTCAGATATTCCTATACTCACGGAAAAATGTTACGCACCAGTGTTTCCTGAGATGACAACTATCTGCCACGCAATGTTGATAAAATATTCTGGCTGAATTGCAGTCTCTTGGATAAATATGAATTATTTTGTCAAAACACTTCTCTTTGATGCACACTGAGTCTTGTTTCGGGTCCAACGTTCTGAATACCTGCAGTATATTGTCGTCTGCTTCACCGTCTGCTTACGCTTTATTATAACTATGTTTCCTCCGCCGGACGCTTTGATATCGAGTTTTTATCTATGTTTGCATTGTATTTTGACTCCTTAGGATGAAATGCTTCACAGATTTGTAAAATCTCGAAATGCTTCAATCCATATCAACGACGATATTTTTTAAAAATATTTCTTGTTTTCTTTAATGGCACATATTTTGGTTTTGGACTTTCTCTTAGGCTCATATTAATGAAACCAAGTATTGCTACCGATGACATTATTGAAAAGGATCGAGCGTCATATATATCTGGGGAATGTTTTCAGCAATAGCTTTGCTATTTTTACTCGGGCAGGCTTCTAAAACACCTTGCATTTATCTTCCTCGTCTAAAACATCGCTTGAGTATAATAAGAACTGAGTCTTAGTCTTCTACTGAGACACCAACGTATCAAACTATTTGCCTGGCTGTAAATCGTACATCAGTAGCTACACTTAATTTGACTTTTGCGACCATTTTTGAGGATGTTGCAGTTTTTTGGACTGTGTGCTCGAGGCGCATCTTCAGTTGTAATGACTGTACTTCTAAATGTCTTAAACCATCGAGTGACTGATGAAGTATACATTTCAGTATGTCCATATACAGCTCATGTCATGAAATATGCCATTTGCCACTATACCAGGAATGCATCTACAGTCAAACCTGTCTTAAGAGGTCAGTCAAGAGAAGCCAAGAAAGTGACCGTCTAACAGAGGTGGTCGCTAAATGAAGGTTAAACATATAACAAAATGTAGTTTGGTAGTATCAAAATTGACCGCTAAATACATGTTGACCGCTTAAAACAGGTATCCGCTCATATAGGTTAAACTGTATTTGGTTGGTAAAAAGTGGCCTTTCCCAACCATGTTAGCATTTGTGTACACTCGTGATCATTGTTAATCAAGATATTGTAAAGTCTTGATTGAACGGATTTAAATGTACGTGGTATCAAATGATGTTTACAAAATCCTGTATGCTATTAAGTTAATTATTTCATAAAAATCGTGGTTAGAAGCGAGATATAACCCAGCTGCATTTATTCTTGAACGCTCCTCATAATTGCTAAGCTTTATGTGTTCACAGAAGAAAAATTTTCTCAAGATTGACTGCGCATAAATCACTGGGCACACTGACTTACCACGTGTGTACATCATGCCAAACGACAAACATCACGATATTGTTATCGCTATGCTATTTCTGCTTTGTCGTTTTTACTAAAATAGTTCTTTCATAATAATAAAAATCATAGCAGTTAGCAAAAATTAAAATATATATATATTGAAACGGGTAAAAAATCTTTGCTTCAGAAACGGGTCAGTCTTTACAGTGAATGTCTGTAGTGAAACGGGTAAAAAAACCGTTGCCTCAGAAATGGGCCAATCTTTACAGCGATTCTCTGCAACGTTGAGACGGGTGCCTTTTTTGCAGGTTCAAAACCGGACGCGAGATTCGAAAAAAAAAATACGTTTGATAACGTTGAAATTAACCCAAAAACTATTGAACTACTGAAGCGTATATAAACGTATGTAAAGGTTATAATGCATAATACAGGAAGCTTACGAACCTTTCATATTTTGGTATATCATTAAATAAAATGGTGTATAGATATCCGTGAGTTTTCATGAAACATGTTGTATAGGTAACAAAGAGTTTTCGTAAAACATGTTGTATAGATGACCACGAGTTTTCGTGAAACATGTTGTATAGATAACTACGAGTTTTCATGAAACATGTTGTATAGATAACCACGAGTTTTCATGAAAC
Organism: Solen grandis; assembly: GCA_021229015.1. Taxonomy (NCBI): domain Eukaryota; kingdom Metazoa; phylum Mollusca; class Bivalvia; order Adapedonta; family Solenidae; genus Solen; species Solen grandis. The sequence continues at coordinate 57,842,398 of CM037780.1, forward strand.
AGGTTGTATAGATAACCACGAGTTTTCATGAAACATGTTGTATAGATAACCACGAGTTTTCATGAAACATGTTGTATAGATAACCACGAGTTTTCATGAAACATGTTGTATAGATAACCACGAGTTTTCATGAAACATGTTGTATAGATTACCGTGAGTTTTCATGATACATGTTGTATAGATAACCACGAGTTTTCGTGAAACATGTTGTATAGATAACCACGAGTTTTCATGAAACATGTTGTATAGATAACCACGAGTTTTCATGAAACATGTTGTATAGATAACCACGAGTTTTCATGAAACATGTTGTATAGGTAACCACGAGTTTTCATGAAACATGTTGTATAGATAACCACGAGTTTTCGTGAAACAGGTTGTATAGATAACCACGAGTTTTCGTGAAACATGTTGTATAGATGACCACGAGTTTTCATGAAACATGTTGTATAGATAACCACGAGTTTTCATGAAACATGTTGTATAGATAACCACGAGTTTTCATGAAACATGTTGTATAGATAACCACGAGTTTTCGTGAAACATGTTGTATAGATAACCACGAGTTTTCGTGAAACATGTTGTATAGATAACCACGAGTTTTCATGAAACATGTTGTATAGATAACCACGAGTTTTCATGAAACAGGTTGTATAGATAACCACGAGTTTTCGTGAAACATGTTGTATAGATAACCACGAGTTTTCGTGAAACATGTTGTATAGATAACCACGAGTTTTCATGAAACAGGTTGTATAGATAACCACGAGTTTTCATGATACATGTTGTATAGATAACCACGAGTTTTCATGAAACATGTTGTATAGATAACCACGAGTTTTCATGAAACATGTTGTATAGATAACCACGAGTTTTCATGATACATGTTGTATAGATAACCACGAGTTTTCATGAAACAGGTTGTTGTTGTATAGATGAGTTTTCATGAACATGTTGTATAGATAACCACGAGTTTTCGTGAAACATGTTGTATAGTAACCACGAGTTTTCATGAAACATGTTGTATAGATAACCACGAGTTTTCGTGAAACATGTTGTATAGATAACCACGAGTTTTCGTGAAACATGTTGTATAGGTAACCACGAGTATTTCGTGAAACAGGTTGTATAGATAACCACGAGTTTTTCGTGAAACATGTTGTATAGATAACCACGAGTTTTCGTGAAACAGGTTGTATAGATAACCGTGAGTTTTCGTGAAACAGGTTGTATAGATAACCGTGAGTTTTCATGAAACAGGTTGTATAGATAACCACGAGTTTTCATGAAACATGTTGTATAGATAACCACGAGTTTTCGTGAAACAGGTTGTATAGATAACCGTGAGTTTTCATGAAACAGGTTGTATAGATAACCACGAGTTTTCATGAAACATGTTGTATAGATAACCACGAGTTTTCGTGAAACAGGTTGTATAGATAACCACGAGTTTTCATGAAACAGGTTGTATAGATAACCACGAGTTTTCGTGAAACATGTTGTATAGATAACCACGAGTTTTCATGAAACATGTTGTATAGATAACACGAGTTTTCGTGAAACATGTTGTATAATAACACGAGTTTCAGAAACATTTTATAGAAACCACGAGTTTTCGTGAAACATGTTGTATAGATAACTACGAGTTTTCATGATACATTTTGTATAGATAACCACGAGTTTTCATGAAACAGGTTGTATAGATAACCACGAGTTTTTCGTGAAACATGTTGTATAGATAACCACGAGTTTTCATGAAACATGTTGTATAGATAACTACGAGTTTTTCGTGAAACATGTTGTATAGATAACCACGAGTTTTCATGAAACATGTTGTATAGATAACCACGAGTTTTTCGTGAAACATGTTGTATAGATAACCACGAGTTTTCATGAAACATGTTGTATCGGTAAGCATGAGTTTTCATGAATCATGTTGTATAGATAATCAGGAGTTTTCATGATATGAACCGTTAATTTTGCTATATTAGAGACAAATCAAAAGATGTCAGACATTGGGTAGTTCTGATGTTGCATGTTACTTGTCCTCTAAGGATTCGTTGATAGCCATGTTATTTTAAGTGTTAAAGATTGTTAGGTTGTTGTTATTGTTGTTGTTGTATTGGGGCTGCGATAGTATTTCAATCATATAGCGATGTCCAGCTAATTACAGGTGGAGGAAGACCCCGAGTACACAGAGGTACCCGGGTAGAACCACCGACCTACCGCAAGCCAGTTGGAAGGCTTCCTCACATGAAAAATCCGAAGTCCCTACCGTGTTAGGTTCTTGTAAATTGGTGCCAATAATCAAAGTGTTGAAGAACTAACCATATCGGTCTTAAAATGTGTCTTTATTATGAAGAACGTTCACAGAATACAACTTATTATATATTTAGACAAAGATATGAATACAATACAAATGCCTATGTGTGTTGTACAAGTAATTGTTTTCATTCTAATTTGAATTTCACGAAATTCCATACATAATTCAATATAATTAAATTAATTTCTTATGAAATATATAATTATTTTGTATTCTCTAAATGGTTCCTATGGTTGTATTGCGTAGCAAGAACATGTTCGGTTACGTCCACAACGATGGTCTCACTTTTATCTTCTTTCAGCTAATAACGTTGATCTTCTTTAGGATTCTGTTCCATTCAGACCGAGTAAATACCTCATATTGCCATCTATTCGTCTGCTTGAGTCACCCAGTAGATCGGTCTTCATAAACAGTCGCGACTAAAACTGCATCACGTCGTTAGACGTTAGACTGACAAACTTGGATTTCATTGTGGTGCTAGGAAATCTCTGCACACGATTGGAATAGTATTATTTGCATGACTAAATCAATGGTTTAAGATGAGATAAAAACTGCATTTCGCGAATGTCTCAGAGAAAATACATGTACCTTGCCGAAAGCCAACGAAAGATGTGCGGGCCGCCGTGGCCGATCGGTTACAGTCATGGACTACAAATCTCTCAGCCCCTCACCGCTGTGGGTTCGAATCCCGGTAGGGACTTCGGATTTTTCATGTGAGGAAGCCTTCCAGCTGGCTTGCGGTAGGTCGGTGGTTCTACCCGGGTACCTCTGTGTACTCGGGGTCTTCCTCCACCTGTAATTAGCTGGACGTCGCTATATGATTGAAATACTATCGCAGCGACGGTAAACCCCCATACAACAACAACAACGAAAGATGTGCTTATATTATCATTTTGAACAAAACTACACATGTTTCAGATAGCTCGAATGTTTCGGTCGTATTTTTTTGCATTTTGCGAGGTATTTCGACAGGACATAGTGAAACTAAATGCCACAAACAACTACATGTACATTGTACTGGTCAGAGCCAAGTTATACAGCTTCAATTACCGACATATCCAGGAAAAAAGAAAACCATAAGACAAGATAATTGTGTTTCTGGTGGTTTGTCAAGAAAAAAATGGAAGCCAGTAATATTTTAAGATTCATTTACTTGCTCAGGTAATATTTACTGTTTGTATAAATCATGATTCTTAACATAACTGTTTACATGCTTACCATATTATTTTTGCTGTCAGTTTGGCCGCTTGAAACTAATTTATGTTGACATGATATTGTATGTGTGTTGTTGCTTTTTATTGTTGTTGTTGTTTTACGGCTATGTCTTCTCCCGGGTAAACTATATTTTCATACATTTATATGCATTTTTTTATCATTTTTATATAAGCATCTTTAAACATGTAACAATGTCCCATATGCATAAAAAGTTTTGTCATGTAGATCTACATTTAATATTGCATAATGCATAGTTTAACTGTCGGTGGGAAATGAAATAGTAATAAATCAAAGCGCTGAAGGCACTGAAGTTGTGTGTGTCTCTAGTGGATGAGGGTTTGACAAGCTGCAAAAATGCGGGGTAACTTAGTTTTTCCAAATATTAAACTTATATTAAAATAATAAACGATTGTTCATTGAAGGCTTTAGAAATATAGGAGGATTAAGAGTGGCAATGTGCTAATATCAGTGTTTTGGAACAAATTATGCGTTCATCTAATGGCCATGTTAACGCAACGTTAACGCGGGGTTATTGGCATTGTGCGAAAATTTGACCTCCGTTTATTAAATTTACTGTTATAAACAAAAGAAATGAGACAATACTGTTCTCTAAGCACTATCAGCACTTTGATTTGTACTACCGAGCGATGGCACAGTTTCTATTTATAGATGAAACTCAATGGCTCCCTGCTGTGTTTTTAGTAACTTCGATAGCAGATATACACCTGTATCAGCCGTTCTATAGAGCAACAAATAACCCCTGCCTGGAGATATCTCTGATGTATCTGAGATAGCTAGATATGATTATAAGGAGGTTTTACGGATTTTTATCGTAATTCAAACTTTCTATAACCATTGAAACACCACTAAATAACCGAAATCTGCACATCCACCATCCAAATTCAGGCATGAGCCACCTTTGCATTAGAAAGAAACTATATGCACTCCTCCGCGTGAGTGAAGTAAAGTGAGTTACTTAACATACCAGGGAAATAGTTCTTCTGTGCTTTTATACTATATACAATTATTAAGTCGCGCAAAATATTTATTTTTTACTCAAAATTGAGTTTTCACTACTTTGTCTGAATATAAGCATATCTGTATTGTAGAATTCTGTTCAGTCGTTCGGTCACTCATACAAATTTGAGAGGTTATTCGGTTTTAAATGTAGAGAAAAGGACTCTCAGAATGTAGGTACTATAGCTGTGAGTGCATCGTTACACACAACTAAGAACAATATATTCATATAAACGATGATATACAAGCAAGACTTATACCATCCCCGGTGGCCTAGTGATAAGTGCGTCCGCCTCGGGAGCGGGAGGTCGAGGGTTCGATCCCCAGCAGCGACATACCAAAGTCGTAAAAAATGGTACTGGTAAAGCTCCCTTGCTTGGCGCTCAGCATATAAGGGTAGTTCCAGGACTGGTTGGCCCGGTCGTCAGGATAATGTGACTGGGTGTGGTATCATGTCACATGTCTAAGGCGTGATACTGCAGTGTGGCAGCACTAAATCTTCTCATGTAGACATCGTCTCCAAATGACTGAAATACTGTCGGTGGGACGTTAAACAAACCAACCAACAAACAAGATTTATATCATATGAGATCTATATAATATGGTCATAAGTTATATTAATAGCTTCTAATCGTACCGCTGATTCCATTCAAAGGGCGAATAACTTTGAGTCAGTTACGTCATCTTAATGGAACTAGCCAAGAGAATAAAAGACTGTTAGAGACACCCCAGGGATTCGATTGTCGGTCATGACTTATCAAAAAAGTTGATTTATTTGGAGCTCAGTGTTTCAGAGTTGTTCCAGGACGTATTGGTCTGAAATCAGGAAACTAAAGTTGACTGGATGGTATCAATCGAATTCTCTACAACGAAGTTCTGCTGGATGATACTGGAATGTCTTAACATAGATAAATTCCCTACTGAGAAGACATTAACACCGAAGATATCCACTTCGCAGAAACTAACACCTAAACTTCAGCTAACTATGTAGGCGCAGACCAACCTACATGAATCCTTACGTGACATGGCTGCTGTTATTCCAGTCATCATTTATTGCATCCTGTTATTAAGTCAGTATAATTTTATTAAAAACAAAGCTTATACATCTGATGTGTGACGTACGGCAGCAACATAATCAGCGTTGTTATTTATTGGTGTATACATACAAATAAAACATAAGACAATGCGTAATAATCTTTTGAGATTTGAATGTACCGAATAAAGGCAATTCATGTATTAGTTCTATGTAATACTAGGTCATATTTGGCGATAGAAAATAATCAGTAAATTGTTATACATTGTTTTAATAAGCAAATTAGGTCAACAAAAATGCCAAGATTGAATAATGACAAGGAAACTAAGCTATCGGGTGCTTAATGCCAGTACGTTAGTAAATACTGTATAACTGAGTCTTATCGAAGCAAGTGGCATTTTTGAAATCGAAATTAAATGAAAAAAATATCACAGCCACTTCAAATTTTCACGTAATGTCGGAAAGGAATGGGCTGTTCCTATAATTCAATTCTAATTCAAATCTTTATTGCATTAAAACATACATGTTTTATAGCAAATGAAAACATAGAATAACAAATAAACATGGATATACAGAGGAGCACATGATGTTATTTGTGTTCATGTAGAGTGAAAAACAATAACACTAAACATTACCAAGCGTATACATTTCATTTTGTTCATACATGATGCTATTTATTTTTATTGAATTTTTATGTGATTGACATAATAAATGTATTTTGATAAATTCTGAATAACACATTTCGAAGATGACATCAAATTTACAAACTTTTGCTTAGTTGGCAATTTATAATAATATTTTTTAATGTATTCTTTTCTTATCCGCGAGTATTGGTACAAATTAATAAGAGGTGGTATTCTGCCTCTAGCTGCCCGCTGTTACAATTTTTACAAACACGATTGTCTCTACTAACATTGTTATGACGGTCCTTTTCTATTTCTAAATCGTGAGAAGAAGTTATAAATCTGACAAGTTCTGTTCTAAATTTAATTCAGAAATTTCATTAAGATTTAGGATTAATTTTCACAAATGAATGAATGTTTGAATACACAATATGTGTTGCCTAAATGAACTAATAGTTTCTTTATATTACAGGCCCAGTTGTTTCCTTTATAAGTCAAATTTTCTTTAGCATCATTCTTTAACATAATATATGTATCATAATGTATTGACCTCTCACTTGAGGATAAAATTTTCACCCGGTATTTAAAAATCAGTAATGTCTATGAATAAACATTGATACTCGGCCTTACTCGCCATTTACACAAAGTATTATTCTGCAATTCTTTTAAAAGATTGCTTCAACATTTTGACTCACGTGGTTTTGCCCCATATTTCAGCTGAGTACGATAGTATAGGTAAGACAAGTGAATCAAATAAATAAGGTTTTTGTGATATTTGGTAGATCCAATTAGTTATAACATATGATAAAAAGGTTATGAAGAGAAAAAGAGGCGTTTCGTGCGATACGTTTTTGAGTGCGGTTCCAATTTCCGTTTTTGAAAAAGTAAACTCCTAGGTACTTAAATGATTCAACGATTTTAATTCGCGTGTTATATAAATAAAAATTATATGCTGTATGTCTCCCTTTCTCGAAAATCATGATCTTCCATAAATTGCTGTAATTCTCAATATCATTAAGTATTGATTGTAATGATTTGGGGTCGCGCGCTAAAACAGCAGCGTCATCAGCAAATAATAAAAGAAACAGTTGCAAATCTTCGATGTTTATATCGTTTATATTTGTATTTATATGCTCAAGAATATCATTAAGATAGCAAAGACATAATATACTACTTGCTGGGTCACCTTGCTTAACACCGACTATTGACATTATTGAATCAAATTTCATTGGATTTATATTTAACCTGTGATTTTACATTTGTATATATGGATTTTAAAGGATTAATAAATTTCGTACTTAATTTTTCGTTTAAAAATGTTCTCCATAAGAGAAGACGATCTTTTTTATCGAACATTTTCCTTCCCCAATCTATACTGACGGGCGAAAGAAACGCCTCAACGGAATTTGGCGTTATTTTCCTCATACCTATTGAAATTTTAGTGAAATGTAGTCTGTATACATGTACATTGACCGACAATCACGGCAAAGAAAAAATCGTGCGCTTCTATTCAGCCCGATGTCCATTTCCGGTGGCTGCTCATGATTTCCACGTGCACCTCGTGAATGTTTACCACGTGGTGAAATCGATCACATTTTACACAGTAACATGTGCTAGTCGATAGACAATCACAATTTCAGAATTTTCTGATTAAACTTTCGTATTTAAGAATGCCAAGGCTAAATTCTGAAGGGAGAGCTCGCGTTTTGGCCATGCTCGAATGCGGGCGAACGCAAGAACAAGTCGCCAGACGTTTTAACGTCTCGCGTTCGACGATTCGGCGTCTTGTTCGACGTGTTAGAGTAACGGGAACGTTTGCCGATCGGCCACGTTCAGGAAGACCTCGTGTGACGTCTGTAAGACACAATAATTTCATACGTCAACGTCATTTGCGTGACAGGTTTGTGACGGCGGAATCGACGTCGCGTTAAGTAGTCGGTAAACGTGGTCACCCAATAAGTCGTTATACGGTTAGAAGACGACTGAGGGACCGCAGGATTACCTTCCGTAGACCCTACCGTGGTTTAGTTCTAACTTTACGCCATCGTCACAAACGACTGATCTGGGCCCGCAACCATCGCGGTCAGCGTTGGCAGAACGTGGTCTACCAGCACGACAACGCGCGACCACACGTTGCACGTGCCACTCGGGACTTTCTACAGGCGAACAACATTGGCGTTTTACCTTGACCGGCGTGTTCACCGGATTGCAACCCGATTGAACACGTGTGGGATTACCTTGGACGTCGGTTACGTCGACGTCAATCCCAGCCAGCAAACGTCCAGCAACTGACGGCAGCGCTGCACCAGAGTGGGGAAGAATCCCTCGTTATCTGCTACGTAATTTGTGCGGTTCCATGGGACGTCGCCTTGCTGCTGTTGTCGCAAGTAGAGGTGGACACACACGCTACTGATTTTCGAAATGAAAATTCTCCGACCGGTCTATTTAAAATTACGTTTTTTTTTAAACTGTAACAATTTGATGATTTCTTTACGATCATTTTTCAATTAAAAATATTCAAATTTGCAGATGATAATAAGTTTTTGTAAATCTAAATCACGAATACTGAAAAATCGGACATCAAATAGGAATGGGGCGTTTCTTTTGCCCGTCAGTATATAAATGCTACATATAATTTTTGTTTACTTGATAATGTTTTTGAAATAATTGCGTGCAGTATAAATATATAATCCGTTGTAGATTTTTTTAACCCAAATCAAATATGTTAATATTAACCAGCTTATCCAGCTCTGTTCGTTTGAAACATGTTGTGAGTGGTTGGCATACTTTACTCAAAAGAACATGTGCTTTTCGTTTGTGATACTGTGTGTGAGCATTTGACCTAGGTATGAAATATCAATGGGGGAGGAGTTGCATACAATTTTCAGAACCGTCCGTGGTTCTTTACTATAGACAGAACAAATAGTCTGAATATATGCTAATTCCAAGTATAATATATAACAATTTTCTTTGGTTGAGTATATATTTCCCTTTATTGGCGCTCAGCATCTATATTACTAAAAGAACGGCCTGATTTTTATGTCGGATTTTCCATCGTTACGAAAAATCACTATGTACACAGAGTTACACGGTGACTTAGTAAACATTCAGAGGTTATTTCATTTGTGTTTGAAAGCAAATAAAATCGCATAGTTTTCGAGAATTTATGGAGAATCCATCGAAAATGGATAATCTAAAAATTTGGGATAACCGTATAGTTGGTTCTTATTGTTCAAAAATACGTCTACCGTTCTGGGGGAACCTCGACTAGCCGTGCAGCCACGTTACAAGAGTGCTACAAAGCATCGAAATCGGTTTGTGTCCCCATTTTAAATAATGATAATATCTTTATTTCTAGAGGATAACATATTTGGCAATGCCATTCTTCCTTACATATGATAAATGATGAAAATTATTCAAAATATCTACACAGGTACTATTATTTATATTTGAGAGTTATCCAATTTATCTTTCGAGTTTATGTTGTGTGGTGTTTATACGAACCCTCGGAAGAGCGACGCTGTAGCCTCCACGATGTAGCACAAGGTACGCATGAAAAGCATGTATATGACCCTAAGCTGAAGCGACTTCATGGCTGTGTGCAGTATTAAGTGGGGCTCTTGACGTCATTCGTACCCGATTCAATGTAAACGGACAATGGATTTTAACCTGTGCATTTTATTAGCACCATATTATAAGTCTTAGATTTGTCATCTGTTATGTTTTTCTCCCTTTTTTCAATTCGTTTGTCATTCCTGAAGAATTTGTTTATTCTGCTGTGCAGGTCGCAGATATGCATTTGGTCGCAGTAAAACTATTATTGTTCACCGCAATTTTTATAAATTAGTCCATTCTGCATTATATTCCAATGTTGCAATTACTTTCCTTCCCTTTTGAAATAAAAAAAACAACACGTGATAGCGATTAGTCCGTTTTAATTTCGTCTTCTTCGTTTTGTGTGTTAAACTTGATTTATTTGATTTTATTTGAATCATTTATTTCACGCCCTTTTAGGCCATTAAAGGTTAACAGATCACCAAACAACTCCGGGATTCTGACAGTACTGAAACTTTAGTGCAGCGGTGAAAGATGAATGACCATCAGAAAGAAATTGTAAGTCATTCATCACGGAGACCGTGCCCGACCCCAGTGGGAATCGAACCCACATCCCTCGGCTTTACAGCCAAGTGAAACTCATGATCCCTATCTTGTGGCTGGGCACTAACTCATATATCCAGAAGAATCCCAACAATAAAAACATTCCCGCCATTTCGCGGAATTTTTCTCTGGTATACTCATATAAGGCTACTTCCAGATGTCAAAAAAGTGACTGGGTGAAATATCATGACACTTTTTGACGGAGTGATATTGCACTAAAATCTGTCTCGTGTAGTCAAAAGTCCAAAAATGATTGAGATTATATGAGATATATGCGTTAAACCCATGCAGCCTGATTATTGAAATATCTGACTTTGTTGTTAACCGCGCATGTTCGAGCAGTTCCGCCAACTGGACGCCTTTATTTAAATGCATCGGTCGTTTTGGTTTAGAAGTTTTTTATCACTTTGAGATGATTAGTTTGGCAAAATGAAATTTAATTTTGATCAAATGATTCAAAGAGTTTTACATAGAATAAATATATATAAGACGACAAGCATTTCCTTCCCCCTAGGTTTTATCCTTTAAGCTATTTCAGTTTAGGGTAATAAAATGATTATTAGAGACATATTAAGTTATATTCTGTCCCAGTGGTTTTGGGGGGGAAGATGCTAGTGCGTGTATTTAAAATTTCTATTACATACTACATTGTATTACAGAAGACTACCAAAGCTCTTATTTTAATGATATCAGCTTTGTTTTTGTCATTGCATTTGGTTTGTTTGTTTGTTTGTTGGGTCTAGTGTCCCCCCATTGCATGTGGGATGAAATATATTGGGCATCTGAAGTACTATTGATTCATATTTACTATTCCTACTACAGGGAACAATTTTAGAAAATGATTACAGGGTAGTTGCTCTTGCAATACCTAAATGACCCCTCATCACAACGTACCTACTCTGATAATGATAATTTGTCTCAAATTTTGTATAAATCCATACAACCCTGGTAAATTTGGAACTGGCTTTTGGGGGACAAATTGGTGGGCTGGCGCGGGTACAGGTTTTTGTTGTTGTTGATTGTTGTTTTCGGGGGGTCTGTTTTTGTTTGTTTTTTGTTGTTGTTTTTTAAGTATTGGTCAATCTTAAGGGGTGTATGTGCCCCTATCCCCACCTCCTACCCCAATCAATCCTAATTCTTGGTGTACAAGTGTACAAATAGTATTTTTACAACATAAAGCAAACCTGAAAATTGCTCATATGTTTCATGCTTCATAAATATATGAGATGTGTCTTTTTCTAGTATGTCAATTAGAAAACATCTTTATGGCTTAGAAAGTTGTAACATTACCTTACATTTGGGAAGTTGTTGCCAGCGAGGATTGAAGTCACAGCTCTAAAATATGTAGACAATAAAACCCTCCATTAGGCCACGGTGCACTAACTGGATACATTGGTTACTATCTTGTGGCCATGAGTGAATAGCTATTGCCCTTCCATTCAAGAACAGTAACTCTAATGTTATTTTAATGACCATGACCAAACTGCTACTGTATCAATTGGAAATGATAACACATACATGTTAATGTTTCAAGCTATCCTGGATGAAGCTGTGTAATTTTTTAAATCATTTTAAAGCAATGTATAGATAACTTATGTACTTTTTCATTTTATCGACATTTTCTATTTATTTATGTTTTTTACAATGGTAATAACACAAATGAAACTGATGTGAACCCAACCATACACACATCACAATATAATAGATATACATGTTTATCTTATATACATTTCGATTTTATCAGCATCCATTCATTGATATTTTAAACTTGATGCCCAATGGTAACGTGTTGAGCTCAAGGCCTAAGTGCACCATTCACCTCTAAGTGTGTCCTTGACCATGGAGCTAGGGACCCAAATGTTTAGTGCGACACATCGTCTCAAGGAGTCAAATTTAACTGCCATATCGTTTGAGAATCATTTGGTCCAGAGGTAAGTTACAACCCGGAAAAACAAATCTAGCACCATGACCTTTCATTTCTAATTGTGACCTTGACCCAACTCTTGTGTGTGACACTTTGTCTCACTGAGGCCAAGTTATTTGAAAATCCCGTTGTCCATGTCTTAGTTATAGTCAGGACAAGCAAAGGCAGCAACTTGACCATTCATCTCTAAGTGTGACTTTGACTTTGGGACCCAACTCTCGTGCGTGCCACTTCGCTCATTGAGGCAATTATTACTACTATCATTTGAAAATCCTGTGATCCATTAAACTTGCCTTTGACCTACATGACACTTTGTCTCATTTAGGCCAAGTTATTTTAAACTGCAGTCCATGTCTAAGTTACAGCCCAGACAAGCAATCCAACACCATGACATTTCAACTCTTTGTGTGATCTTGACCTTGGAGCTATGGAACAAACTCGTGTACAAACATTTCATTTCATT
>CM037780.1:57855253-57884259 GCA_021229015.1 Solen grandis
CGTAAAATATGTAACTTAATTGACATTTTGGAATGTTAATTTAAATTCATGATTACGTTACACAGCTATGACACGCATATTAGTTTAACGAATTATGTGAGCGTTTCATCAGTTTTACGATATAAATGTAGTTAAGATTTATTAAATTATACACTGTACGATGTTAAATAAAACGAGACTCTGAGCTTAACCATATTTAACCATATTTCAAGTCACTGTATTATATCTAAAGTGACGCCTCACAGCAACCGAACCTAGCAAAATTAAATTGCTATAATCTGACTGCCAAGCATGCATGAAAAATCAGAAGGCTCGTAGAGTCGAGAATATTTTCCAAATATTTATTCTGTCTCCTCGCACAGTGACTGAAAATATAGCATGGCGTTACAGGTGATAACCGTAGGGATCGGCCGTAAACAATTGATGGCAACGCCATTATTATCAATATTTGTTCCAGCCTGAGGCAACAATACATTCTATTTTTGGTTGAACGTGCTAAGTCAAACTTTGTAAATATTAGGATTTAATAATTATGTATTTCAATTAAAAAAAAAAGACAAAAACACCAAAAAAAAAACAACAAAAAAACCCCCAAAAAAAACACAGCTATATTGTCAAATAAAAAAGATAGTTATACAAACAGAAAGATTCAATCAATTCGTATATATGAACCTCGAAATAAGCACGGTCCTCGTGAAATCGTTCCTGTGTAAAATGTATTTTGTGTAGTTTTCAGGTGCTGTTGCGTCAGTTTAGTTTGATTCCACTGACGTTATTTGTCTCCAATGTTCACCATAATAATGCCGTTTTTAATTTCATGAATGCATGCAATATTTTGTAAGGGTACATGGAGATAACCCCGACCTATGCTCTCTATAACGGGGAAATAAATTTCATTTTGAACCTAGAATATAAATTTTGTTATTGTGAATATACTGTAAACTCGTTCAATTTCGTCGGCATTAAATTTCAAAGAATCTAGAATACAGGCCTTTTCGTCGGTACATATATTCGTGGATTCACATTTTTTTTAAACTTAAGGTCTGTTGAATAAACTGTTTTCAAGAGAATACATATTCGTGGATAAATTCGAAATCTACGACCCCTCTCCCACCACGAATATTAATGTTAGTATTTTTCAATAAAAGAATAATTCAATGAGTTCGTGAAAATGAAAAAAAAAGCTATATATGCCGTGAACTTTCACGCACGCATGGTTTCATATGGTACCGGTTATGGTGAGTTTTTGATCATAGCGTAAATTACACAAACTGATTGCTTGAGCTATTAAAACATCGACGGCAAATATAGATCCATCGGTACATTTCTGAGAAAGTTGGAAATTGATAGGTGTGCACATTTCATTTGTCCAATGTTTTGTTGCCTCAAGCTTGACCAAATATCGATAAGTATTGGCAATTGGATATCTTTGGAAATACAGAAAAAAGAGCAGTTGCTGTTGTTTCATTTTTTTTCCAAACCGCATCACCTATAATTTCTCTACGTTCTGAACCGCCGATCAATGACGTGATGATATCGGTAAAGCCATTCTCGAAGTAACTTTCGCCCGTTATCGTTGTCGTCAACAAAACGCGCGTGGCGATTAATGAAACCACTCGACTAGCGTGGATAAGGGATGAGGTCCTCCTAGTGATATAATTTCATTATTTTTACAGCCTGCCTGTAAGTGTTGTTCTATAAGTATCGTTTTTCGCAAACTCAGTTCAATTATTATTATATTTGGCACTGTACCACGCAAAGAAAGGAACGTTTTGCACGTGAAATTGGACAACATATCTCTTTATAGCAGGTTCGCAGGAAAAATCAATTTTACTAATTCTTGTGAGAAACACGGTATGATGGTTACTGGTGGGAGTATATCATATTCAGCATCAGGGCGTATGGCCACATTATAGACTGTTAATTTCTGGAAAGTTATCTGCACTTTACGTGAGACCGGAGCTCGAGCATTCGTCTGGTACCAGCTGTCTGAACTCACCTTACTAGTATTTTAGAATTTGGACCCACGAACTCAGTTTAAACTTGGAGCAATGTCGAAACAGGCGGTAAGTCACTTTATTTTTATCAGTATTTTTTATTTATACAATATTTACTTATTACGGTTAAAAAGTTTTCAATATAAAAATGCATTCGGGTAAAATGTATACTTTTCCTTCCGAAATCAACGCATGTATTACACCTAAACTATTTATTCCATTCTTTTCACTTATTGATTTCAATATGTTAATGTAAAATACTTCAATCATGTTTATAATATAATATGACATAATATAATGTAATGTCTATTATTTCAAAGGGACTGTCATGCCTGTCTTTTTTAAAAGTCGGTGGTTGAACATTTTATCACATAAATGATCATTTTAGGAGTTAACCGAATCTATGGGTATACCATTTTAGCACTCATTCCAGTTAACCCTTTCCCTCATATAGACTCATTTTGACGCACTCAGTAGGTACCACATAAAGCCTGATCTGCAGAAAACCACAGTTAAACTTTACCAAATTCAATTATAAAGTCCTCATTTCCAGACCACTGAGGAGCAGCGAACAGCATAAAACCTGGTCAGCCTGCGAGTTACTCGCAGGCTGATCTGGTTTTATGTTGTTCGCATAGGTCTTTTCATGGTGTCCTCTATGAGGGAAAGGATTAAGACCACACGACATGTTAGTTACCTCTACAGATAGACCCAAACATATTGAACGCCGCTGATCTGCAGTACTGCAATATTGTATATACAATTTCATATCGAAATTCAAATGATTTTTAACGATCGTGACTTATTATTGAACCGCTACAAATATTGAAGAAATAAACAATGCAACCTGATGGAAAAAGGACTTTGGCGATTCTGAACTGCCACTGACAATGATAAATTGGTTACATATCTAAAACTATACCTGGCACTGTCTTCCTGCATGTAAATAGTTCTTTATTTGAAACGCATTAATGTTCAAGATTTACATAAACAATTTATCATAGTTTAATTAGACGCCGCATATAAATTTTTTGATAAATGACAAACCTCGAATCGTTGTCAGTAACGAGTACCGCGCAATATAATTTATCAAGTAGATGGCGCCAGCATCCTTGCTGGTCTTGATAATGTGTTTTATTTACTATATGTTTTATGTTTATGTTTTGTTGACAAGAGAACATACTTGGTGTTTTATAATATGCAATCCTAATGAAGATGGACCCGCACATGATATAGACTGTATGTGACTTAAAATGATACAGCATATGGCTGACTGCCCACGGTGGCCGTGTGGTTAGGGCGTCCGTCCCGGAATCGGGAGGTCGTGAATTCGATCACAGGGCGATAGACACGAAAGTTGTAAATAAAGAGTACTGGTATAGCTCCCTTTGATTTAATTTGATGCTTAGCATATAAGTTCCAGGACTGGTTGGCCATATGTCAGGGTAATTTAACTGGGTGTGGCATCATGCCACATGCCTAAGGCGTGATACTGCTGTGTGTCAGCACTTTATCTGTCTCAAGTAGGCATAGTCTCCACATGACTGAAATACTGTCGGTGGGACGGACGACAAAGAAACACGTTTATATGGCTACCAAAATAGAAGTGTGTTTCTAAACCAATACCAGATCTTTGATACCGGGAGCCATTTATCTCAGTTCATAATAAACTACCAACCAGGAATATGCTGCTGGAACCAGCGCTTAATTTATCTTTTCCAGCATTGATTAATTACCTCTCGCCTACTAAATTCTGTTAGTGGTTACTTTGTCGTTGCAGTATTTTGAAAATGTCTCCGGAAAGACATGAAAATACAACAGCCCTGTATTATAAGGCAATGGCCGCCTTAAATATCATCTATTGTACGCACAAATCAATTCATTGCAATGAATCAGTTTTTTTCATAGTCGGTATACATGTACAGTTGAACCTGTATTAGCGACCATATGTCTTAAGCGGTCAATCTGCATTTAGCGGTCATTTTCAAAATTACCAAACACAAATTTTGGTATTATGTTTAACCTTCATTTCGTGGTCATAGAGGTTAAGCGGTCACTTTCTTTTGTTCTCTTGACCGACCGTTTAAGACAGGTTTGACCGTTTCTTTAAACGTCAAAATTAATCATGCACACATATATTTGACCAGCTATAGTCTTTTACAACATTTGCAATATTGTTGATATCAGAAAAAAAAATATAGCCATAAAAACACACCTACAAAACATATATGAATATGCTGATTGATTAAAAAACTTTAATGTTCTAAAATAATAAAACATTTGTTATTATGTACAGTTGAAACTTTAGCGGTCACCTGTATAAGGCGGTCAATCTGCGTTTAGCAGTCAGTTTTAATATTACCAAACTAGTATTTTGATATATGTTAAACTTTCATTTAGCGGTCATTTCTGTTAAGCGGCCACTTTCTATTGTTTTCATGACTGACCGTTTAAAAACAGGCTTGACTGTATTATGTTTTAAACACGAAAGCACGAAACACACACATCCACACATACTGTGCAAAATGTTCGCTGACTTTGCGTTTTGGGGGCATAAAACAGCAAGTTCATGTAGATTGATTGCTTGATCCTGCTTGTGTCTCTGTAGGCGTGTTAAATGTCCACATAATGGGTCTCAAAGGATCTCTAGTTTGCTTATCGCATGGAACATAGCCCTCTCCATAATCCGTACTTATTGCATGCCAAGCCAGAATCCCCAGGTGTCAAGGAATGCACTCAACATATCAGTCCTATTCCATACATACAAATTTAAAATTGACTTTGTTTTTCTTAGAACAGAATGTGAGTTGACATGTTTAGATATACTGCCTCACATTTAGTCGAGTCTTTGTGTGTCTTGCCTAGCCTCCTACATTATGCAGTGTTCGACAGAAGGGAGATCGAGATTATGACGTTTCAGCATTTCATGTTTCAGGCCAGTTCCTGTTGTAATTTGTGTGCTAGTCACCTTGAGTCCGAGTAGTTCCCAAGTAAAAAGTAGACAGCTACAGTCATGGGCAAATTAGTTAGGGAAAATTGATTCCTGTAGACATACATTTACTTGCGTGTAATCTTCCGTCGGTATTACATGACCTGTTTATGATACGGATTTTCGAGGGCGACACAAGGCAAGGTAGTCATTCATTGATAGAAAAGGTCATAGGAATAGGAATATAGGAACTACTTATATTATAAATATAAACAATAAGTAATAATAAATGGCCTACAAAAGAATAGTTATTGTTCTAATAAATGACGGCTAAAAATTATCCAAAAGGTGTGAGGGGATCGCTACTTTTTCGCTAATTCTCCATTTTCGTGCAGAAATGAATAGACCATTTCGCTGTGAAATCAGACGTAAACCTACGTAAATCAAAGAGCACTTCCCGAATACCTAATATACCTGCTGGTGTACACTTGCACGCATTGTTCAATGGGAATAAACATACATTTGAGATTTTTCCCCCCAGTCACTGATTGGTCAATTTAAATCAGCGAGTTATACTAGGTAATTCCGATCCTCTGGTGATGAAATGGTCTATAATGGACAGAAAACCGAAGTAAACAGACCTAAACATTTAGGCAAAAATCTTTCAAGTAATCTGTCATGGCATAACCATATAGGCTATGTCCAATCAAAAGTATTGAAACGTAGAAATAAAACCAAAAAATAATCTTTATTAGATTGTTCAACATTAAATACAATTAATATTCCTTTTATCAGACCTGAACAAAATGAAGATGTAATAACAATACCTGTGTTATTTGTGTACTAAGCCAAACTGAAATGGGACAAGAAGAACTCTTACACGAACTATTAAACTTTGTTTTTATTAAAAATATAGAGACTGAAATCCGTTGAGATTATCTTTAAGGTAAAATTCCTGTAATGGTTCCGCTACGTCTTGGATCACTTAACCTCTACCAAGATAACCAAGGTACCCTAGTGAAATATTAGGAAACCCTTGTTATCTCCATGAAAGACCATGAGGTCCGAAATGTAGCGGAACCATTACAGGGACTTTACTCCAGTCGGGGAGAAGAAAAATGAATTAATATTTTATAGAATATTTCATGGCTTAACACACACATACTCCCGAGTTTGACATAATTTATACCAAATCATAATCTTAGAAATAAGAATTACATCCTAAATATTTTTGCCCCTACTATAACTCATATCTTCAATTTTACCGGAATGGAACAATTTATGTCATGCAATAAACCACTTCTCAATCAAAATTGTAAAATAACACTAAATCATTAGTTCCACAGGGACAGAAACCGCCAAGTATATCATGCTAGATAACGCTAGATAATGCAGTCCTTTGAATTATACTCTATCCATGGAAAATGTTAACATTCCTCTTCGTGACTGTTGTGTAATAGCAACTGCTGATCATTTGTTCGTTTTGTATGTTAGACATATCTTCTTTAATGAAGTATGTCCTATGCGAAATGGAAATTACAATTTATTGAAGTTTTGCGACACTATATTCCCGATGATGTTAATGCGAACATTTTTGATGCAGTGCAAACTTATATTAAGTCATCTGAATGTTTTGAAAAAAATACTGTGAAATTATTAATTTCTGTTTGTAATAAATTTCGTGGAATATTTAATAAATAATTTCGTCGGTACATATATTCGTGGATTCAGGTCCTAGAACATGTGAGGTCTACTACATTAATAATTTTTGTATAATATTCGTTGATAAAGCTGTCCACGAAATCGATGATAATAAATGATTCTACAGTTGTATACACACAAGACGCCACACAGTCAACTCCCAATGCAATCACCTGTCTTTCTTCTAACATCTTCCAGTACTTTTTTTTCTTCCTTTTATGTCAATTTATTGATCAATTTTTACCGTTGTTCTCATTTAAAACGTTACTTCGTTGATATGTTTCCTTCCGTAATTTCATATAGTTTATCGATGTATTCATTGTTGGACGTTTTATTTATTTATTTATTTTATTTATTTATTTATTTATTTATTTATTTATCTTTTTTCCGCCTAGGTTGTCCTTTTAATGTAATCTGCTAGAAATACTACGAATATATCCTTCAATTGAATTGCTTAATTGAATTTGGGTAGTTGCTTAAGTGGGTCAACCTTTACATTAAGCCGTTGACCTTATAACCTTGACCTTAAGCATTGACCTACATTTGATGAAAAGATGACCGAAAACTCCCGACCATAACACCATCAGATAGTGATTACAATAATTTGTTATAAAGACCACGATAAGATTTCATCTATGGTTTTAATCTTTGATATTGTGTATATATATCTTTGATTGAAAAGTTTTAACTAAACAATCCGTTCATTAAGTTGGAAAACATAATCATATCTTTATCCCATTAACATATAGTAAATTAAAATGTTTTGATGTATGTTGGCAATATTCAGGACATTCTTTAATCAATTGTTCAGAGCAATTATCCTCATATTGATTGGTTTGTCCGACCGGCGACACATTAACTCTATACCTGAGGCTGAGAAAATACGTCATCATGAGTATTCAATTACAGCAAAAACAATGATCATTTTTTTTTTCTTTTTGCAAATTGTTTGAGCAAAATAGTTCTCCAGTGAAAAATAAAAGGCATATTTGTGTTATAATATCGACCGTCATTAACGGCGTCCTCTTGCTACAAAAGCCTAAAACAACATCAACCTTCCGATAACAGCCACCTTCCACCTTCACATAATAGCCATCTCCTAACAAAAATCACCTCCCAACAACTTACAACCTATAAAACAACTTTACCCTAACCAACGACAGCCAGCTCCCTTTAACAGCGACATTCCTACAACACCCAACTTTCTACAACAGCGACATTCCTACAACAACCAACTCCCTACAACAGCCACATTCCGACAACAGCAGACTTTCTACAACAGCCACATTCATACAACAGCCAACTCTCTACAACAGCAACATTCATACAACAGCAGACTCTCTACAACAGCCAGCTCTCTACAACAGCAACATTCCTACAACAGCCAACTCTCTACAATAGCGACATTCATACAACAGCCAACACTCTACAACAGCCACATTCCTACAACAGCCAACTCTCTACAACAGCAACATTTCTACAACAGCCAACTCTCTACAACAGCAACATTCCTACAACAGCCAACTCTCTACAACAGCGACATTCCTACAACAGCCAACTCCCTACAACAGCCACATTCCTACAGTAGTCAACTCTCTACAACAGCAACATTCCTACAACTGCCAACTCTCTACTACAGCCACATTCCCATAGCAGCCAACTCTCTTCAACAGCAACATCCTACAACAGCCAACTCTTGACAGCTGCCTCATTCCTACAGCAGCCAACTCTATACTATAAATACATTCCTACAACAGCAAACTCTTTACAATATCCGAATTCCTACAACAGCCAACTCTCTTCGACAGCCGAATTCCTACAACAGCGAACTCTCTACAACAGCCACATTCATACAACAGAAGACTCTCTAAAACAGCCACATTCTTATAACAGCAGACCCTTTACAACAGCCAAATTCCTACAACAGCCAACTCTCTTCAACAGCCGAATTCCTACAACAGCCAACTCTCTTCAACAGCCGAATTCCTACAACAGCAGACTCTCTACAACAGCCGAATTCCTACAACAGCCAACTCTCTACAACCGCCACATTCCTACAACAGCCAACTCTCTACAACAACCACATTTCAAACAACAGCCAACTCTCTACAACAGCCACATTCCAACAACAGCAGACTGTCTACAACAGCCACATTCCTACAACAGCCAACTCTCTACAACAGCCACATTCCTACAACAGCCAACTCTCTACAACAGCCAAATCTCTTCAACAGCAACATTCCTACAACAGCCAACTCTCTACAACAGCCACCTCTCTACAACAGCCACCTCTCTTCAACAGCCACATTCCTACAACAGCCAACTCTCTACAACAGGCAAATCTCTACAACAGTCAAATCTCTTCAACAGGCACATTCCTACAACAGCCAACTCTCTACAACAGCCACCTCTCTTCAACAGCAACATTCTTACTACTGCCAAATCTCTACAACAGTCACATTCCTACAGAAGCCACATTCCTACAACAGCCAACTCTCTACAATAGCAACATTCTTACAACAGCCATATTCCTACAGCTGCCAACTCTTGACAACAGCCACATTCCTATATCACCCCACTCTCTACAACAACCACATTTCTACAGAAGCCACATTCCTACAACAGCCACCTCTCTTCAACAACAACATTCCTACAACAGCCAAATCTCTACAACAGCCACATTCGTACAACAGCAAACTCTCTACAACAGCCACATTCCTACAACAGCAGACTCTCTACAACAGCCACATTCCTACAACAGCCAACTCTCTACAACAGCCAAATTCCTACAACAGCAGACTCTCTACAACAGCCACATTCCTACAACAGCAGACCCTCTACAACTGCCACATTCCTACAACAGCAAACTCTCTACAACAGCCACATACCTACAACAGCAGACTCTTTAGAACAGCCACATTTCTACAACAGCAGACTCTCTACAACAGCCACATTCCTACAACAGCAGACTCTCTACAACAGCCACATTCCTACAACAGCCAACTCTCTACAACAGCCACATTCCTACAACAGCAGACACTCTACAACAGCCACATTCATACAACAGCAGACTCTCTACAACAGCAAAATTCCTACAACGACCCTTATTTCTTTATAGACACCACTTCTGTGAAGCAGGGTTACTTGTAAACTGAAAAAAAAAAATGGAACACCGTTCTAACCAATATGCTTAACATTGGAAATATATGGTATTCTGTGGCTGTTAAAATGACCACTGTCTGTCACAAGATGCTAATTATGGAATCTGTCGGATCTGTAAGTCGACAGTTTGTTACCCCCCTTTCAAGGCGGGTCGTATTTGCCGTATATTAATTATGATGATTATTTAATCTTAAGAATATCTATATTGTCATATTTATTTGTTCATTTTTTTAACATTTACGGTCGGCACTCAGTACAAAAAAAACGTCTTATTTTAGCCTTAAAAGACTTTCTGTGTGCTCGTGACACAAAAGACTCCTGCTTCAAACTCATAGGACTTCGGACTTTTATTTCATTCTGTCATTTGCATTTTGCGGTAAATTGATCATTTTTTGTTTAAGTAATTAAATTAGCATTTGCAGTCCAATTGTGTAAAACTTGTTTTCTGTCAACAGCCATGATGTTTGTGTTTGTTTTGTTTGTTGGATTTAATGGCCCTCTGTCATATGGAGACTATATCTACTTGACAGATATAGTGCTGCCACACTGCGGTATCACACCGTAGACATGTGGGGCATGATAGCATACCCATTTACATTATCTGGACACCGGGACAACCAGTCCTTGAACTATCCTTATATGTTGAGCGCCAAGTAAGGGCGGGGGGAGGGGGTATACCAGTACCATTTTTTCAAGTCTTTAGTATGTCGTGCCCCCCCCCCCCCTCCCCCCCCCCACACACACACACACAAGAGCATGCCCAATGTTGCTGACCATGTAATTAAAATGACAGATAAATAGCCAGTGAGGAATGCAATTCGTGGTCAAAACCCCATTGAAACACTTTTACGAAACGTTACGGCCATCCCGTTCCAAGTTCAATTTCCCTTTACAACAAGGTATTAAGTGATTTTAATTGCATCAAAGTTCCAAACATTATCTACCGTATCGAAAACTATACATTTTCAGCAAATGTTTTCAAAACAAGTCTATTTGTCAGGTGTGATTTATTTACACGGCAATCGGGACAAAACTTTGAATTCATAATTTCTATACCTCTTCCCCTGTATCGAATAATCTTCGTATTTACCCGGTCGCCGTACTAGTAGTCCTAGACTTTTCGATTTAAACTAAGCACCTGCATTTTGAGCAACCGTTTCTTTTAATTGAAAACTGAATTACCTATCAATTTTGTATAAATTATCGAACTATTTAACGAAATTTTACAACACAAGTATGCTGAGATTAAGTTACAGTGTTGAAAACTCAATTTTGAGTAAATAAAATAAATATCTGAGGACACAATAATTGTGTGTGGCATAAAAGCAGAGAAGAACTAATTTATCTGTGATGTTGCGTAACTGTCACTTAACCATGCGGAGGAATATAATTTCTTTTAAATCAAGGGCGGCCCGTATGTGACTTTGGATTGTGAATGTGCAGGTTTCGGTCATTTATGGTGCTACAATGATCCATATAGAAAGCTTAAATTCCGATACCAATCCGTGTAACTAACTAATAATCACATCAAGCTAAGGACATCAGATACCTCCAGGGGTTATTGGATGCACTATAGAATTGCCGATACCTGTATATCTGTTAATGAACCACTGATATTTGCATTTATAAGTAGACTGCTGTCGCGCGGTTATATAAGATATTGAGAATTCAAATCAAAGCGCTGATAGTGCTGAGAGAACAGTATTGTCGCTTTTCTTTTGTTTATCAAAGTAAATTTAATCAACTGGGTCAAATTTTCAAGCAATTGACAAAAATCCCGCTTTAACATTGCATTAACAAGGTCATTACAAGAAATGAAAGATGAACTCACCATTTGTTTCAACGGAATGTTAATAACTAACACATCGCCATTTCTATATCCTACAATTTATAAGATTAATATCAAATATGCATATCTAACCAAAAGAAAACAAATCTAAAAGAGTAAGCGTTCATTATGTTGATATAAACTTGGTATCTGTCAAAAACTAAGTTACTCTGCAGCTCGTCAA
This sequence comes from Solen grandis, assembly GCA_021229015.1. Lineage (NCBI taxonomy): Eukaryota > Metazoa > Mollusca > Bivalvia > Adapedonta > Solenidae > Solen > Solen grandis. The sequence goes on from CM037780.1 coordinate 57,867,055, forward strand.
ACCCTCTTCCACTTGACACACACACAACTTCAGTACATTCAGCGCTTTGATTAATCACTTAGTCTGTAAAATTATGTCATTACCGACCAAATTCTTATCAGTTTCACCACAGGAACCTGATATTCAGTCAAAAAAATAAGACGTTTAAATTACTGGTAAGGATATATTTTGAGATATAATTAACCTCTTTAATTGTCTAGATTAGAAAAATCCTTTTGTACAGCTGTCCCAACAATTGTTCCTGTATTGGAGAGGTGGGTGGGTATGGAAGGCATTTCATTTCTGGTGTTTATTTATATAGAGAGAGGTCGACCTTTTATATTTATTTTACTGAATATCGGTGTCCTGTGGTTTCATGTATGACATTAATAGTGCTCTACAAGCTGACACTTGGAATGACATAATTTTATATATGAATGTTTATATGCATGCAATATTTACCGCTCGCTGGCTATGTGTTTACAAAAATTAAAATATACATTTATTCCGATAAACATTTAAACCTAGGACGCCAGTACCAATTGACAGTCATAAGAACACAATGTCCGATATTGGCTGAATCATTAACTTCATATTTGTCAAATATGCTATTTTCTTGACAAATAATCCATGAAAAATACAGAACATGGTATGGCGGATTTTAAACTCAAATCGATACCATAATCAATACGATCGATCCCCGGCTTTGACTTGTGTGGAAAACATTATTGCGGAAATGATAAACAATTTCTGTGAATGCTGATAATGATACAATTTAAGCTTGTAATTCGTCAGCAATTATGACATCGGTCAGGCGTTTTACGGCGCCGCTACGTGCTAATATTCGAGATAGAATGTAGGAATTAGTGCTAATGTTGCGGCTAGGATGCTTCAGTTAGTGCCAATGTTGCAGAAAATATTGCGCTGATGTTACCACTTGAATTTCGTATTTTGCACTAATTTCACAGCTGGAATATTATAGTTACTGATAGTATTTTGTGTTAACTTGTCTGAACGGTCTGGGTACTTTCTTTCTTAGTTATAAATAAGATATAAAGGCAATGATTATGAATTTTTCTTGCGAGTTTACAGACTGTTTGATAAGAAGATGAAATTAGTTAGAAAAACCCTGGCGTTTTAAAGAATTGCCACTCCTAACCTACAAGTATAGTATATGTACAGTATAGTTCCAACCAATTACCATAAACAATAAATCAAAGAAAGTCACGCCACATCAGATAGCAATGTATTCTGCCTGCTGCTGTTACTTAGACTTATTGTTTCAATTCTTCGTATTCCTCTCATGACCACCTGAACAGCAGGTTCACTACATCAAAACATCTACATCGCCTGATAGTTCAATCCTCTCATAGCATGAGTGTATTTCTTTTTATTTTTTTATTGTTACGTCCCACCGACAGTATACGCTGAGCGCCAACAGGGAGCTCTCAGTACCATTGAAACGACTTAGTTTGTCGCGATCGGGGATAGAACACACGACCTCTACTGTATTTTGACCCATAACATGTACAAGAATAGACATACCGTCCCACCAGGGTACAGTGGTCGTGGCCATGGCAACATTATTACAACTGAATGACAGTCAAAATAGTGCATATGAGGTGATATACTGGCTGATTAGTACTCTTTCTCCTACCACACACCGAAGTCTCTCAGAAATCTATGATTAATAAATTTGTATAATTCCAATCGATTTGAAACCATCTAAAGGGGGAGGTAATTCAATAACTCTGAACACTAAATATCCACCCTCTTTTAGACTTGTGCTAGAATACTGCAGTTTCTGCCAAGGTTGCATTCTTAAAGGTTTTTTTTCTAAGGATACACATGTGCAGAATGTGTTAAAGTGTATTCAGACTGATTTTGTTTGATCTTAGGTTACTGCTTGTGCAACGGTTGAATTCAGGATCTTCTTTTTCAGGGTTGTAGATTTGCTAAGGTTGTATTCAGAATGTTTCTGTTTGTTCTAAGGTTTCAGTTTGGGCTAAGGTAGCAATCAAGATGTTACAGTTTCACTTTATGCATAGATTGCATCTCGGTGTAGTTTATGTTAATGCTAGAACGTAGAATATTGCAGCTATAATTCTGCAGTTTTTGCCTAGCTTGAAGCCAGATACTCTTAAAATTTCCAAAAGCTTGCAAAAATGTTTCAGTTTATTTCAGTTGTAGCTACTCTTTTGCGCTTTGAGCTTATGCCGTTGATAAAATAAATTCTGCAGTTTGTTCCTATGACGTAACAAGAATGTCGCAGTTAGTGTTATTAAGCGTATTGTTCAGGCGACGTGTTACAGTTCTTACTATGAATCCGAATCCGACTAACGGACGTGTTTTGTGTCTTTATTGTAGATATAAGACAAAGAACCAGTTCTTGCGAACATTTTCAGCAAAAATATTGCCGCAAAAAAATGGATTGTTTGCGTATGTTACAGTTTGATGTCAAAGTTTTAACCGATAAAGCAGCAAATTGTTCTGTCTGTAGAAGTAGCAGCATTGTTATTGTTCTTATGACTGCGATGTATCCCCAAAGAACGATGCTTGGGATGCGTTCTTTTATGACATTGATCTAGATACGAATGGTATCAAAAATAAACGACTTTGTGATGGGTTGTTGCAAGTTTATAAGATAATAACGAATAATCAGAGCAGTGCTTATTGAAAAAACGTTGTCAGCTTTGACGATATTTATGTTAAATATCGCTGGGTTAGTGAAAAACAAAACACAATTGATTTCTCAAAAGGAACTGTATGTTAGACGTCGATGAAGATTATTTTGCTATATGTGTATTACTGCCATCATATTATTTTATGATTCGGTTTCTTTTACCGTCAATCCTGTATTATTGGTAATCTCTCAGTAAGATCAAACCTGTGAAAAAAAAGGCAAATGTCTGGTTTTCCAATTATAAAGAATTAAATTCATACTAAAGCCAACCTTTGAACAAAGGTTAGAGGTTCCCCCAATTATAGGATTCCCTGATTAACAACCTGTCTGTGAAAAAAAAGGTTGGTTAAATTAAATTGAGATTCTCTGAATAACGACCAACCTGAGAACAAAGGCCATTGACTGGATGCGATTTATCCGCAGTTCTTGTATTACTATTGTTCAAGAAATATAATTCGACGTTCGAATTCAATTTCGTCCATAAATCACATCAGGATTACAACAGAAACATACCTTTCTTACACAGGAGGAATCTCTCTGGTATAGATGAGACAACACAATTCTGTCATTTGTTTCCTATTCACGAGATCTGGGTATTTAATTTCGATGTGGATAATCCGTGCTGTCAACTTCACTGGAACTTGATATTATCTTATAAGAACAAATTTAATTACACAACTGGTCTCCTTGTATACTGTGTACTTCAGGAATTTCTTAATCAAATCTCCTAGTCAGTTCTAAAAGCTTGAGATGGAAAACTAGATGAACTGATTTGTAACGGTATCAGAGAGGGACAGATATAGAGCTGTATAAATAATACAAACTCATAAACTCAGTTGTTTTTGTTTAATTCAAATTATGAATAACTACTGATAATACAGGAACACACATTATTTGTCAAATTTCTCCCGGAAAATTATAAATCAGTTTTAAAAATAAAGACAAAGCACAGACGTTATTGACGCGAGCACACGAAAATTGCGCTTTAAAAAAGATCAGATACGTACGTACACACTTTAGAACCGAGAGCTGTGTAATATGATGAGTTGTCTCGAACACGACTGAACAGCAAAGAACCTACATGCATTTGAGAAGACTTCTGAATAATTTCACGGTCTGTAGACATACTTAAGCACAACTCTTCGCAACGAGCCTTGACATTAAGTAAAAAAAATGCCAAGAAAAGTAAACTTATGATTTCTGACAGCTGCGTATGGCTATTTGCAAATGTTCATCTAGTGCGTGTTATGATGCCGTCCGTCAAATGACGTCAAACGTCAGTAGGAACCCGTGATTACACAGGGACGAGGTCCACCCGCCCCCCAGATTGTAGGTCGGGAGAAAGATTCGTGGCACTATGCTATTATTTGACCGTCTTTACAGCGCTCCAAAACCGTGGCACATTTTCGTTTGTTGATATTGGAAATGAAGAAGGGGACTGAAGCAAACCGCAGCCCACTGACACTAGAACCGTATAATTGCCAATTTCATTAGTAGTAGTACGATTTTTTTTTGTTCTTTGGTTATGTATATTGAAAAAAAAATTAGGGGGGGGGGGAGCGACGTGAGAATGTAGGAAATCGCATGCGTGTTACGTCATCAAATCAACATCGCCAGACAAAAACAACAACAAAAAAGAAAAAAAAAAAAAAAAGAAACGGAATTGGATAGTGGAACAGACTTATAAAGGGTTAAGGTTGCCTATTAAGAATATTTTTAGACTGATCGAACCGTGCATAGAATATAATGGTAGCATCCATTTTGTACAAAGTGCGACCTCCGTAATCTAGTGATGTCAGATTCTGTTCCTTACCATGTTAAATATACAGTACACAGGGACAACAAAATCATAATCAAGCTTCCAATGAAATTGGTAATTCAGTTGTTTTAGTACCAGTGCCGCAGTCCTGCTGGGAAATGAAAAAAAATATTTTCAAAGAACGCATTATTATAATTTAGTGATTATTAAGGAAGGGATGCAACAACAGATATATTTAATCCTTCTTGTCATGTACATTCGTGAAAAATTAATGAAATATAGCAATTAAACGCTAATATAGGATGCGAGCCCTAAAGTACATAGACAGACTTCATAACAGAATTACATTACTCCGGGAACACATTGTTCATTATATTTTCATTGCTGAAACTGAAATTTTTCTTTTAAGGAGTGATTACTTTCAGTAATGGAGAGTTGATATCAAGAGAGAGAGAGAGAGAGAGCAATGAGAGGACGCTTCATTATATTCATGTAATAAACTTTTCGTGTCGGGGTTTGAATAATTTAGATGGAAGTTACTTATTAACTCATTTAGGATATTTTCAGTTAATCCACCTCTCTTTCTCTCTCTCTCCCCCCCCCCCCCGCTCTCTCTCTCTCTCATTTTCTCCTATATAACATTGTTAGTCTACCCACCCCTCTCTCTCTCATTGTCTTCTATATGATATTTTCAGTCCCTCCACCCTTCTCTCTATCATTACCCCCTCCCCCTGCCACATATATTATGCATCCCAACTCTCTGCCAACACCAGAAGCATGTATGTACGTCTCATATCAATACGGTACGACACTCCTATCCATTATAGTATGTACGTATATCAGACGGAAGAAAAAGCTTTTAACAAATTTGATTATAGACGCTATACAATCCCACATATGTGCACATCAACTTATATGTTCATTGGTGTATGTTTTATATGCTATACAATATTCAAAAGGCACCACCAGGCAAATAGTATTGTGCAAATGTTTTCCATATTTTTGTACATGTTTTTTTAGATTATCGATACAAGTAATACGGATTTTGCAGCTCTCTTTATGGTAATATATCATGATCAAGGCACCTGAAGTATTGAATAATTGAGAGCTCCAACGAACTTGTGATAGGTCTCCCTCTACCAACACATACCGCAGGATCGTCAATTTTCGTGGGGATTGAATTCTTCGATTTTCGTGGACGACTTAATCCATGAATATTAATCCCCACGAAACCTTTATTCTCAGTTGATAGACCTTGTATATTTATACAAAATTGACTTTACAACAGATTTAACGAAAATAAATGATTTTAGAACTCGTGTCTCAGTCTGTAGAAGTCGGGTTTATGCAGGGCAACGTTCCCTGTTGGCAAACATCATTGCCATATCAATCGGTAATATGGCTTACATTTTGCTGAATTTACAGACATGTTTATACAGAATTCGCAAAGTTAAGAGGAGTGGAAGCAACTCGGTACAAACTAAAAACATTAACCACAACAAAACAATCATCAATAGAATTTACGCTTCTGTATAGCCATGACATAAACCGATATATGAGCTTGCAGTATAATTTGAACCATTTCAGATATCATTTAACTAAATTAAATGTGATACATATATATTCATTTAAAAAAATACTCATCACAAGTTAATCAATCAAATATTGAATTATAATTGCTTAAAAAGCCTTCAGTGCAGAAGCAAGAATCCATTGACTTATAGATATAGCTATTTTCTCTAAGTCTATATAGGCTTGCATTCACTTTAAAATTTCGACAAACACTTCATGGACCATGAAACTTTCATTAATTATGGATAATTTACTTTTAAATTAAATCGTTTGTATACTACACACAAAGATCAAGGTATTAAATGTTTATATGTTTGTTTGTTTGTTGGGTTTAACGTCCTACCGACAGTATTTCAGTCATTTAGAAACGATGTCTACTTGAAACAGATATAGTGCTGCCACATTGCAGTATCACGCCGTAGATATGTGGCATGATACCACACCCGGTTACAGAATCCTGACACCGTGCCAACCAGTCCTGCAACTACATATGCGCTATATGCTGAGCGCCAAGTTAGGGAGCTATAACAGAACCATTTTTTACGACTTTGGTATATCGCGGTCGGGGATCGAACCAACTACCTCCCGCACCCGAGACGGACATTTCCTGTTTGTAACCAGAAATTTTGTCAGTGGAATACTATAAAGAACAGTTGTGTATGTATTCACGGAGCAATTACAGACTCTTATTAGAAGTGATGGGAACTAACATCCTTTATCAAAAAATCATGAGAGGATCAAAACTATCTGTTGACGATACAGTGAAAATACAAAACGGTTGTATAAGCTAAAGCGAAACGTGAATCAAATGTGTTTCTATGTATCGGTTATTTAACAGTATGATATTAATAACAAATAAAAAAAAAAAAAGTTTAAAGTATATATTGTAATTCAATAAGTTGAAAGATTGTTCAGATTCTGTCAAGTAGAAAATGAAAGAAACAAAGAGGTAAACAACATAATTCACAACAAAACAATGTTTTAGTTCATTAAATATGTCTTAAAATTGTAATTTTTCATATATCTGAAGGGAATAAAGGCATATATACCTATTACTTATAAAGGCAATGCTTAATTGATTCATGTTTACATTGTTTTCTAAACATCCGAAGATTTGTCAGTGGGACGAAAAACTATGTTCGATATTGTTAACAATTAAAATACTGCAACAAAACTACAATATTCAATTTGAAGTGAAATCGCTGGCTGAAATTTGTCATCTTTATCTAAGCGGCCTCCCGGGAGGGAGAAAGTCTAGGAAAGACATATTCTGGCGCAATGGATTGGCTGCACATCTGTAAGCGATCTCCTGTGTTGAAAATTGCTTGGGTGACTTCTAGAACGACATTGAATTGACACGGGGTCTGACCGATCCAATCTTACGTTCCGGGCAAAACATGTTAGCAGGAGATAAAGACATGTCCAATCTAGCAAATATCAGATTTGGGTTATCATGCTAAATTCCATTATTAGACTTGCCATTTCTACATGTTTTGACTACTCTGTTAGTTGATTATGATGGGTTGAATATTTATTGACTTAACAGAGAACTGTTCACACCATTATCAGACTGCAGATTTTGGTCTGCACAGATCGCAAAGGCAGTAACAAGTGCCCACAGCTATATATAGCTCTGGACACAAGATGTAGTAATTTGAACTGTTTTTATAAAGGATACTATCACCATAAACATTTCCATTTAAAGAAGAAAACATTTTTTGATTTGTTTCGCAAACATGTGTTTACAATCATTTGGCGAATGCGTATCTGAAGGCGAAATGCGAAAAATTGAATTCTCGCCTGGCGGGTTGGCTGGGCGCTAAGCGAAATGACGAAAAGACGAAATATTGATTTTTCGTGTTGCGGGGCGAGATTTCGCAGCGAAATGCGAAATATTGGATTCTCGCCGGGCGGGTTTGCGGGGCGCCAAGCAAAAAGTCAAAAAAGACGAAATATTGATTTCTCGTGTGGCGGGGCGAGATTTCGCCGCGAAATGTCGAAATCTCGGGGCGAAATTTCGGGGCGAAATGACGAAAACACGCAATGTCGAAATTTTGGGGCGAGATTTCAGGGCGAAAAGTCGAAATATTATGTTTCGCGGTGCGGGGCGAGATTTCGTGTTTTCGCTGCGAAATCTCGCCCCGAAACTTCGACTTTTCGTGTTTTCGACTTTTCGCCCCGAAATCTCGCCCCGAGATTTCGACATTTCGCTGCGAAATCTCGCCTCGAAACCCGCCACACGAAATGGCAGAAATCAGCCACCATATTTTTGTGGTAGTATTCTAATTACATTTTCTGTCACCATAAAGCTCGACAAGTATGAAAAAGAATGCAAGATAAAGAATGAAGTTAAACACGTTAATATGATATTGACATGCCATTTTTTCTTGAAACATAAACTTCAAAACTCTTTAATGCGGGTTTATTGAAAAATATTTTATTTTATTCCATATTCATCTGTATATAACCCAAGTTTTATACAATGCTGACATTTTTAATACATTTCAGTGTTATTATTTTTTTCCATATCATGCATTATCTTAGATGGTAACCGGAATGATAGAACTGTTTGTCTCAGCCGACATCCCCGGGGTTTGTTTTGGGATATAATTTGATGGAAATACAGAAATGAATGTGGACATGTTAAAAGCTTTAGATACAGCGTTTTATATCAATGTGGACCTGTTTGAGAGAAATAAAGACACAGAAAGAGAAATAAAGTAAATTGTATGTGTGGGATATTTGTTTGTATGAATGTGTATGTGTAAGAGAGAGAGAGTGAGAGAGAGGGAGAGAGAGAGAAAGAGAGAGTTCAATTAGATCAAACTTTATTCATTTTACATCGAATACAAAACAAGTTCTCACAACTTAAATTAATCATTCTCGGTGACTCTGGTGGCGGCGTATGTTGGATAAAACCGGAGAGCCCGGAGAAAACCACGTGTTGGGCCGGGCGACCATTGTACCCTCCACGTACGTGACCAGGAATCGAATCCGGGACGCATTGGTGAGAAACGAAGCGCATTACCACTACGCTATACAGGTACCCCAGAGTGAAAAAATGAAATATAAGTTTACTCTCTTGGTAAAGATCTTAATGATGTCACATAATACTATTTTTTCGGCGCAGCTGTATAATTTCGATATCAACTCGCATCTTAAACCAATCAAATGTACGCTAACAGCGGTAAATAATTCTAAGCTGAATAAAAGGACTCCTGTTATTGGTTAACGCATCGTTATGGACTATAAAATTACTGTAAATAAGGGGTGCAGCTTGTATATATCATTCAGCTTGTTGTTATTACTTTTCTTTTTGATGTAAACATGAAAGTGATTTCAATAAGTTAAATACAATCCTTTTCCATCAATGGAGGAATGCTACGCTGTGAAAATGATTTAAAACAACAAAAAAGAATCCACCGTGTTATGACATGAAACCCCTTAATTACTATGTATATTGAATTCTTCCAGCCTCCTTAAAATTAATTCGCCAAAACCAAAACAACTAATAACGCTTTTATATCATAATTGTCATATGCAATAATGTATGAACAAAAAAAACCTTTTTTTATAAATAAGTATATTTCATACAAAAAATACTGAACTATTTCTAGAGCGTACTAAATTTGTTGTGCGTCGGTCTTTCGCGCGCTTTTCCTCGGAATGTTCTAGAAGACTGGAAATCTCGTTTTTCTTTCATCCTACGCCGAATATCTTTTTTAAAGATATTTCTTGTCTACTATTATCGCTGCTTTAAGATACCGTGTCTTATTCATGCCGCTTTAATCCTCACTTCTCCTACATGCGACAATCGTGATGTAGCATAACCAGAAGAAATATATACATGCAAGGTATGAAATCCTCGCGTGGATCTTAAGGTGCTGGTTATCGTTTTAATCCTTGCACGTCTTTCTCAATCTTGCATCAGGAAATTAAAATGTTCCACATCTTCGATATCAAGCTTGCGAGATTTAAGAAAGAAAATGGACCAGACATCATCTTAAAATTTAACTTTCTTCCCATTCAATATAAATTTATATAAATAAAGGAATGTGTAATGAATACCTTATGAATGTTTTGTTGTTGTTTCAAAATGCCGGAGATTACCGAGAAGATGCGATGATCTCGTATAGTCAAAGTATGTATTTATATAATTATCTATGATGGATTTTTTTAAAAGTTCACATTTTGTTTTTTTTATTACAAAATTTGCCGTATTTAAGTGTAAGTTTTCTTTTCGAAGACAACTCCTAGCAATGGTTTAATCTGCGAACCATCCTTTCATATTTTAAGATGAAAAGGGGTAAGTAAAATGTAAGAAAACGAATAAGTTCTTAATTCATTAACAAAAATTTAAGTGAAATTATACTTAAAACCTTAAATAAGGTAGGAATTCAATCCAGCATTCTTGTTAACGAAATATTTCACATAATTTGCCACCTAACAACAGGATGAACAACATTTGTAATGATATGAAAGCCCTCAGCAGTACTAATTGTCCAATCGTTGAAAAATGAATTACGCATAAATTAAAACAAAATGTAAAGCTCTGAAACATCAGCGCTGCGATAAAATTGCCCCAGAGTGTTTAAGAAAATTGTTTTCCGTGTGATTGTGCTCCTAAATGGTTTCACATGAAGAAAGTAATATATAGTAATGTACACGATATTTAAGTGCTTCATACTCCTCTGTATTAGAGGGCGCTTTCTTTAATCTCGAAACTGACATCACATCCCCCCTACACACATGTTATGAACAGTGTGAGTATCTTGATTCAAAACCATAGTGGATACATATTTTCCTGTTGATGGGCATGTTATGTTCTGTTATCGAATTTGAAACCGTAATTGATAAATTGGCAATAGTTTTACCAATCTAACTGTAAAACGCCATTAAACAGAAATAACAGACCCTTACCTTCCTGTATGCAGAAAACACAGCTGCGAAATGTGCAAATTTAAAGTCAACAGAGCTCTGATTGGAAGTGAAATTCCCAAATCACATTTTTGTCGACATATTTAGTTATGTGATAGCAAATTTCAGAATCGGTGAAAAATACGAATCTGGACTTCCACAGTTCTGATAAAAGTGATGAATCTATCGAAAAAAGTGTGGGTGGCGTTGCTGTAAGGTGTTGAACGATGTTTTGAGAATCAAACAAATCCGCAAGGGATCATTGCCACAGCGGGTTAATGAACGACTCCTTTGTGACGGATGGATTGCCCCTGTGACGCTATGTCTTTTAATTGGCCATTCGTAACGGCACCCACCTCGTTACCAAGACAAAAAGTAGGTTACGTCTTATGCTTTGGTGTTATCATGCAGGAAGTTCTGTCAACATTCAGTCCAAAATCCGAAACGTATCTCTCTCTGCACACTCCGCATCTTTTCTTGTCTGTAGGCATACTTTGGTGACTTAATCAAAATCGGTCTGGCGTATCTGATAGGGGCAGAAATGACAGGCAAGAACTTTGAATTATGCAGAAGAACAGGTCTGATGACTGACAGAGATACAATGTTCTTGCTTATAGTTTAAATAATTAAAACACAAAATATTGGGAACTCCAGTAGAAGAGTCACTGGAATAACTTTTCGTATGTGTATACATTTCTGGAACCAGACCTGATTCTTTGGCACCAGCTGCCGGTTATTTGGATGTGACGTCTGCAAACTGCAAACTTAGCATGTGTTCACGTTTATTCTTACAATTTACTTCTTGAAAATAGGATAACCCAATAAAATTTTATTCGGGCAATAAAGATCACAGAATGATAAATCCTAAAACATAATACATAACAAAAAAAAATTTATAATTTTATATAAAATGATTTATTACCTTGAAATTACCCATCAAAACAACAATAGCAATTACGTTATCTCTCAGCTTGTTTATATTTATGTTAAACTGGGAAAACAGTTGTTTATTTACTTATCTCTCTTGACGGTTTCTCGGTATTCTGACTTGTATTTTGCGCCTAGGAAGATCATAAAAGAATCTTACTCCAACAGGGTTTGAAGCCACAGCCTTCGGATCCAAAGTCATGTACGAAAGCACTGGACCGTGACGACATCCTTGAACAATATAACATACACTTCAATTGTTCTAGAAATAAATCATATTTATAATATAGACCAATATATAGGATCTGACATGAATAAATATTTCATATCAAATTTTACGAAACGAGTTCATGAAAAAGTTATTAAGCGAGTCTCTGGTGAATTTAATAACACTTTCATGAACGAGTTCAATAAAGTTTGCAATAACATTTCATGTCAGATTCTTTTTATCATATGACCTAGACAAAACAAAGCATGAATGAACGGGCTGTGAACGAATTACTATTTGTAATCTTACACTAAGAAAATGGCTTCAAATTATAGCTGTAAATAATAATTAAACATGTGTATTACTCATACATTTTCAACATCATATGAATAATTTATCTTTCCAATCAAAGTTAGTTGCATCAAATACATTTAATCCAATATACATAATATGATGTAGAATACACACGAGTGACGCGGGGTGATGTAATCCGGCCTTTAAGTTAAATGTAACGTGTTAAATATAAGATAAAATTTCTTTTTTAAAGGAATGCTTGCCAAGTTGATCCTAAGCATCTGTTGCTAAACCATCAACTGTTTTTGTTCAAGTCTTGGCCGCAGTATAGTAACCAAGTATCATCAAATGGACTTACCGGTAAAGCTTAAAAAGTTTCAAAAACTGTATGCACGTGCTTGCAAGTGTTGTTTAATACTGTGTATTATATAAGAACAGATTGAATCAATACTTTTTATACGGATTTTTTTTCCAAAGAGTTATGTGTTGATTGCTGCATCTGATAAATTACAAACCGAACAGTGAAAGCCAATATAACAATTGTGCTAATACTTATAAATGATTTCCGGGTATGTATTTTGTAAAAAATCAAAGCAAGGTACCAGAAAAGGCAGTCAATTGCTGGTCACAGGGGCTCGAAGTTGCCTGGGGCAAACGTTGCTTCTATCCACAATTCATTTTAACTTTAGGGAACCCGCTTATGACGTGTACACAAACGGATTCCTCGGCTATCTTCCAAATGCAACATGTCCGTAATGTTACGAGAACGATGATAAGGGCATCACAAATGCGAAGAAATTTAATAGACTTGCGGCCAGCCGCAAGCCAAATTACAAAACTTGAAACAGCTGTTTAAGCATAAAGTCATATGATAAAAACATAAATAAAGAAGAAGTCTACAGAGGAAATGGACTACGTTGGTTCTAAGCACGCGCGTTTGTGGCGATGTAAAAGTGGAACATATAGGTCGGTCTAATCCGGGTTGTTTCCTCCAAGTGTACATCTTGTCCACATGGTTGGTTCGTAGGAGGAGGTAGCCAGGTGGATGAGTTGTATGTCGCCAGGGTAAATCATGATGCTATTTCACGTTGCAAGCATTTAAGGATCTCTTCAGAAACATTAGGATTCCTCCACTGTAACAGTTCTGGACAGTTCTGCGTTCATATAATCCAATCATACGATTTAACACACGCATATTGATCTGTTATTATGGGCATAATTAGCCGCTGTAAGATATGACTATACAAGATTGCTATCCTTTTGAAGATGGGTAAGGTATCGTGCCTTGCTTCCTGTTTATTTTATTAATGAACAATAGGCCATTAAGTGGACAAAGGGGAAAGTTCGTTATTTTATTATCCGCTTCCTGTTCGTTTATGCACGCAAAATTTGCAAATCATATTGCTTTGAATACATCTAGGGCATGTGTGGGACATTTGTTGGGTTATCCATGTGATCAACGCACTTCCTTCTCGTCAAGGTGGCCTACGATCGATTCCAGTACAATTTGTCGAAGTAGAGGAAACACTAGAGTGTCTAGCAGTGTACTTCCCACCAATAGTTTTTATGTTAGTTGGAGATTGTGTCTACTCGATACATATATAGTGCTTCCACACTGCAGTTTGATCCTCCGACCCAAACAAATCCCCCCACAGGACGGCATGCGTTGTTGTGTCCACGTCCACATTTCTATACGTGTTATGCTTTAGTGAAACAATGGCAAAGAAGTTGACAAGGGGAATAAAATAAACATGTTCTCATGAATGTTGCACGAGGTTGCATTTCACGAAGAACACGTGGCTTATTTTCTATGCTTACGGCATAACTGAAACAACTATTTGAGCTATCAAAGTTGCAGTTGACTTATTTTTAGGGAGAAGTTCTAAAGGACGATTTGCGATGCTTTTACAACTGCAACTTACATTTTTCTTGATAAGATTAAGCTCTGTCCATGTCGTCTGCCACATGTCGACAGTTTGATGAACTGTTAGGAGCTTGCCTAACTGCACATAGGCCTGGGCGTAATGACGACTGCCGAGGAGAACAGCTGAAAGATCACCACCTTACGTGATCCATTTTACACCCAAAACAAGTTTATAACCCACTCTGTTCATTAATCACGTCTTTCAGTCTCGGGCTTTCCGAAACAAATGATCCGATGGGCAGAAATTATTTCCATAATATTTATAGTCTACGGAAGTCTTATGTCATAAAAACATCTGGTGTTATATCGGGGTTTGGCGCAGTTTGTCGTGTCGGCCATTTTGTTAGCCAGTACTGAAGATAAATATCGGTATTTATATGGTCGATGAGAAGTCAGAGAGTGCTAAAAACCACAAGATGGTATAAAATGATTCATCGGTTTCTTAAGAACTACAAATAGAGCTCTTAAACTGCCTAGCACTGGTTACATTAAGAAATAGTAACCATGAGCTAATTAACAATTATACAATCCAATCCTGAACCACAGATATACCACACGGAAGTACACTATACGTCTGGTTCTCTCTATCATAATGTTCGCGTGGAGTATGTTACGTAGACTTCTTAAGTAATCATAACCAGTAATGCTCGAAATTCAGTATTTTCATGAATTTTTAAAAAGCTCATTGTGATGTCATAATTAGTAGGGTCAATAAAGACATGTGCGGATCGAACCATTTATCTTAGGGTGGGTTGAAATTCACTGTACACTGGGGGAGATGGGGGGACATCGAGTCAATTTTTTTTTTTTTTTTTTTTTTTTTTTTTTAATTGCCGTAATGGAGTCATTGAATAACCAAATCCCAGGAAGTAGGGGGGGGATCTTACCCTCTGTACTGTACTGGAGATGCATTTTTAAGGGTATGCTAATTTTAAGGTAGTAATGCATTACATCCAGTACA
Source organism: Solen grandis (assembly GCA_021229015.1). Classification (NCBI taxonomy): domain Eukaryota; kingdom Metazoa; phylum Mollusca; class Bivalvia; order Adapedonta; family Solenidae; genus Solen; species Solen grandis. Next base: position 57,882,279 of record CM037780.1, read on the forward strand.
CATTTCAAATAATCAGAACCGAACGTCCCTCGCTGAAGTATTGTTATCTTAATGCTGAAACAATTTGCAGTTCACTTTCCTTATTACAGCTACAGTTTGATAAATACGCGCAATAAATTTAAAACTGTGGTTATTATTTTGACATTTAATATTTAAGGCCAATTGATGCATTCCGTGTCGACATCATCAAAAGTGTCATTACCGTTGTCGTTCATGTCGTCGTCAACAAAAAATGCAAGCGTGTGGGCCCGTTTCACTAAACTTCGTTTTCGAAAAAAAAAAAAACACAAAAAAAAACTTCGTAAGCGTAAATTCATAAATGTAAAATAGTATTTTCCCGTATTTTTCATTACAAAAAGTGTTGTGTTTGTATAATGCAATTAAATGGGCCAAATAGCACCAAGTTTTATTGTCAAAATAAGACATAGTAGACACTATTTAGAACATAAAACACACTTACGACTAAGATCAAATTTAATCGTATAAAGTCAGCCCCAGTATCGCCATATTTTTTTTTATTTAATAAAAAGTTAAGCTTGAAACAATTGGCGGTAACAGGGTCGGAATCGGTTGTTTGTTTTGTGTTCAAGTTGCATGTTGCATTATGTTTTGTATAAAGATGTGTGTACAGTCTTTATATGGAGTCATTTTACATATATGGGATGAAATACATATTCCTTTGAGATAGCGTCTAACCACTTGCAATCTTTTCACAAATATACTACAGGGTTAAAAGCGAAACTTGAAAGATCTGTCTAGATCTATTTCAAAATTCTGACAAGTGATTCTTTTTGAGAAATTTGTTTTCAAACATTAAATTTCTTTTATGTCACGTTTTATGTGCGTAACTATTTGATTTGTTGATAAATATCATCGTGTGTTTGATATTCTGTTAGATTGTTTTAGACGAAAGACCTGAAACCACAAAACTGTAAAAGCAGTGCATCCAGCCAATGTGTTTTGGTTTTTATTACCTTTCTACTTTGATAGAATCTTGCGGCCCGTTTGCGTAACGCACTTTGGTGATCCCGTCCTCGTATTAACCTTTAATGATGTAACACGCTTTGGTTTTCAACATTTTAGTGTGAAACGCACTTTGGTGTTAGACATCCTCACAGTGTGTAACGCACTTTGGTGTTAGACATCCTCACAGTGTGTAACGCACTTTGGTGTTAGACATCTTCACAGTGTGTAACGCACTTTGGTGTTAGACATCCTCACAGTGTGTAACGCACTTTGGTGTTAGACATCCTCACAGTGTGTAACGCACTTTGGTGTTAGACATCCTCACAGTGTGTAACGCACTTTGGTGTTAGACATCCTCACAGTGTGTAAAGCACTTTGGTATTAAGACATCTTCACAGTGTGTAACGCACTTTGGTGTTCAATGCTGAGTGCAAAACACATAATTATAAGAACAATAACAAGTTACACACGACTAATGATTTAGAATATGTGAAACTTTCCTATTTATTTAATAGACCATATGTGAATATGTTTGATAAGCTAACATAATATGGTATATAAGCCAATAAAAAAGCTTACACATTTTCTATGGTCTTCAATTTCTTAAAATAAGATCTTAATTAAAGTGATATAGATTTTTATGTATAAGTTATCGTCTTATATCATATTTTTTATGAAATTATCGAAAGCGACACAAAGAGGACCGCTGTAAATATGTATAATCGTAAATGAATGTTTCGTAAAATCAAATACATCAGTATTTATATGTTATACATGTTTACTTAAGGACTTTGAAAACGCACGCTTTGGATACGTGTATTTTTACAACGAAAACACTAAGATCTACAATATGATTGTGAGCATACACTTTTCAACATTTTTGAATATTATCAGTTGTTAAGTCCATGTTTTATAAAGTAAATATATTATACATTTGTATACATTTACTGGTATCCTTCGTATTTCGTTGAAAAAAAAAAACAACATATAATACAGGCGTGCGTTTACGAGAGAC
>CM037780.1:57884359-57934359 GCA_021229015.1 Solen grandis
CAAAACTATGTATGTTTGTACTCATGAGATAAATGTGTTTCCCAGATACTCAATGGACAAAGATCAGACCTCTGGTATAGGTAATTTGTTCTGGAGGTCTTTGAAAATTTTCATATTTAATTATAAAGCATTACACTTTGCAGAGAAAATATCACTGGTCAATTCTAGCATTTGCTGGTACAGCTGATGCAACTTAGAATTATATGAATACCTTTTTACTGACTCAAATTTTATATGATTTATGCTTTTACAAATTCCTTACCCAGACCAATCCAAATTATATTTTACACCCATTGAATAGACTAGCTGAACAAGTTGAGGCATATGCATGTTAAGACTATAATTGCTTAGATAAAGACAAACTAAGATTGATGCATTAGAGCAAGGTAGAAGCATGTTACCTTGACTTTTTGCAACAGATATTCAATTAAATTTCCTTAATTAGCCCATGACCTTGACCTTGAGCAAATGATCTTAGGTGAAAATTATGACAAAGCTAACGCTGGTATAAGCAAGCTTTTGCAAAGTATGACCTTCTAATGTCAAGGGGTAACAATGCAGACACAAATAATATGAATTAACAATGCCTGTTATAATGCCCTTGAGTAAAGGTCATAAGCAATCTGTGTCCAAGTATGAGTTTCTAGGGTAAAGGGTTACAATGTTTTAGCCCTGGCACAAATGTAGGACAGACAGAAACTTACAAACATATAATAGTTATTCTGATACCCATCCCAACTTCACAGATTAGTGAAGAAAAAATATGTTTTGACATCAAGGATTTCAGTCAAACACATAAACAAAATTCTTCAAACAACATTTATGATTAGTTTACATTTTCTCTGAAATTATTAGTATAAATTTACAAAAAAATATTCATGACTTTGTGTAACATAAAAAAAAAAAATTACAACTGGACTCAATGGAAATACATGTACTTCAAACTTCTTTAATTTCTGCACTATTTGTTCTTGGCTAATGAAATTTACATTTCAATAAAGTATTGAAAAATAAAATATTTATAACTAAACCTACTTGTGTCAACATTTTCTGTACTGTGACAGACAACAGCAGCCCGATGAGAAAATTCACAGAGCCTCCTGTGAGTGGTGTTAACACAGTCTACCAGCCTGGAGTGTTTGCTGGCATCACAAGTGTAGTTCAGGGATATATCAACATGGCTGGAGAGAAACCACATGATAATTGTGAAAAAAATGAACTGGAAATAAAGCAGAAATAAACTTTTAAAAAAAGAATCTGATCTGCAGCATCTTTAATCAAAAGTTAGTCCACATATGTGTATCCATAATTTGTGATATCGTTCTACTTTTGATTTGGCGATGATATCCCCTACGGCGTGACAACCAGTACCAAAAGTATCATGTCACGCTTTTTTTTACATCTAAGATCTACTAGTGTGCACAAAATAATTAATTTGGATTTAAAATATTTATTTCTTTTAACAAATTGAGAAATAAAGTCATACTTATATACAAGCCTAATTATTTGCATGAATCAATAGCCATACTGAGTTTTTAATTAATCAATACCTAAGTGAGTAGGGTCCAAGAGCAGAGCAACATTTTGCAATCCCAGTGGTGAACCCCAGTTCCTGGCAGACAAGAGTCGCGGCAGTATCTGTCCAGCCTGTGTCACAGACGTCTGCCCACTTGTAGTTGTGTTGTACTTGCACCACGCCCAGGTTTGTCTGTTCCACCTGAGACTGCAGCCGGACTGTAACAAGGCAATCATCACAGCGTGAAAATGTATGTTTTTTCTTTATATGTGTATATGTGCATTTTCAATTAAATCGGAAAAGTTGGCTGATGTTGAAATGTCTGATACTTCATCTCGTGTTTTATAAAATTAGATATTGCAGGAATAGATTGGGAGTCGGTATAAACGCAGACGACTTCTGCAGACGAAAACTGGCAAGATAAGCAATTATCCCGTGAAAAAAAAATACCTGAAATATCCATGAAGCGCATGATAGTTGACTACTGGACAGATATTCAGTGCCAATTTTATATACATGTATCTGTTTTTTATATTCACAGGACACCGATATTCAGTAAAAAAAAAAAAAAAAAAAAAAAAAAAAAAAAAAATCGACCTCTCTATATATAAATATAGATATAGAGGGGTCGATTTTTTTTTTTAAGGTTTTTTTTTTGACTGAATATCAGGTTCCTGTGATATATTCATGTACTCCTGTTCATGGAACTAGATGTATACACATGAGCAATCCTGCATCTGTTCTATCTGCGATATTTATGGCGTCACGTAATGCCCTATTTTGCATACAACATTTTCTCAGCATTTGTTTCACCTTACTGATATTTTTACCTGTTGCGTTGTGGCAGACGATTCCTACATCTTCGTGATGGAAGCAGTTGTGTTTACTCCACCCACTTGTTACACAGTCAACTAATGAGGCTTCTGTCCCCTTACAGTTAACGTCATCCAGAAATATGGGCACGTCGGTGGACGCATGCCAGGTGCTCGGCTCATTTTCCTAAAATATTTGGAAAACAACGTCTTGAATTAGAAGGTAAGTAAAACCACAGGTAGTCGGCGGGTCGGTAAAATTCTTCAAGATCCGGCAAGAAGTATCGTGGAATACCAACGACCGACCGATAGAACATCAACAGGCCGTGATGTCATGTACTGAAACGGAATAAGTCAGTATTCGCGATGGGCAAGAAGATGTCCGTTTAAAACTAATAACTTGTGTCAATACATGATGGTATTTGGATTTTTTTATGCTTTTGTTTAGATTTCTAGCTTTTTGACCTTGTGAGTTTGATCCAACACGAGATCTTGATCATATGACGATCTACATGGCGATTTTATAGATAAGTTCTGCCAGAATATAACCTTAAGATTGACTAGTAGACATGATAAAGATATCTTCGGATATTTTTATTTCAGAGATCTTCTAATAGTTCGGACATTTGTATTACGGGAGACACGGGAGCTGTTGCCATAGTTACCTACCCCCCAGACGTAGCCCAGCTGGCGGCAGATGACGGTGGCCGCCCTGTTGTTCATCTCGAATATATCGTTACAAATTGTTCCCCATGGATTTTCGTCGGGATTTCCGTCTGCACTTTGGATTTCTACACGACCCTGGGACGCATCGGGACCATTCACCAGTCGCACGTTGATACCTGTCAATGTAAATATTTTGAAAATTCGGCTCATCAAGTTCGTGTTTCATAAACACTGTTAACCTCCTAACTGATCATTCCGCAAGCAGACAAAAGAGAGAACCGCCGGTGCCCCAAGTACTTTTGTTGTTATTTATCAGTTTAAATACTAGTTTTACACGGACATACTTAAATCTAGGGGCAAATTCCAAAGTCTATTTTTCTTATGAAATGCCTATATAATAGTATGTGTATAATTTCTTAACATCTATTTTGGTTATTAAGGTAATAATTCATCGCAACTTAATCATGTACTTCGTGAAACAGGAATGGTGGAATGTGTTTTTACCTGATTTAAGAATTTAAGTATTTGTTATCGCTAAAAGTAAGTATTCGTGGTGAAATTCCATTATATACTTTAAATACACCTATTTCCTGCAAAGAAGCTTAACAATCACCATTGATTGCATTGATGGCAGCCGGAGTCTTTGAGACAACCGGTGTTGCTGAACGTGTGCTCCACCTTACCTTCTAACCTGCGTGACCGAACCTACTAAGACGTTTGGTAAAGTAAGGTCTCATTATCCATTACCATTGCTTTATGTTTATTTATTTATTTATTTATTTATTTATTTTCTTGATCCTGGCTAATCGCAATAACTGCAACAAGTTCTTAAACAGCCGAAGCTGATCAAACCTATGTAGTATTACTTTTATGATGTAAAAACACACGTGTACACACACTCACACAGAGATCGAGAGAGTAAATTACAGAAGACGTACTTAGGTTGCTCAGAATACCGAGATGCAAGAGAGAGAGAGAGAGAGAGAGAGAATAGACCTAATATTTGCACCGTGTGGAATAGTCATTTAAATGTAAGTATCGTTTTACATATAAAACCATCAACTGTATGTGTACATATATAATTATAGGCTGTTTTAATGGTTTATTCATGAGACCAGATTAGCTTTAAATGGTAGGTATTTCTTATCTCAGGTGTCCCCTTACTGTTTTTAACCATGTCCTTTATAAACGGTGTTTATGTATACAATAATTGCATGCTTACCGGCCGTCTGTGACACACATTTAATAGTTACAAGTCCAGCTGGTCTGCGTTTCACGAAACGGTTCAAAATGAGATTTCCCTTAACTCGCATAGAAGAAGAAGATGAAGAAAAACTCAACTTCTGTATTACAACAGGTAAGAAATTAAAGACCAGTATCTGTAAGGCTTGAACATCATAGAATAAATGCAACTTTCTTTTCTTTAGGCCGCTGGATTCGCTCTGATCAACAACGTACATTGCCAGTTACAGTTGAAATCCTTTTTTTTTTTACATATGAACATGGCAAGCGCACATTTGAGACGAATCCGATAAGTGTACATGGTTTATTATACATTCACCTGAGCATATGTATCGTACATAACTGCGGGTCTTGAGATAGAGTGGTTTAAATCCGTTGTCTTTCCTGACCTCTACCAAGCGTTAGGTACTGGGCCAACCAGGTACCGGTGAGAGGGACTGGGCCAACCAGTACCGTGAAGTACTGGGCCAAACATGTACCGTAGAGGACTGTCCCATTCGCGAAAATGAAGTAATTTCTATGCACTGGCTGTGTGACAATTTAATTTCAGTGCGTAAAAATAAATTCTAATAAAAAAAAAAAAAGGTAAACTAAAGTGAGTAGTAAGAAAAGATATATTTAAACCGATATAATGTAATTTTTAAGTAAGGAAAAATGTCCATGGCTGTCTATATCTGAGAAAAAAAGCACTTTTCTATATCTCATATTTATTAATTAAGAAAAACCTTTTATATATTCTATAATGAGAAAAGATCCTTTCTATACTCTGCATATGACTTAGGTAAATATAGTTCTGTGTCTGTCAGTAAGAAAAAATAACCTTTCTATATCTTATACTAGTACATATTCTATGTACGTTTATCTTTTTTTCTGTATCTAACACGCTATTTTACTTTTAGTTTAATCTAAATGTGTTTTAGCAACGCCAAGCTTCAGTGACACCTCAGTATAAAAGTATACTCTTTGGCTCAAAATTCTCATTGCAGGTCTGGCAGAAATACGCCATTTGTTCATATAATTAACTAGCTAGTGACTAAGCAACAGGTCACTTCCGGTCGGCACATTTGTGTCTCGAACATTCGACCTCTCCTCGGTTCTCCATCAGAGATTGCCTTGACCACCAGTAGGGCGTGGTATATGTAAAATGCCATATAAACAAATGTAAGAGGTGTGTGCGTGCAATATACTGTAAACGCACTTTATACTCGCGTATTTGAATTTGAAAATTTGCCGTTTTGAAGTTAAAAGCGTTTTAATAGGCATGTGCCTACCAGAGGGAACAAACGCGTAAATTGACGGGCAAATCCTGTATATCAAGGGGTTCGACGTGTGTTTTTTTCCTAACAGGGCAGATCTGACATTTTGATGACTCTATTATAAAGCGACAGTTATTTGTTAAGAGAAACAAACTGTGTAAACGTTAATTGCAGTAATTATGTCATTTGTATCTAGATATCGCACATGGTTTGACAAAGCTGTAAGGAATCGTGTCACATAGTCTGTGTCTTCCAAACATCTTATATAACATTAGATCATGACTTACGATATACTAGTAGATTGCTTTCATTCGGGAAAAATGTAATTATTGTTTCAATAGTAGCAGTATTGAGAAGAATCGTTCTGAGTGCAGATAAATGACCTGTAATTATAATTAAAGTTTATAAATTTCATTAAACGCAAACAGTAGGATGGGCGAAGAGACACAAAAATAAGAATTATGACAGTAGTTTTACCACAAACAATGGCTATTAATTGATGGGTTAAATTTATCCCAGCTGGCACTTGTTTGGGAAAAATATGATGAATTGGTCAATTGTGCAGGCATGTAATGATGATGTGAAACTGACAGAACGGTCGTATTATACATGACTCATCATTTCCTGAAATTATTTATCAATTTGATTGTTTGTCGTTCATCACCCTGTGTAAAAAAATACACCATCTCCCTATGGACCTAATGAATATCTACTTTAATAAAACAAATGTATATGAATGAACAGGCAAACAAATGACGTACAACCACGTTTCAAAACTGAGCCATCACATAAACATGCTCCCATTTCTTACAAAACAAGATCAGACCAAAGTATACTCAATGTTTCGAAAATGGTTTTCCTCACGAACATTTCCAGTGATCATGGGAAGGGTCTATGCATGGTCATCAATGGGAAATGATGGATATCTATGCGCGGTCAGTCAGCCATTGTAGATCATGGTAAATTCAACTGTAATATTATTCCTGGTCTGTCATGGCAAAGTTTTGTGTGTCGTTTTTCCAGGTCTGTCATGGCAAATGTCTGTGTGTTGTAATTCCTGATCTGTCATGGAAAAATTTTTGTGTGTCGTTATTCCTGGTCTGTCATGGCAAATGTCTGTGTCGTTATTCCTGATCTGTCATGGCAAATGTTTGTGTGTCGTTATTTCTGATCTGTCATGGCAAATGACTGTGTGTCGTTATTCCTGATCTGTCGTGGCAAATGTTTGTGTGTCGTTATTCCTGGTCTATCATGACAAAGGTCTGTGTGATGATATTCCTGGTATAACATGACGAAGGACTGTGTGTTGATATTCCTGGTATAACATGACGAAGGACTGTGTGATGATATTCCTGGTATAACATGACGAAGGACTGTGTGTTGATATTCCTGGTATAACATGACGAAGGACTGTGTGTTGATATTCCTGGTATAACATGACGAAGGACTGTGTGTTGATATTCCTGGTCTGACATAACGAAGGACTGTGTGTTGATATTCCTGTCTGACATAACGAAGGACTGTGTGTTGATATTCCTGGTATAACATAACGAAGGACTGTGTGTTGATATTCCTGTATAACATGACGAAGGACTGTGTGATGATATTCCTGTATAACATGACGAAGGACTGTGTGATGATATTCCTGTATAACATGACGAAGGACTGTGTGATGATATCCTGTATAACATGACGAAGGACTGTGTTTGATATTCCTGTATAACAAACGAAGGACTGTGTGTTGATATTCCTGGTCTGACATAACGAAGGACTGTGTGTTGATATTCCTGTATAACATAACGAAGGACTGTGTGTTGATATTCCTGGTATAACATAACGAAGGACTGTGTGTTGATATTCCTGGTATAACATAACGAAGGACTGTGTGTGATATCACATGACGAAGGACTGTTATATTCCTGGTATAACATAACGAAGGACTGTGTGTTGATATTCCTGTATAACATAACGAAGGACTGTGTGATGATATTCCTGTATAACATGACGAAGGACTGTGTGATGATATTCCTGTATAACATGACGAAGGACTGTGTGATGATATTCCTGGTATAACATAACGAAGGACTGTGTGATGATATTCCTGTATAACATGACGAAGGACTGTGTGTGATATTCCTGTATAAATGACGAAGACTGTGTGTTGATATTCCTGGTATAACATAACGAAGGACTGTGTTGATATTCCTGTATAACATAACGAAGGACTGTGTGTGATATTCCTGTATAACATACGAAGGACTGTGTGTGATATTCCTGTATAACATGACGAAGGACTGTGTGATGATATTCCTGTATAACATGACGAAGGACTGTGTGTTGATATTCCTGGTCTAACATGACGAAGGACTGTGTGTTGATATTCCTGGTCTAACATGACGAAGGACTGTGTGTTGATATTCCTGTATAACATGACGAAGGACTGTGTGTGTATTCCTGTTAACATGACGAAGGACTGTGTGATGATATTCTGTATAACATGACGAAGGACTGTGTGTTGAATTCCTGGTTAACATGACGAAGGACTGTGTGTGATATTCCTGTTAACATGACGAAGGACTGTGTGATGATATTCCTGTATAACATGACGAAGGACTGTGTGATGATATTCCGGTATAACATGACGAAGGACTGTGTGTTGATATTCCTGTATAACATGACGAAGGACTGTGTGATGATATTCCTGGTATAACATGACGAAGGACTGTGTGATGATATTCCTGTATAACATGACGAAGGACTGTGTGATGATATTCCTGTATAACATGACGAAGGACTGTGTGATGATATTCCTGGTATAACATGACGAAGGACTGTGTGTTGATATTCCTGTATAACATGACGAAGGACTGTGTGATGATATTCCTGTATAACATGACGAAGGACTGTGTGTTGATATTCCTGGTATAACATGACGAAGGACTGTGTGTTGATATTCCTGTATAACATGACGAAGGACTGTGTGATGATATTCCTGTATAACATGACGAAGGACTGTGTGATGATATTCCTGTATAACATGACGAAGGACTGTGTGATGATATTCCTGGTATAACATGACGAAGGACTGTTGATGATATTCCTGGTATAACATGACGAAGACTGTGTGTGATATTTTCCCGGTTAACATGACGAAGGACTGTGTGTTGTATTCTGTATAACATGACGAAGGACTGTGTGTGATATTCCTGTATAACATGACGAAGGACTGTGTGTCTGAATATTCCTGGTCTAACATGACGAAGGACTGTTGTGTGTTCGATATTCTGGTTAACATACGAAGGACTGTGTGTTGTATCTGGTTACATACGAAGGACTGTGTGTTGAAATTCCTGGTCTAACATGACGAAGGACTGTGTGTGATATTCCTGGTATACATACGAAGACTGTGTTTTATCCTGTTACAACGAAGGACTGTGTGTTGATATTCCTGTCTAACATACGAAGGACTGTTGTGATATTCCTGTATAACATACGAAGGACTGTGTGTGATATTCCTGGTCGACATGACGAAGGACGTGTGTGATATTCCCGTATAACATACGAAGACTGTGTGTGATATTCCTGTATAACATGACGAAGACTGTGTGTGATATTCCTGTATAACATGACGAAGGACTGTTGTTGATATTCCTGTTAACATGACGAAGGACGTGTGTGATATTCCTGTAACATGACGAAGGACTGTGTGATATTCTGGTTAAATACGAAGGACTGTGTTGAATTCCTGGCTAACATGACGAAGGACGTGTGTTGATATCCTGTATAACATAGAAGGACTGTGTGATATTCTGGTCTAACATGACGAAGGACTGTGTGTTGATATTCCTGGCTACATACGAAGGACTGGTGTTGATATTCCTGTCTACAACGAAGACTGTGTGTGATATCGTCTAACATGACGAAGGACTGTGTGTGATATTCCTGTAAACAACGAAGGACTGGGATGATATTCCTGTATAACATGACGAAGGACTGTGTGATGATATTCCTGTATAACATACGAAGGACTGTTGTGATATTCCGGTTAACATGACGAAGGACTGTGTGTGCCTGTATAACATGACGAAGGACTGTGTGTGATATTCCTGTATAACATGACGAAGGACTGTGTGTGATATTCCGGTATAACATAACGAAGGACTGTGTGTTGATATTCCTGGTCTGACATAACGAAGGACTGTGTGTTGATATTCCTGGTCTGACATAACGAAGGACTGTGTGTTGATATTCCTGGTATAACATAACGAAGGACTGTGTGTTGATATTCCTGGTCTAACATAACGAAGGACTGTGTGTTGATATTCCTGGTCTGACATAACGAAGGACTGTGTGTTGATATTCCTGGTCTGACATAACGAAGGACTGTGTGTTGATATTCCTGGTATAACATGACGAAGGACTGTGTGATGATATTCCTGGTCTAACATGACGAAGGACTGTGTGTTGATATTCCTGGTATAACATGACGAAGGACTGTGTGATGATATTCCTGGTATAACATGACGAAGGACTGTGTGTTGATATTCCTGGTATAACATAACGAAGGACTTGTGTTGATATTCCTGTATAACATAACGAAGGACTGTGTGATGATATTCCTGGTATACATGACGAAGGACTGTGTGTTGATATTCCTGGTCTAACATGACGAAGGACTGTGTGTTGATATCCTGTCTGAACATGACGAAGGACTGTGTGTTGATATTCCTGGTATAACATAACGAAGGACTGTGTGATGATATTCCTGGTATAACATGACGAAGGACTGTGTATGATATTACTGGTATAACATGACGAAGGACTGTGTGTGATATTCCTGTATAACATAACGAAGGACTGTGTGATGATATTCCTGTATAACATGACGAAGGACTGTGTGTGATATTCCTGGTATAACATGACGAAGGACTGTGTGTGAATTCCTGGTATAACATGACGAAGGACTGGTGATGTATTCCTGGTTAACATGACGAAGGACTGTGTATTGCTGGTCTAACATGACGAAGGACTGTGTGTTGCTGGTCTAACATGACGAAGGACTGTGTGTTGCTGGTCTAACATGACGAAGGACTGTGTGTTGCTGGTAACATGACGAAGGACTGTGTGATGATATTCCTGGTATAACATGACGAAGGACTGTGTGTTCCTGGTCTAACATGACGAAGGACTGTGTGATGATATTCCTGGTCTAACATGACGAAGGACTGTGTGTTCCTGGTCTGACATGGCGATGGCCTATGTGTCGATATTCCTGGACGATCATGGAAAATGCTTGATACCTACTTCTAGTAGTTAATAAGATTATTGTAGGTGCATTGTTGTCCACTAAGACGGAGGAGAATTCTTATGTTATATAGGAAACATTTGTCTGGTCACAATGAGTTTATAATAGATTTTATGTTCAGACCATGTCTACTATTTACATTGCTATGGTTACGACTTACGACCGATTGTACGTTCATTAATCAAAACAAACATAAATTAGTAAATGGCTTCTAGACTTTTAAAGAATAAGTAGTGTATACACCTGTAAGCTTGGATTAAAAGGCAAATATGTATTCTTATTCACTTAAAATACAAAGAAAGGCAGAAAGACATTTCTATAAGTCACGTCGGCAGTTAAACAATGATCAGTCATTAACTTAATATATCACGATGGCGTTATAGACTCGTTCTATAAGTCAAGTGGCGTTTAAGATGACATGATTTACCTTATATGTGATATATATTTTTCAGTCCTACAAATTTAAGTTAGTTTACTTATAAAAGATGAATAATATCTGATCCATCTTAATTGTCTGAGAAAGGACCGACCATTCCTTGTTCTTTGTAAAAAAAATAAAATAAATAAATAAATAAAGATAAACGACTATGGTATATCACAGCTTAAATATACATAAAATATATTTTGTTTCATAAAATCTGAACGCACTTCATTTGGTACAGAATACCAGAATATCACAACTATCACCATATGACGTCTCCAGTAACAACACACCGTCAACCATGCAGCATCAATTTAGGTTATCCATCCATCAATAAATTAAAATCATGCTCGTCCAAATGCTTAACCCTTTCCCTCATAGAGGAAACCATGAAAAGACCTATGCAAACAGCATAAAACCAGATCAGCCTGCGAGTAACTCGCAGGCTGATCAGGTTTTATGCTGTTTGCTGCTCCTCAGTGGTCTGGAAATTAGGACTTTATAATTAAATTTGGTAAGGTTTAACTGTGGTTTTCTGCAGATCAGGCTTTATGTGGTACCTATTGAGTGCGTCAAAATGAGTCTATATGAGGGAAAGGGTTAAAAAGACTTCAGTGCAGAGGCAAGCATAGATTGACTTGGAGTTATAGGCTATTATTCTCGAAGACTATAAAGGCTTGCATTTACTATAAAATTCCCACAATCACTTGATGGACCATGATTACGATTTAATGATGGATGGATTACCATGATTTAACTACTATTTTATCAACTTTGTTTGAGGAGTGCGTCATCATATACTTGCAGAACATGAACACAAGGGCAGACTTTTGTCCCGGGAATCCGAAGGTTGAGGTTCGACACCTGTTAGGTGAATATTCCAATAGCCTTCCTGGCGCAAAGTGCTTACATGACCAGAGGTAATGTGATAAAAAGAAAACTGAATACGTAAATAAAACGATACTCTACATATGTCAATATACATGTGTGCCTGGGAAAATCCGGTAATAACATTAAACTGTGGTTTGTTGATGTATTGGCTAGACCTTGGAAAAAATCCGATGTAATGTCAAAGCAATTGACGGTCAGAGATAAATCGACAATTACGTAGCCAAACATGTTTAGACAATCAGAAAACTTGGGCCTAGACAAAGACGGGGTAAAAAATCGTACACATCCTATTTGGTGGCTTCTGTCAAAGAAGAAAAAAAAAACGAAATTTACCACGGAAACCACGAAGCAAGCATTTTACTTGCCGTTGGGAGTTCCGGTTGCTTTACCCACAGATCATTTTTATTTGTTTTCTTTATCACGACATAAATATTCGACTCCTGGCTGATCAATATCATATACCATGTTATAACTTAAAGTAAAATATCAAAAAAAAAAAACAATTTGTTTTAACTATTCATGTTTCATATACACTGACCCTTTGGTCTGCAACATTTAATAAAAACAGTAATATTTATACGATTATTAAGTTATATCTAAAAAATATCGAAGATATATTTTAAAAATACCGATTTAGTAAATTGATACATGTAATAAGAATAAAATTCAAAACGCAATTTCCTTCTTACTTGACCTTCTTGACAAACATTTTTTTCATTATTTACCAAACCAATTCATGTAAATTCCTATTGATAGATTATGACATTAAAAGTCAACTATGAAAGCTTTCTTATTATTTTCCAGGATTTCTCATTGTTATACTTGGTAATTATTCATTTCAATTTGACGAGTTCGATCCCAGGCGTGTGGAAAATATAGAACCAGAGTCGAATTCCACCAACAATTCTATGCGCTAAGTAAAGTTTAAATTCTTAAGGGCGAATTTCATTAATCTTTTTTTTCTAATTAGAATACCAAAATATTTTATTTCTTAACAATTATTGTTAGTTATTTATTTAATAATTCATGTCAGCTTAGTCATGCAGTACTTGAATATTTCATAAAATAGTAATGGTGGAATGTGTATCTACCTTGTTTAAGAGTTTAAGTATTACTTAGCGCTAAGTATTGTTGGTGGAATTCGAGCCTATTTGTGTAGCACGACCTTACGGCCCGTCCGATAAGACGATTAATCCGATACTACGACCAAAAACCAATTTGATTTTCTACATCAATAGTAGCGGGTTCCAATAAAAGTAACGATCGTCAGTTGCGAAAGATGACCACCTGTTACAGACTGAAAGTGGTGTACATGTTAAAGTGTAATATATATATATATATATATATATATATATATATATATATATATATATGTCTGTTTGTTTGCTTGCTCTTGTTTGACATGCTTGGATAATGTTGGCAAAAGGCCAATCCAAAGAAGAATAGGTCTACATCTTGAAAAATAAATTTACAATAAGAAAATACAAAAGTAAACAATACGTTTCGTCTCATTCATTAGCATATGAATCGATGATGAAGCAACGAACGTCAAGCGTAAGGAGTCATTCATTATAATACATTTCCTTTATTAGTTTTTACCATCCCAGATCTTGAGAATAGTCTCAAAACAATTTCATTTCAGAGCTGTTGAAGCCATCGATCAAGCTCGGTAATGGCAAAATTTCAACGTTAACCTATATGTATATAATTGTGTATGTGTTTTAGAGCGATACAATTAGCGATGGCGAAGCTCGTAAAATGTGCCCCAGTAAAATATTGTTTTTATGGTATGCATTTTAATTTTAATTATAACATGTTTGTGTTATTTCAAACGAAAATAGGAGCCTTCTTTACACAGGTGTGTCATTAATAGTTTTCTTTGCGAGTAAAAGAGTTACTGACACGTTCAATCTAAATGTATATATCATATACATGTATATACGTATACAAAAACTGTGCCAATTATGTTAACCCTTTCCCTCATATAGACTCATTTTGACGCACTCAATAGGTACCACATAAAGCCTGATCTGCAGAAAACCACAGTTAAACCTTACCAAATTTAATTGTAAAATCCTCATTACCAGGCCACTGAGGAGCAGCGAACAGCATAAAACCTGATCAGCCTGCGAGTCACTCGCAGGCTGATCTGGTTTTATGCTGTTCGCATAGGTCTTTTCATGGTATCCTCTATGAGGGAATGGGTTAACCCGGTCTCCCATGTAGACTCGCTCAGAGGTACTGTCAAAGAGAGAATACTCTGGTACTCAGAATCACATATGTCTGCTCTAATATTGATTGTAACTCAGATTATACACATTCTGAGCACGGCAAAGAAAATCGTTTGTTTCATATATCATTTAATGTCCTGTAAATTCAAATCCACCAAGCAACACATTTATACGTGATTATTCATGAGGTAACGGGTAAAGTAACCCATCTCAGTGTGACTCGTGACCTTTACATTACAATTTAAAACTTTTTTTTGCGTCGACTGGGAAAGCTTTTTATATAACTTATACCAAGGTGTAATTCCTCTCGACGGTTTCTGTATTGTACCAGAGCTTTGCGCCCGGTAAATTTTTGAAGCATGTTTCACTCGGGATATGTGGAACGATTTGAAACAAGACTCCTTACTTGTGATTTCTTAGTTAACATTGGTATTAAATCGACGTATGTAAACATTCATTCACATCTTTGTTGGTTCCACTGATCGATCCAAAATATTTTAGAATCGCTTGGACAATTCTGGAAATATAAATTGGAAAGAAAATCCCTGAATGTGATATATGACCCCTCTCTGTATAACCTTCAGGTCTTGAATTTTAAATTAACGTAGATAGATAGATTTTATTTGGCAGATATGCATTGGCATGGACAATTTATAAAACAAGCACATATAAAATTGTTACATGTTGATAAATTAAATCAATGTCAAGCACACCAACACCAAGGACGACACAAAAAAAAGTAAATAACTCTTATTTCCATTGTGGTCCTTAAACGTACCAGAATTAACTCTGTGAAACATGCATATTCCAACAAATTAATTCGTGTTCTTTACCCGAATTCATGATATGCTATAGACAGAATGGCACACGTATTCGAATACAAAGTAAAGAAAGGGCTGGAGATTTCTTGGGGATTTTATCTATGACAAGGGATAATACCAGCTTGCCTCTCGTCAATCTCGCATTCTTTCACTTTTGTATGAATGGTATATCAAGGGGTCGGAATTTAAATCGATCTTCCTTCCGATCTGTTTGTTTCCCTGTGGCCTCTAAAGAGAAATCGTATATAAAACTAGTAATATAGATCATCGTCATTCAAATTCATGGGTTTCTCTATTAAAAATACCATGTTAAACGACTGGGTACGAAGTTGAGATCTGTGTTCTCGAAAATACTCTCAAGTATGATCTCGGGCCAAATAAAACATGATACCGAATTAACTATTGAATCTAATAGCCATACATTGTCTGGGCGTGAATATCATTCACAGTTTTAATTTTCGAAAACATATATTTTTCTTAAGTTAAGATGGCCTTGTGGCAAAATGATGTTATTATTATCATTTTTCATTTTCCACTTTACTTGACACAATGCGGTTCTGTAATTTTCTCTTGACAAATATTGACATTAAATGTGAAACACAGAAATTGCATTAAAATTATGACCACATATTTTGTCGTGCACAGTGCAGCCACGTTTTTTTTTTTCCTTCTGAATTAAGTGATCTGATTCAGGTACGAGAATTTCTTAAGTTATTCATTAGCAGATACTCAAAATTTTCAAATACTGTCTTACATCGACACGGAAAGTAGCTCTATGACCAGTATAGTACGCCTGTAACGTCGGTGTATCTTGGGCGTGTGTGTGATTGGCACACTGGCTTTTCACCAATACAACCTGGGTTCGATCTAGATCTGTCTGATGGTATATATGAAATGATATTTGATCGGACACGTGGTTCGGACAAGTGGGTTACAGCATTATCCCGGCAACATTAGCATCAACGGGTGAATTTATCAGCAACATCGCTCTCTACCGTATCGATATCAAATAATTAATGTCTTGAACGCCTGTGAATGTTATGAAAAATATTGGCCCGGTGTTCGAATCAACAGCATCTTGACCTGGAGTCTTCATACCCCTCAATTTTTTGGTGAGGATATGATAAACAAAAACTCTATTCGAAATAAACTACAAGGTTGGGAATTACAAGTTTGACCTTATCAGCGTGACATAGCCAACTTCTGTACAAGAACGTTAGCTAGATCGAAAACATATCGACAAATTAAACCATCACCTGTCTACAAGATGGATAAAACAGCACTTTTCACCTGCCGGGCAACATTCCTCTGCCCTGTACAGTTAGTGTAAATCCGACTTAAGTTGACAGCAACTGAGAGGGACACAAAAAATATCTCAGCATCTCCAGTTTAATTGATTTCAGTACACACAATGTTGTATTCCTTTCTGTTTTTGCCTAATGCGATAGGGACATTTTATATAGGCATGCTAGTCGTATTTCACATTTTATAAGCGTCTGTTTGTATTCTTCTATTGGCGGTTGATTCTTCGAAGAAATATCCGTACATGTTATTATCTTATTTTAGTATATATATATATATATATATATATATATAATATATATATAGACTACTTCATGTAGTAAAGGGATAAAATGACAAAAGATTCTAGTATAAGAGGGCCATAACGTTTGATATTAATTGAGGCGAATGTTACCGATTCTTTTAATTTTATCACTAGTTATTGGGTCATATAAACATTAAACTTTTAACAAAAGAAAAGGCCACAATTTCCTTGCAATTCTGGCAGGAGTTACAGAACTTGACAATTGTGATCTGATAGATTCCTGAATGCAATGAAACATCTCTAATTCCACCCTCAGTAGTTATTGTGATGTATGCATAATAGCAACTTACAAATGATTTCTAATATGTCAAAACTTGATTAAGTTCAAACAAAAAATATCGCTGCACATATTTTCAATGCAATACCAACATTATTATTTATTCGTTTCTATTTTATTTTTTAGATAGCAGCATGAGTGACATGGTAACATAGGCTTGCGCTTCTTATAGAGATTGAGTTTTCTATCTCTGTGAGAAGTTTCATACAGAATGAAAGATAAATATATAGTGCATAAAGACCGGGGCTATTGTTCGTGCCGAACATCTTTGTGTGCTGATATATCGTCTGCTCTGAGTATATCCGGACACCATTTCGACGACATTGGATATACTCATTGTCAGAAACTTGAAACACGTGGGAGAATTCTCGCGCAAGACCTTGAATACATTACAGAATTTGTTAGAAATTATGTTGGTTGAAGAAAATGCCTAAATTGTAAAAAAGAGAGGTTTATATGTATTTCAACAGATCGTTGCTAAGGTTCAGATAACTTGAATGGGGAAGGGGCAATTCTTTTTTATTTGAAATTACATCAATTCAGAAATGTGGTAAGAATAGACACATTATGCCATGCAAGAACAGACCCCAATGAATATATACTCGGTATTACTCAGTTTGTTTGTTTTGGGGGTTTAACGTTCCACCAACAGTATATCAGTCATTTGGAGACAATGTCGACTTGAGACAGATATAGTGCTGCCACACAGCAGTATCACATCCAGTCACATTATCCTGACACCGGGTCAACCAGTCCTGGAATTACACTTATAAGCTGAGCGCCACGCAAGGAAGCTATACCATTACCATTTTAAGACTGATGTGTCGCGACCGGATAGGCGGACGCTCTAACCACTCGGTCACCAGGGTCTATATAGGTGTTACTCAGACCAAAATTGTTGTTCAGTCACGTTATATACATGTAGTCGTAAAAAAGCATGCCAAATTGCATTAAAATCTGAAGATGAAATAAAGGCACTTTCAATGACTTTGTGTATAACTTTTACTCCTAGTCACCGGGCTACTAGTATCCATCTCGGGAGTCTTTCACTCTGCTTGTGACAGCCCAGATTATAAGGCCACGGAAAACAATGCGGGTAAATGTCTTGCTCAAGGAAATTTGCAGTGTCCTTTGAAGAACTCGAACCCGGCGTCTCTCGATCCCTAAGCTCAATGGATCACAGCTCCTTATTACAGACTAATATAAGCTATCCCGCGTTTATGCCTCAGTAGAGGACATTTAACTATAATGACTTTTGTTACATTTCGCACGTATTCATAAAACATCTAAAGCCATTTCTTAACTTTGATGGAAGATTTCAAAACTATATTTCTTGAAATATGGATTCCCCAAACCAAACAGCCTAAACTAACAGAAGTTGGGGTCATGTATCTGTCATTACAGATTTTTTCTTTAAAATTTAGGAAAAGAAAAAAAAGCAAGCACCAAAAACATTCTTTAAATACAATCAGATTTTTTTTTCTCACTAAAATGTGGAAAACTAAACTTAATATGCTTGGAAACCCCCCCCCCCCCTTGCCAGTGTTTAAGAGATGAACTATCGTTGATACGTTGAGAACTTATAAGTCGGGTAAGCTTTGAATCAGGTGAGGATATAATGGGTTATATATAGAAATGCCAGTCTTATTGGTTAAAATTATTAAGTTTGGAATATACTAGAAATAAGAAATAACTGATAAAAATGATAAAAAAAATCCTGAACTTTGAAATTCCTAGTTGTAATGAAGTTCGGTTAATTCAACAAAAATGGCTTCAGGTTAAAATCTAAGATGACATGTAAAACAATGTGCGCCAAATATGTATAGCCATTCTCAACTTCGAAGTATTCAATTTTAGTTCCTAACAATATTTATCGAAAATACCAGATGTCTATATACATGGTGGATGATGGAACACCATAAACCCTTCTGATTAATTCAGGGTTATTAATTCAGTCGCTAAATTAACTAGAGCAGTTGCGCCGTCACGGACAAGGGCAACCATAAATTGACATGTTCGGCCACTGCATACATGCTGACTACCGGTCAATACATACACATGTATAGCTGACGTTAATGTTCATGCACGCCTACTAGCTGCCCCAGACGAACTGTGACCATACACGCACGCCACACCTTGGTATGTAGTGGATACAGACGTATGTAATATCAAGGATTGTCAATCTAAGGGTGACAGGTCAAAACCCCAGTATCGTGCCATGTGCTCCAAGTTACAAGCAATATAACATCAAGGGGTCAGACTAGATTATCAAAGCTTCATGTCTGCTTCGTGTATGCTAATTTCCTAGATGTAATATGACATTCCCCTTTCCCAAAACAGGGATTATGTGATGTGAAACACAAGTGTACATTTTTTCATGCAAATGCATGTAAAAATAACAAAGAACATTGTAGGTTAATTATCTAATAATCTTACCGTTAAAAGACTGAATGTCTAAAGAAGCAGCTCCCATTTGTTTCACTTTGTTGTTTCTAAAATTGCTTTCTGCTGAGTTGGACTGTGTTAATATACTTCGGTTTACTTGTTTGGTTTTAACGTCCCAAAAGACAGTAATTCAATCATTTGGTGACTATGACTAAATGGGGCAGATTAAATGTTCACTGCGGTATTGAGCTGTGCTCTATTATAACACCCACACTTTTCTGACAATTATAGTCAATGTCTATATGTTTGCTGGGTTTCATGTCCCATCGGCAAATTTCAGTCGTTTGAAGACTATGAATGCCACACTACATTATCACGCCGTACACACGTGGCATGATACCACACCCAATCACATTATCTTGACATCGGCCCAACCTGACCTTATGCTGATAACCAGTCCTTGAACTGAGCAACCAACAGTGTTATAACGTAACCAGATATGTTGAGGCCGGGGATCGAGCCCACGACTTCCTACAGGCACACACTCTAACCACTCGGCAACCGGAGACACACCCGGGATTTTAATTTGATATTTTAAAGAGATATATAGAGCGCAATTTTCAAGGATTTTCTGGTATTTGCGTCTGGTCAAAATGAGTGTCTTACTCCTATTAACCAGTGTAATATAGTAAGTCCTCATTACTCTCTTAAACAGGTCGTTACCTCTAACGTAGGGAAGCCTGGATGCATAAGTTCCGTTGTACCTTGAATATTTAGCCATTTTTAAATACCCCCACTTTGTACGCTAGCTACAACTGATCTTTAAACTAAAAGTGATTGTCGCAAAAACATAGCTCGTATGGTCACTGGTGTAAAAAGACACTTGAGTACCATAGGTTATTGTTTGATGGGTTTAACTTCCCACCCACATTATTTCAGTTAATCGTGGATCGTAGACTAAAGTCTATACTTGAGACATGCATAGTAATATCACACTGCATTATCACGCCATAGAGATGTGGCATGATACAAAAATCTTTTCGAAAACCCCAAGGTTGGTGGCACAAAATGAAGCATCAAAACGCTCAAGGCATTAAAAGACTCAAGAAATAGCTCTAATTTTAAACCCAGCGTTTCAGCAGTAGGGCTGAACTCAGTAGAGGTAAACATGTAATATGACGTCAAATACGCCACATGTATTCGTTGAGCGTTGATGGTCATGACCCTGATTCCATTCATAAGTTGCATGCTTAATGAGGTCATGGTATTACTTCAGTAGTTCATTCCATCTGTTTTGCGTGGGGTGATACAGTGCAGCATAATCGGCTGTGGTAATTATGCAAAGCAGCAATGCTCTCGGGGCAAGAATGCATAATCTCGCCCCCGCCAAGCGAAACTTTTCGCGTGACGACCCTTCAGCTTGAGTGTCCCGCCGAACAGCCATGCGAAAACACGGTTTTCAATTTAAAAAAATAACAAAACGTACCGCATATTGAATTATTCAGCGATAACCATATGTATATACATTCGCTTTTCGTAGATGTACTTTGTATATTAACGAGAAAATCGGGGAGATACAGAGAGTAGGAATACGTTAAGTACAACAAACAATCCAGGGTGCAGACGCACTGTTATATTTGGACAGAGATAACAATGAGATGATTATTACACTAGGAATGACTCTCTCTCTCTCGCGCGCGCTCTCACTGCCTCTGTCTGTCTGTCTTTCTGTCTAACTACACGAAGTCACTTTCTTATCTTCTCTTTATATGTGCACCCATACCTCAGTTTATTCCATCCATTTTTGCACAAAATTCCGTGAACTACTCCTAAGAGTTTTAATAAGTTCGAATGTCTATCTGCAAAGATAGTAGGAATGACACAACAAATAAGCAAAGATATTGGCATATTGACACGTTTTAACTGTTTAACGCTCGTGGGCACGATGATGTATAGTCGCCATGTACCGAGCACAGTGCGTATGTGCAGAGTTTAACATTTCTTTTATCTTAATGGTACATAACGGGCATGATGAGGTTTGATATGCATTAAATATTTAACAAGATCTATATGTTTCGGAAGTAGAGTGGGTTGGTGTCTCTGTCAAACGGAAACTGATTTGATGGATAAATTGAAATATGTGGATATATACCCCCCCCCCCCCCCCACACACACACACACGAGAATATCAGATAAATGATCAAACGATACCATTAGGTAGATGGATGGACGGACAGATAGAACAGTTGCAATATTTATCATGCACATGCATCAACAAAGCGTGGCGAACACTGTAAATCCCGTGCTTGGGTAATGGCCACGTGCTGTCATGTGCCAAGTGTGATTTTCCGAGGCGACCGATGATTTTTTTTTTACACACACCTTTGTGTAAGCTCTGCTCCATTCTGTCACACGCTATACACGTAATCTGGGGTTGCATTAACGTAGAAACGACAAGAAAATAAAAGTCTCCCATAAATTACGCAACATTTGTATAATTATTCATTCAATATCATCATTCATCTCTGTTTTTGACGTGAGCGTTTTTGAAAGTTAACTCGTGTCCCCCAAGCCATAAGACTAAAGGTAAATTACTCTCGTCATGGTAACCAGTGTACCTGTTTATCGTTTTTTTTAACTACATTAGTGGTTGATTTAGTCGTACTTAAGATTACTGACCAGTCCTCTTTTCCACATGCAAAGATATTTACGAGGGGGGGGGGGGGGGGGGGGGGGGAGAGAGAAAAAAATCAATGTATACATGTATACAGGTGTCTGTATGTGGTATTGAATAGGTTTTTCCTAATTGAAGAAAGTTGCATGAATGGGATAAGATTACAGAACGCAGTACCAATAATAAAGTCCCTCTCTCTCCTTTGAGACACGGCATCAAAATCAGACAATATCAAGTTTAAGAAAATACATTAACAGCATATTGTTGTGATCAAACTGGATCCATTCAGGAGAGATATGCTAATTATAAAATAATACATTCATTCACTCGGGGCAATAGTGATGTAAGATGCTCGGTTCAGAGGTTAATGCAAGGTACGTGGTATCTTGTAGACCCATATAAAGCTTGTAAACACTGGATGTTTGGTACATAATTACGAAGTGAAAAACTTACTTTGGCTTTAAGTGTTAATGTATATTTTGAAAATGGTTCCATTCGAAATTATCCTCCAGTGACTGAAAACGATTTTAGAGGTGCTTTGTGTAGGTGTTATAATGATATGATGATAATCGAGGTCGTTATCAAGCGAAGTAGTGGCAGAAGACTTATAGTACATGTACATGTAATATGCAATGTACAAAAAATGATTTCACCTTTCGTATGTCATTCTAACACTACAAAGAGATGGCTATTTATTTATGTGTTGGTTTCACATACCTGATGGCATGGCCTGCACGTGCACTTTCACCACGAGAACACAGAAGAACACGTTTATCCATGACGTCATGTACATTACTGCACTGTAGTATTAATCCAAAATTCTAAACTCTGGAACAAGTTTTGTTACATAAATACTGTGTATATAACTAAATGTCACATATAGTCAACTATTTTAATCAAGTCTCTAATAAAATAATTTCACCACATATATAGTTTATTGAATGTTATGATCCACGTTTCTCCGAATATCAAAGCGCTAAGCCGAACTAAGAATACTGAGCGGTTGTTTACCGGCTATACAGCGTGCACTTCATTATCACAAACAAGCGCTTACAGCAAACCTTTCGACGTGAATGATCGGTCCCCTCGAAAAAAAAATAAAGCAACTTGATTTACGTCGCATGTTCCGTTTCACTGATTTCCGACCGTGTTCGAAGTCTTCCCGACGAAGTCCGGTGGTAAACTGTATTACACGACTGTTCGTTTTCACCGATCGGGCCCGACAATCAGTTTGTTATTGACCCAACTGTTGATCCCATACGACAGCCGATTATGAGAAAGGTAGATTTTGTGACACACGAAATAGCCCTACCACATCATCAGGTGAACAGATTCTGCTGACTAGCTTACAAAACCGGCTGAATAAAACACATCGGTCTTAAAATATGGGTAATTGTGTAGTATCATGTCTTATCAGACAGTGTTACCCCCAGGGGTCTTCTTATTGATGGCAGACTGACCATCCAGATTTCAAGGGGCGATTTTAACGTCAATTTTAATTAATGCCTTTAAGAAATGACATTGTCAAATCACGTGATAGGTGAGACATGCGCAGTGTTAGAGAATTGATCCTTAAATGCCCGAAGAGAAAATCGTGATTTTTATCTAAAGTGTCCGTGAAACTTTCTAAAACTATGTTGAATGGTTTTCGTAAACGGTTCAACTTGACTTACCAGGAAGGAATTAGATATGCATCTGTTTGTTTCAAGGAAATCTCAAAACGCCATACTTCATACTAATAGCGTCACCACTGGACAGCTGTTTAGATTTTTTTTAGAATTCTCCAAATTGTCCCCGTCACTTTTATCTGTCACTTTATCATAATTGTCCTGAAAACAGCGACATTGAAATTGCTCGCTTGTCAGAAGTTGAAAGTAGTCAACGATGGCTGGTCGATTTGAAATGAAGAAAATAACAAATATATGACTAGGGAGAGTGGTCGCTGGAACAAATCAATTATTGGGTTTCGTACTGACCCAACACAGAAATATAGGGGGGTCAGTCATGTTCATAGGAAACTACCCTATACGGAAATATAGTGCGTCAGTAATGTTCCTCTGAACAGCACTAATTTCCGTGTATGGTCAGTACCAAACACAATAATCAACGCCCACCGGAAGCATCTTAACTCTCCGGAAAAGAGAAGCTTGTGACTCACGGCCAGTTCCTTAAAAGGGGAATGAGAATATCACTTATGCTATTTTTTTAACACACACACACAAAAAAGAAAAAAGTTTAAGGCTGAGCAAACGTTATTTCTCCCGACTTAATGGATCATATATTCTATCATTGTGAATATGATGAAACGGGGAACACAACTGTCAAATAAGTTTCATAGCAAAACAATTAGTCATCATTTACTTACCGTTGAAGAAATTTGAATTTCATATTGTAATAAGTATCTGAATTGTGGATTAGATCGCCCATTTGTTTTCTTATGTTTTTCCTTTTCAAGCAGTGAAGTATGACTTGACATTCGTGGCGTTTCTACAAATGACGGGCGCAGTAATACAGAAGTGGTATGCAGGACGATGTCACGGAGGGGAAGGAACGCCCAGCGTAACAGTGGCAGTCCGTATAAAAATGACAGTAATGAGTCGACGTGAAAAATTAATTTTATCTTATCAGCATTGATAAGCGAAATTTTACGTGGTTTTATTTTAAATGTTAGAAACGTAACAGATCATAGACTAGGCCAAAAAAAAGAGTTCCGTTTCTGGTCTCCAGCCAGAAAAAAGAGGGTCGGTAGGTGGGGATATTTTTTGCTTTGTTGTTTTCTCCTCCGAATGATGCAAGGGGCCGCCGTGGTCGAGCGGTTACAGTCGTGGACTACAAATCTCTCAGCCCCTTACCGCTGTGGGTTCGAATCCCGGTAAGGACTTCGGATTTTTCATGTGAGGAAGCCTTTCAGCTGGCTTGCGGTAGGATGGTGGTTCTACCCGGGTACCTGTGTGTACTCGGGGTCATCCTCCACCTGATATTAGCTGGTCGTCGCTATATGACTGAAATACTATCACAGCGACGGTAAACCCCAAATACAAATGATGCGAAAAGTAAAATAAGAAAAAAGTAAAGAAAATACTTCTTAAAGGCAGAAATGTAAAAAAAAAAAAAAATAAGGGTCGGCCGTGGAAAAAAAGTGTCGGTCGGTAGACCAGCAACGGAACTTATTATTATATATATATTTATTTTTTTTTGCTCTAGTGATATCCACATCCATAATACAGAATTATAGATAGGCGATCCTTTTATGTATAGGATGAGGTCTATTACGACATTTTACATATTTTAGCGTTGCGAGCGTAGGCTGATATCTAAATAAGATTCCATCCGACTTAGAAGTCAACCTTAATTTTTTTTTGCGTGCATGTCACCTCTATGCCACCGTAGATAGGTGTTCAGTTGAAATAAATCACTTCTTTTTTTTTCTTTTTTTTTTTCCGTGAGCTGACTGGCTAACAATTTAAGGTGACATCTAAAAGTAGTGTGAGCGCGACGTAGTAATTAATAACCGGAAAATGAAGTAAAGCTGTAGGCTGCAGCATTTTAAATCATAAAAAACGAAGGGTCGGAAAGCCTTGGTGGAATAGACAGCTTACTGATCTTTGGAATAGCGCATGCGCAACTGAGAAAATATAGCTAGCATGCAGATTACACTCAAAGAATGCAAACTTAAGTCGAAGGAAATGTTTTGATCAGTCTGTTCTAAGATCCAAGCGTAAATACTGGTATGTCTTGCAACATGATTTAGGTAACCTTGTTGAAAATAATAATAAAGAGTTATAGAAATCTATTGGGAAAATCGGAGTTGCTCATTCAAAGAAAAGTAATATACCTTTTGAAATTGAGCTAGAAAACGGACCGACTCTAAAAAATATTTATGTTGTGCTTGAAAAATGGAGATCTTGTGTTTTTTTTAAAATAATTTATACAACCCTGAAGCTACGACCAAATATAAACATTATGAACAAACCTTAAATGTTAATGCTAACGATACCCAACAGAATCAAGACGAGGAGCGAGCTTATAATAATGGTATTTCTATAGATGAAGTAAAACTTGCGGTATACAGTGCAGGGGTAAAGCCTGTAGTTTTGATAAACTGTATGCTGAAATTTTTAAAAACGATACAGTTATTCCCTTTTTACATGTGCTTTTTAACGTTTGTTTTAACTCTGGAAAATATCCGACGGACTGGGGTAAAGGAGTTATTAACCCTATACCTAAGTCTGGAACCACAGACCCCTTGGATCCAATTAGTTACCGAGGTATTACGTTAGTCGGAAAACTAGCCCGAGTCTATGGAAACTGATTTCTTGTTTGAGGCAACTGATGAAGATTTAATCCAGCTTTTTTTCCGGCAAGTTTTCAAAGTACGTGGGATTACCATACTTAACAAGAGGGCCAAGATGGCCCTTGATCGCTCACCTGAGAAAGATGCTTGCTTAAGAAATAAAGATGCTAGAGTGTAAAAGTGAAATCTGGCTTTTTTATGGTAAAAAGGGCATAATTCCTGAATTAACTAGTCAATATCAGTTATAAATGAACCCGATTGCGAGATTATGGGCATAAACATTGTCTTAAAGTTTTAAAAAGATTGCTATAAAAATGA
Source organism: Solen grandis (assembly GCA_021229015.1). Taxonomy (NCBI): domain Eukaryota; kingdom Metazoa; phylum Mollusca; class Bivalvia; order Adapedonta; family Solenidae; genus Solen; species Solen grandis. Next base: position 57,911,075 of record CM037780.1, read on the forward strand.
AGATGCTAGAGTGTAATCAAAGTGAAATCTGGCATTTTTTTTATATTTAAAGGGGCATAACTCCTGACCAAATCAACAGATCTCAGCTTTAATCGAACTCAATCGAGACATTATGGTCATAAGCATTGCCATTAAGTTTGAAGATGATTGCTCAAAAGATGAAGATGCTAGAGTGTAAACAAAGTGAAATCTGGCATTTTTTGAATATTGAAAGGGGCTTAACTCCTGACCTTATTGACCAATCTCAGCCATAATCAAACTCAATTGAGACATTATGGTCATAAACATTGCCATAAAGTTTGAAGATGATTGCTTAAGAAATAAAGGTGATAGAGTGTAAACACTAAAAATTGTTGACGCCGCACGACGGACACTTACGGGATCACAATAGCTCACCCTGAGCTTTGCTCAGGTGAGCTAATAAAGGCATCGGCCCAAGCTGACTAAAGTCATCTCCTGTATATACGCTACGCTTACCGTAGGAAGATCTGTACTTTAGTCAGATTGACATCGACCCTATCACCCCCCATTTGAAAAGTTTTATTACTGAAATGGCAAAGTTCATTTTGATCCTGCAGGGGGTTTAAATCACCGGCATTATGATAATAAACTGGAAATACAAAAGATGATGATTTTCAGATCAAATGAGCACTGTAACTTCAGCCAAGTGATGTGACCTTGACTTTCGAGCTAGCGACCTGGTTCTTGTTAATGACACATTTTAGCTCACCTGAGCACATGAGCTATTGTGACCGATGCATGTCCAGCATCCGTCGTCAACATTTAACTTAAACGACATCTCCTCCTAAACTACGATGCTAATTTTAAAGAAACTTCTCAGGAATGTTCTTTGGGTGAAGCCCTTTCATAGCTGTTCAAAGAATTTGAGTCAATGAAGAACTCTGGTTGCCATGGCAACGGAAAGAAAAAAACATGAAAATTTTGAAAATCTTCTCCAAAACTACTGGCCAGATTTCAAAGTTATTTGGCACAGATGTTCCTTAGGTCACTCTCTACCAAGATTGTTCAAATTATTTTGATCCGTTGAAAAATATGGCCGCCATGGAGCGGAGCCCCGTTTTCCTTATATGTACATAGTAAAAACTTCAAAAATCTTCTCCTCCAAAAGTACAGGCTGGATTTCAAAGTTATTTGGCACAGATGTTCCTTAGGTCACTCTTCCAAGATTGTTCAAATTATTTTGATCCGTTTAAAAACATGGCCGCCAGGGGGCGGAGCCCGTTTTTCTTATATGAATATAGTATAAAATTGAAAATTCTTCTTGTCTTACTCACTCGATTTATGACTGGCAGAGCCCATTTCCCACAATATCACAAAGATATTTGCGGTTTCTTTTCCTCCCACTAATACCTGGTTCTCGGGTGAGCGACCCAGGGCCATCATGGCCCTCTTGTTTGTTTGTTTTTTGTCCTAAGGATCCGTTGTGCCACGTTATTTCAAAATATGACTATAAACAACAAAGATACAGCCCGGACAGGACTGCTTGCATAAACTCAACTAACTGCTGTGACCTTGAAGCTAGCAACTAAAACATGTTCATTAAAAACAAACTTACAGCCGAGACATGATTTTTATGTCTACCGCGTGCTGTAACCTTGACCTTCAAGCTAACGACTTGGTTCTTGTTTGCGACACATCGTCTTGTAGGATCACTTGTGCCTAGTTATCTCAAAACACGACCATTCACATCAAAGTTACAACTGAGACACGATTTTAAGGTCAACCGAGTGCTGTGACCTTGAACTTCAAGCTAACTACACTGTACCTTGTTCTCGACACATTGTCTATATGATATTTGAGCAAAATTATTTCAAAGCACGACTAAACACAAGTTACCGTCGGGACACGATTCTTGCACGCACGGATTGGTGTAACACTATATGCCCATCGCTATTTCATGGTGGAGGCATAAAAATCAACGTGAAATTAGCATGCCTTCTTAATGGCCATATGGAGATTTGTTGGCATTAAACTCTTATCACAGTTTTCAGAGTACCTTTTCTTTTCTTTTGCAATGGCAACGAAAATTCTGCAGACCCCTTTCCTCCTCTCATTTCTTGTGAAGACTCCTTCAAGTTATATTTGCCGGTTTCTTCAACTTCTGATGTATCATTTGAAGCAAACTGATGACAGGGTGATGCCACTTACTTTGAGTAAATTGTGCTCAAGTGAGCTAAATCGCGACACAGTGTGTTGGAATTGATAAGTCGTACAAAATGTACTCATAAATATCTCTTTATTCATTGAACGTTTTGATACCGTTACTCGACTGAAGTACATGTACATGTATTTACATCATATGAAATAAATAAATAATCATAACTTGTATCAACGGACGAAAAGAAAACAACATAAAACTGGTAATGTGGTGGAAAATGAAAATGACTCCATTGATAGGCAAAGAAACCGTCTATAAAGCAATGGTCATCGTCATTCTGTTAGCAACATATATTTTTTCTACAGACCTTTTTCAAAACACATACCCCATCCAACAGCCTGGTTGAACACTAACCTGTGCATTTTCAAATGTCACCCTTTTGGTTAAATTAACATTTAAGCAAAGGAAACAGTGCCTTTTTCTGCACCAAAAATAGTTTCACTGCACCCTCGAAAAGTAGCTGTATACTGCAACCAGTTTGTGTTGCCTATCCACCAGTTTGTGTTGCCTATCAACCAGTTTGTATTGCCAATCAGCCAGTTTGTGTTGCCTATCAACCAGTTTGTGTTGCCTATCCACCAGTTTGTGTTCCCAATCAACCAGTTTGTGTTGCTTATCAACTGACTTGTTTTGCCCCTTCAAACAGCTCGTTCACAGACAGTCATTGACTAAGAATTTGATGCAATTATGTGTGTATTAAGTCTTATCAATACCCATCTACAGATGCATGGTCACCCAATGCAACCACCCATGAAAGCAATTAAGGCCATCACAAGCAATAGTGTTACAAACGGTATTAACCCTATACATGTTCAATGGAAAAAGGAGTTTTTCCAAGCAATATGACCTAAAAGAGCCAAGTTTATTTGTCTGAAAACAGACTCCACTAGCATGAATGAGGGAGTGATGACTTTTTTTTTTTATTTCTACCTATCAACTGTGAACAACCTGCTTCACTTATACTGTTTCAAAAAGTGCCATAACATAAAAAACAATTTGCTTTATGAATAAGACCCCACTGGATATTGTGGTATCTTTGGTACCCATATAGACATGAGGCAGGAAATGGAATATGCCTGTTGCATTTCAATCTGTCACCTCCTTGATTACAATGCTAATGGGAAATACATAACATTTTACCTTATAGAAATCTTATTGAACTGTTAATAAAAAAACCAAAGGTACAAGAGCAGTCCAGTAGGCCTTCTCTGCTTTGCTCACTTTTTTTACATACTAGTAGGAGAAAATACTGCAGAATAAACCTGTTGAACAATACACATTGTTCATTATGACAAGTAACTACTAAAAACCTTTTATTTCTCGCTGAAAAAAAAGCATAATGCGTTTAAAGTTTAACCCCTTTCATTGAAATGAAATCTGTCTATGCCACCAGCATAAACCAGATCAGCTGGTAACTTGTCTGCTGATAGGAGATTTAAACCATTCACAACTCTATAGTACTTTGAGATGTATATCTAGATTGGCTAAGGTATGTCTTGGCGAGAAAAAAAGGTACAGGGTTAAAAAAAAGTAATGAAAAATAATCCAATTTACTTTTAGTTATATGCAGAAAAATATGATGAAGGAATGACTTTCATTAAATGATATAACTATACAATTTCTGTCATACATTAATTACAATCATGTGTTTACAAAAACAATGATATTGCTGTTATTGATGATGATGATGATGATGATGAGTACCTATGTACTCAGAGACCAGATTTTCCTGCAGTAACAATACAATCAAACAACATTAAAATGATATTTACACAGCATAAAACATGAATACATATCAGAATGTAGACTGATACACATATATACACGAAACAAAATTAGTTTGTATCATATTTTTCCTTTCTTTCTATATTTCAAAAAATATTTCTGTATCTTAACATTTATCTATTATTTCACATTTAATGATTATTGATGCACACTCTAAAATATTAACATGTGTAATTATATTTTTCCTATGTATGGATACAGGTAATTCTTATCTTGGTCTTTCAACTTTTCAATCAACTCAATTTGAAACTTTAAAAGCCTTGGTCTTTCATAAAATGGTCTCATAAAAACATGAACAGGTGATCAGTGAGTGCCTCCACAGAGAGACTATCAGACACAGCAATGCTCAACCAATGTTCAGTCTTAACCCTTTACCTCACACACACTCATTTTGACGCTCTGGCAAACAGAGTAGATCCAGATCAGACAGCTCTTTTATAGGAACTGTCTGACCGAAGTCTCCCCTGTTTAAAATATTCTGGTTCAGATTCAGATAGATTTCAACAAAGACATTCCATAGTTCCTATACAACTCAATTAATATTCATCATGTCATAAAGTTACGCATAAATATGCATGAGGTAGAGGGCTAACCATCGTCAGACACCCACAGTCAATTCATTCCGTTGCTCTCCATTCACCAAGCGTGGGATTATTAACTAGCAAGTTGAAGGTCCTATGTGTTAGCACAAAAATATTTAAACCAATCAAAATGAATTTATATTTTGGATAATCTCCATGTGGAGGCATGAACATCAGTGTCAAGGGTATCTTACATAGGATATTGGAAATTACGATACAAGCATTCTGATTGGTTAACGCAAGGCAGGACAAGGTTATCCTGCATACAATTGAATTATTGTATTGACTTTTCATCTATAAAAAAAACCCCCAAAACATGGTCAATGAATGGAGAGTAGCATAACAATCAGCAGCTGTGGTTATCCCAACAATGAGAGCTATTAAGTTTTACATTCCTATCAAGGACGGGAGCACTTAGTATCAAACCTGATCCTCCTGCATGATACACTTAGCTGACTGATTTGTTCTCGTCATTGGTGATGTAGCTCATTTGGCAATGCCTCGGTAAAAGTAAAGTCCATAAACAAAATGAGATAAAATTAAAAGCAATGGAAATGATCCCTGAGAAAATTACATTTCATTTGTGGAATAGCAAAACACTGACATTGTCCAATTCAAAACATTTTTGTAACACCTTGAAAATACTATACATGGAAAGATTCATTTTGTTTTAGTACAGAAGTTAGACTTCTTGACGTAGATGATTCAAAGATAAAACTCTGCCACAGGAGAGAGAAATATACAAATAATGAGATGGGTCGTTGATGTGTTACATAACTCAGTTCCAATAAAACAATTTCAGACAATAGATCTTCTTGTTGTATGACTCATCCAAAAGATGTGAAAATGTCAAGCCAATGTTTTGCATAAAAGATGAATTTAAAATACATTAACATGGTAAAGATTAAAAAAAAAGAGCACTACTAAGACATAAAATTAGAGACATAGAATTAGAGTCAGACTTTGAAGTCTCACTATCTTATTTAAGCACATGTTCCCATATGCAAAACCTTCAAAGTCCCATGTGTAAATACATATTTGTGTGTGAAAGAAAGATGAAGCTCATTTCAAAGCAGAAGAAATGCCATAGGTCCATGAAATACAACCCCAGTGTTTGTTATCTTATCAAATTGAAAAAAGCTCTCGTACGTCTTCAGAATTCTGAGTAATGTACAACTAAACTACACATATTACTAGCATAATCAATAAGCTTTAATACAACAATTTCAAAATTTTACTTAATTTATAAGCAGTCAGTTGTGACCTTCAATAAATAATCTAATGGCCATGAAGAGTTGAATCTTTAATAAGATACTGCTGACAATAAATCAGAGAGCAAATCTTGATTATAGAAATTGGAATAATGAAAATATTGACATGACAACAATGATGTTAATTCTATCTTTTGGCTGAAGGGAGTATAATATACACCAGATATTTGTTTCAGAATCTATTTAAATTTTCTGATACAGGAACTGAATGGTTTGCAAACATATTTTGATAACTGAATGATACAATTACTGATTAAAATACACATACTGCAAACTAACCTGAAGTCATAGTAACTGGTTGTGAAATGCTTGCAGAAAAAATACAACATTTAAATACTAACATCATAAAATTCGTAACATAAAAATACTGATTTACAATCTACAGCTTTGGTGTTTCTACATGTACTTAGTATAAACACATTTATTTTACGCTATTTGGAAAACAAAGTTCTAACAACTAATAGTAATCCTTCTAGATGGTTCCTGGGTTGGATCAGTACTTTGCACCTCAGAAGGTCATGAAAAAAACCTTGGGATTAACAGTAGAGGATGTTACCACTAGACCACAGCATTCTCTACCCGTGCTTGACCTCTGTACATTTATGACCTGTATGTATACTGGGCAAAAAATACATTTCTTGATCCGTCCCATACTTTTGGAACATAATAGGCAAGAACCACTTAGTATCTACAACATAACAACAATCCACTGACCTTTCATATTAAAACATTCTCTGACAATATGATAAAACTCTTAAAAATTAATATTTACACGCTCATTTTATTTCATACTTACTTAAGTTCCATATATTTCATATGGAAGTCAGTTATTACATAAGAAAATTAAGTGAAACTTGTAATTACACCCTATCGTTATTTAACACATTTTTTTTTTTTTTTTTTTTTTTTAAAATGACAGTTTTCGAATTTCCATTGTCTTAAGGTTATGGACATATGTAGATGTACCGGTATCATCGGTATATTACAACTCTATATTGTTACTCAAATACTAAGAACTATTTCAATATCAACATTTTTCTTTGTAAAAAAAAAAAAAAAAAAAAGACCAAAAAACCCCCAGACAAAACCCCCCTTAGAAAATACTTTTATATCCCATGATCTATGTCAAATACTGGTAATATCAGCAACTGTTTACACTTTAAGGTTGTTAATCTTTAATAAAAAGTTATAACTTGTGATGTACACCTATTCTTTGCTGTATATCACACTTCATTGCATTGTCATATCATTTACGCATGTTTTTCATGATACATAGACACACAGAAAAAAAGAATCCTACTTTTTTGCTCAAATGTCATCTTGTTTTTAAAACAAAAATGATTTTAATGACATCTGTACCCTACACCTATCACTAGATACAGTATATCAAAATACTGACACTTTTGTAACTAAGTCTTTACAGGGTGACATGATAATGACTCAACACCTATTGTGACTCCACATGTTTAGAAAAGACAAAATAAACTGAGGTTGTGATATTTATCCTATACTCTGTATGTTTAAAAATATTTAGTGTTTGTTAAATTTTTTGCAATAATAAAGTGCAGCTGCTCTATATTACAATGTTGTTTTGGGGTCAAAGTCTTGGTACTGCACAGTATTTTAACTGTACGACAATGGACTTTTAAAGTCATGTATATAAGTCATAAAAAAAAAAAAAAAAAAAAAAAAAAAATGGGGGTCCAATAACAGATAGGTTTTCAGGTTAAAATGGATGTGTTAACTGATCTACATTGTACAATGCATAAGGTAAAGGCAACTATGTTTTTCATCTTGAAGAGATATTATTTGGTATCATGTCCTACACAAAATATTGGAACCATCTGTTTGACAGAATAAGGGCTGACTGCCAAGTATCTTTATATGTACATAGAAATAGAGAGAGATGTAAGTTTTGCAGCAAGCCCTTAAAATATGACTTTGCATCAAATAAAAATGTGTTCTGAATGCCTGTTTGTAAAGCTTTCATTGAAATTTTGTCATAAAATCATTGAATGACATACTGATTTAACAATATTGTTGAGATTTTTGGTATTAATCAAAAATATGTTTGTCACAAGAGTTACATTTTTGTAACCTCACTGGTACAGATTCTTAATGAAACAGGAAACTGTGCCTTGGTCATGTGGTAGCATGCATAACTATGTATCTGAACAGTGTGGGTTCAAACATATTTTTGAGGGAGGCTTGAGTAGGGTGAGACCTGCCAAGGCACAAAGTACTGGTCCAACCCAGCAACCATTGAAAGGAATTTATAAAAGTTTTTATTTAAAAATCCATAAAAATGGCCAAAGAACAAACAACTACAGCAGATAAAAAACTGTTATGAAAACACAGAACATGACATTTAACCCCACAGACTATCTTACACCCTGTATTTTCTCAGTAAGTTTATTATGAAATCAAGATTTGTCCACTCTCCACTGTAATAACACCCAATGTATGGTAAGTTTTGTTAGATTGAGCAAAAAAAGAATCTGAAAATCTTAATTAGTACCAAAACATGCAGTTGACCTAAATTAATTTTGTATAAGTTGTAAAAAAAATGGCAGCTTTTTTTCTATCAAAAGTTTTTTTGTTTTTTTTTAATTTTCTGCTTGTTAAAAGTAGTTTAGAATGGATTATAGTTTACCAATGTTGAATACTATACTTTTGTCAATAAATATTTCATAAAATCTATCTACATGTATAGGCTTTTTTCCTGTTTTTTTTTTTATTTATTTTTTTAATTTGATTTATGCTCTAAAGTCAACTTTTACAAATTCCAGGGCCCTTATTCACCTATCTTCTAAGTCTATATTCTAAACTCAGACTCAAAATTCTAGAATTTAAAGAAGTTTTTTCTTTTAGCATTATTAATGAACTTACTAAAACCCCAATATCTGTTAAGTAACTATAACTGTAACTATCAAACATGAGTGGGTCATCAGCTGAAGTGTGACGGAAAAAGTGTGATGGACAGACAGACAGACGGACAATGGAAAAGTGATACCTATGTGTCACCTCTGCTTACAGCAGGTGGTGACACAAAAAAATAGTAAGAGACACAGAAATATTTACAGAATTAGTAAAATATCACTCTGAAAATTTGCACTTTTTGATATGCTCTTTTTACCCAATTAAGAAATAATTTACTTAAGTTATTCATCAATATTGAATATACCTTGACATGGAGCACTATGACTGTAACCTTATCAATCACCTATCAATCAAGGCCTTACAAACTTAGCCGGTATTTTTATACATATACAACACAATCCTCCATTCAAACAGCCGGTATCCTGCTTCCTCTCATTTTATGACATCATATTCATCCCTCTGACAATGGGACACAGCTGAATCAACAAGGCATACAAGCATCATATGTTCCATGTGGATACACTTTCAGTATGGCTACACATTCCCCAAACATATAAAAAAACAAATGGGTTATTCTCTCTGAACATCTCCTGGTGTGTATCAATGTTTCCATGACGACATGCCCCGCCAGCAAGGTGGAGTGCCTTCTCAGTCTAGTGATATCACGTCCGAGGGGGATACATTGTAAATGTTTCCGGCTGCTACTGCTGGTATTGGAGGACATGGGGAAATCTGGGGGGAATGCCATCACACTGGAGATCTGGAACACACACACAGAATGGTAAGTTTACCTGCAGAATGTTGTTTGTTGGGTTTATCATCCCACGGACAGTATTTCAGTCATTTGAAGACGATGTCTACTTGATACAGATATAGTGCTGCCACACTGCAGTATCACGCCACAGACATGTAGCATGATACCACACCCAGTCACATTATCCTGACACCGGGCCATCTAGTCCTGGAACTACCCTTATATGCTGAGTGCCTACCAAGCAGAACATTGTAATAAATAGTTAAAACACTTATTTTATCATTATGCTGATTAGACAATTTTATTCAAATTTTAAGCCAATTTTGACAGTTCCTGACATGAAATCAAATGTAGTCTCCACCTGATTACAATTTAACATCACTTCTTAAGTATTCCAGTAATGTCTCATATGCAACTTGTAACAGGTGGAGAAAGACCCAGGGAGATGTATATATTACTTCAGACATAAAGTACAACCAGATCGAAACACCAAACTACCATAAGCCAGCTGGCAGGCTTCCTTACATTGTTAAAATTCTAACAAATGCATTAAGTTAGACCTTCCAGCTGGCTTGCGGTAGGATGGTGGTTCTACTCGGGTACCTCTGTGTACTCAGGGTCTTCCTCCATCTGTAATTAGCTGGACGTCGCTATATGATTGAAATACTATCGCAGCAACGGTAAACCCCAATACAACAACAACATTAAGTTAGACCACTTCTTATTAGCTAATCATAATAGCTTTATATATAGCTTGAAAAAAAATAATCTTATACACATTCCAAAAATATTTCAATAATTTAAACGGTTTCTAATCCTAAATTATTACACACATGAGCAAACCAGTCATATTTCTTTCCAAATATATTGTGTAAAGGACTGAATTCTATATCTTAAAGTTTCTGGTTTATCCTAAGCATGATTCAAACTCGTGGCCTCTAGATCCCAAGGCCACCATACAACTCAAGAATCATCATCACTATACAATCATACACTGGGTACGCTTACCTCTTCATTGTTCCTATCTCGATCTGAATCCAGGATGCTACACAGCTGATCTAGATCTGTCAAAGAAAGACGTTCTTAAATGATATGCAACTAGATTATCAACCCCAAACGTATGTTAAAGCTGTGTTTGATCAGAATAGAACCTCTTAGTTATGGAAGTCTTACCAAATGTTTACTATTGAAATTGTAATGATAGATTACCAAGTTACACAGCAAGCAGTGTCTTTATATGTGTTTCTCAATTACTGACTTTTATTTTTCCTTTCTCTCTTTTACTACATGCACTTTTAGGCATTTATAAAAAACATTTTCTTTTTCTCTATAATATGCACTTTATAAAAAAAAATTCAATTTCTTACCTAAAGTCCTAATCAATCATAAAATCAAATGTTCATTTATTGTTGTTTTGATTTTGATTACTATTTTTTTTTTTTTTTGAATGTTGACATTGAACTTGTATTATTAATATCAAACTTTGAAAAGACTAATTAGACCTCATATGACACTAGGACAGTATTTGTTCAAGAATAGTAACATAATCACATGTAGTAACTGAACAGACGTGGCATCATTAACACACTGTCATGATAATGATGACACGCCCCTTAAAGAAACAACACATCTTTTATATACAAAACAACTTCAATAGAACATCACTCAAAAAGTTGTCCCAGTTTACACAACAAAATATGCATGCTTTTTTTTATTTATTTTTTTTTATAACAATGACCTTGACCCTGCTTGCTAATGAGACCTTTACTATCCAGCCCACTCACAGTTGCCTGTGTGACCAAACTACAATAAAACAGGGATGCAAATGCTCACATTAGCAACTGTAAGAAGTAACTGAATGCAGGGCAGGTGTGCAATAAGTTAAGGGTTCACTGCTGAAGCATTGAATAATCCAAATCCAAAAACCAGTTTCTGTCAAGGTCACTGCCATAACTTAAACACAAAATGAAAAGAGTTAACTATTCAAAAACCTAATCTAAACCTAAACACCAGTGAGCTATAACTCTATTAGTGTTACTTAACATTTATATTGTGTAATAAGGGTATCAACATCAAATTGTATATTTGTCACAAGAAGTGGAAACACAACTCTTCCATTGGTACCTTACCTACAAGCAATAAAGTCGAGGTAACTTAAATACAATTTCTTTGTATGAGGAGGAAAATGTAAATTGAGCAGAGAGTAAATCCAGGTTAAACTGAAGAACACAAAAGTTTACTATAGACTGTAGAAGAAAAACAGACTTAAATACCAGTAGATTGTCAGGCTGACTGCTACAAATACCTCCTCAATTTTCATTGTGCAGAGGTATTAAAAGATTAAGATATAAAAAATGGAAAACATAACTGTGTAACACAACACTTACACGTAGGTAGGCCCTGTGTAAGAGCTAGACATAAAAACAAATGCCATATAAAAAGTATGTCAAGATATATAAAGTAAGCCTTGTCTCAACAGTGAGGTTTTGACACAAGGCCCCTCTGTTCTCGAAAATAACAAGGGTCAGGACTGCCACAAAATACGCCCATCACAGTATGGGGACTCTCAGAAATAGCTCAGAGAAACAAGCTATTGTCTCCTAAATCCCATTAGTTCATGAATGTTACTTATTAAAACAATCATTTTGAAACATTTCCATTAATTTGAAGGAAAATGTCTCTTTTGACTTATTCAAGTGTTCAAGGGCCATAACTTCTAAGTCATTCACGTGATAATGCTAAATATCAAACTCATCCGCGATTTTATGGCCATGCACATGTGTGGAAAGTTTGAAAAGGATTGGTCTAACGGTATTGAAGTTAGAGCCCAGACAATCACAATTTCAAGTATTTTGTGTACGTCAAGGGCCATAACTTCTAAGTCATTCACGTGATCATGCTGGATATTGAACTCATCCGCGATATTATGGCCATGCACATGTGTGAAAAGTTTGAAAAGGATTGGACTAACGGTATTGAAGTTAGAGCCCGGACAATCACAATTTCAAGTATTTTGTGTACGTCAAGGGCCATAACTTCTAAGTCATTCACGCGATAATGCTGGATATCGAACTCATCCGAGATATTATGGCCATGCACATGTGTGGAAAGTTTGAAAAGGATTGGGCAAACGGTATTGAAGTTAGAGCCCGGACAACAAATGTTCCACGCCCACCCACCCGCCCGCCGTGAGTGTTCACATAATACGCCCCATCTTAAGATGGGCGTATAAAAATGGTATTAAAATATGCTTTTCAAACTAAAACTCAAATAATGTCAAATGTTTGCAATATTTACTTGAGTATGATACTCAGATTTGAGACAGATAGTACTTAACTATTTTCAAGAACACAGGGCCAGCCCATGTGAGAGAGAGATATCATTTACAAAAAAAGGTGGGTGGATACAGATGAAACCATAATCATGCAATTAAAATTGGACATAATAATAGCAAAAACACCACCACTAAAACAACAATGGTTATCTATAGATAATTTAAGTAGTTTTAAATAAACAACCAAGGTTATCTATAGATAATTAAAGTAGTTTTAAATATAAGTGGCTCTCTTAAAGCAAATGCCCACCAATAAAGTCAGATTGGATTTCCATCAAAGGTTTACTTTCATTACAAGTGGTAGAAGTGATGCAGAACAGCTGTGTGTACCTACCTACTAAAGGTGACATATTGGAGTTGGAAGATGAAGGAGAGTCCGTCAATTTCTCCAGCATGGCCCGCTTGTGAGGTGGCGGGTTGTTTGAATGGGCAGGTGGTGGTCGTTTCTGTCCCTGGCCGTTCTGCGGACTGCTCAATGCAGTTAGCCATGACGGTGTAGCTGTACTTGATGTCTGACTTTCCAGTGTGGTTGTCCACTGTCCGCCATATTTGTACAAACTAAGATTGAGACCAGATCCAGAGGGTAATACTTTTGGACAGCATTTGACAGAAGTGGATAAAGGTGCTGTTGATGTCGCAGAACTGCCCTTGTAAGTCATGAGAGGAGGCATGGGTGGCAAGCTAGGTGACACTGTAGATTTGGGTACGGTTGTCTCGGCATCTGCTGGAGGACTTGAGGCTGCTACAGGCGGGTTCATGATGAGGGATGGTGTTGATGAACTGTAAACAGCAACAGAATAATCTGCTTATATTGCTTATTCCAGAAAACTAAGGCTCTTTTCCTAAATATAATAACACATGTGATTCACTTCACTTTGTCAAATCTATATGTTACATTTATCTCTGCCCCATGCCTTTGAAAATATTTACATATGATTTGAGTATCATACTCTATTTAAAGCTGAAACTTTAATGTACCAATATTATTTTTGAGAACATGGCTCATTTTATTTAAGAATCTTGCACTGGTATACTATGTATTTTTAAAACATATATTTAGTAGTATCAAATGTAGGTCATTTTCCAATTAAATGTTTGGGATCAGGGTCCACAATTCAAAGATAGAACTTCCAACAAATTTTGTGTGTGAATATGGACTAACCTGGTTCCAGTACTTCAAGTTCTTGAAACACCACGTCGGGCTTTTCCGCCACTTATTAGTTTAACCAAAATCGGTTGCAAGATTACCCTCGCTATTTTGTTTATTAGATGATTTTTTTGTCAGTGAATACGATGAAAAACTGGAATATTAAATATGATTTTAAGATCTAATGAGCGCTGTGACCCTGACCAAGTGATGTGACCTTGACCTATAAGCTAGCAACCTTGTTCTCTTGCGACACATTGTTTTGTCCTAAGGATCCCCTATGTCCAAGTTATTTCAAAACATGACTATTCACAACAAAGATACAGCTCAGACAGGACTGCTTACACAATTTTTAAACCCAACTTACTGCTGTGACCTTGACCTTGAAGCTAGCAACCTGATTCTTGTTTGTCCTCTTGTCCTAAGGATCACTTGTGCCAAAGTATTTTAACAAGCGATCATACATAAAGTTACAGGCGGGACACAAATTCTTGCACACACACACATGGATAGGTGTAACACTATATGCCCGTCGCCATTTCATGGCGGGGGCATAAAAATTTCAGTCTAAAAGGAGCAATAATTGGCATCTAATCTGGTCATGAATTACCTAATTTGATAGTCTTTTGCATGAAGTTTCAAGTTAATCCCCAAACTGATCCTTGAGATAGAAGTATGATAGTATGTGCATACAAAACTTGAACTTTAAACATAACAGCTACACTGACGATTGAGTAGATTGAGTAGGATAGCAAATATACTTCCCCATTATTCAAGCTAAAAAGTGAACTCTCTCCAGTCTTAATATTTTTTCTAAAAAGTAATACTAATACATAATAAGATCATCATAACTCATGCCTCTGTAAATCGTAATAAAACTTACAGGGCTTCATATCCCTAGGGTGGTTAGCATATTTTGTGCCTTACTAATTCAGCGATGTTAAAAGGTGGAATTTTTGTCTCTTTTTCTTGCTCTTGTTACTGAACTGAATTTGGAACGTATGTCAATCATTAAAATATTTCTTCCCAGTATGTTTATCAGCACCTATTTCACTCCTATAAGGAAACACTTTTTCATCTTATAAAACACATTACACATTCAAAAGCAAACATACCTACTAGATACATGTAGTTGGTTCGGGATTCATCTGATACTGAACAGACCAGGTAAGGTCAAACTTGTGAAACGCAGATGGACAGGGGATAAAAGAAAAGTGACCTTTGTTCACAGGTGACCTTTGTTTGGAAGTGTTTAACAAATTGTATGTCAGCCCTTGATTTTGACTGACGTGCAAGTCTGCTCAAGTCCCAAGACTATCATAATGAAGTTGCCAAGCAACTAGGAAGGTTAAACAATAAGATGTAACAACTGAAATAAGTTACCCAATACCCATCCCCAGGATTGGTGTTACCTGGCTATTTTGTACTCAGAAATATTTTTGGGAAACAGCTAGGCGACCCGGACTCCAGAGTTGCCTAGTGACCGATGTTTACAGGAAAATAAAACATCTGGGATATGATTCTACTGACCACCGTAAGCAGCTGACCATTGTTAACAATAAATTTTTAAACAAAAATGGTCAGGCGGATTCAGCTGTGACTGTTGTTGCCAGGTTGCCTTTATTCAGAGGTGACAGTTGTACAGGTTTGATTGTATATGCAAACCTGACAAACATGGTTGCTGATCTGGTTTGGACCTATTTTCAAATAACGTGTTAACTTTCCTCACATTTTATCCAATTCAAGTCTAATAGTTTTATAAGATAAAATATATCAATTCTAAGTATCACTTACTGCTGTCTTAAAAATCTATGATTAATTCTGTTGTCATTTTTAAATCAGGTTCATGTTACTGAGTTTAAGAGGCTTTAAGTTTAGAAACTGAGAGAGAGAGAGAGATTCAAAAATGCCCTATAAAATTAGGAGAGAGAGATAAAAAAAAAAGCCCTTAAAAATTAGGGGAGAGAGACAATGCACTATGAAATTTAAAAAAAAAATATCTTGGTAAATTATCATAAGTAGTTTAATACTACAGTCCTTATTTCTATTAGAAGATTTAATCTCTTTACTGTACATATGGCCAATATGAAACCAGATCACCCTTGACATGCACGTTGATCAAGTTTTATACTATTTGCTACTAATCAATACCTTGGGAGATAAGAAGGGCACACACTGTAAAATCTGCTCAAACTGAGCAATGTTACCCAGTTTTATCTGAATTTCCAATGGTTTGACTGGTTATTGAATCCTGTAACCGTGCAGTATAGGATCAATGCACAGAGATCATCAAAGAAATTCAGGAATAAAGAGAGCAATAACGGGAGAGAAAAACATTTGTATGGCAAGACATATAACAGTTTGTACTACAGTCATATGGTCGGACACCCTCCCTTTCATCTAAACAGAAATATAATCAACAAAAGTACCGGTATTCATAAAAATCATGTGGTACAGTGCTCTTGAATTTTGCAACCATTACAATTTACAGGACAAGTTTTCTAAGACTTACAATTCATATATCTATATATCTTGCCAATTCAAAAATGCATTTCTAAAAACAACAGAAATCGGACAAAGAACATTCAATTTTAATGACAAAATATATCAACACATGTTTCTTTTTTTTTTGTTCTATCAACATTTACCTGTTGTCATACATACATATACATAACATAACCTAACAGTTTTTTAGACTTAAAGAACATTAATGTAATCATTGATAGTGAAACTATATTAGTTATATATTTCCTATTAAAATCACCATAGGAAATAATTCAAAAGTGAAAAAAATATCATCAAAATACACCTTTCATCTTAATTCTGATTTCTGTAAATATGCAAAAAATCAGCAAAGATAAATATTAATGTCTGAACTTCTTTTTTTCTTTCTGAACAAACATATGAATAGGACAAGTCACATACAATAAATAGCCATACTTACACAACCAAGTTAAACATTTCTCATGATGAACAGATTAGTTATTTCCTTGTTTTTGCATATCTGCAGCATTTTACACAAAATCAACATATGGATATGAGCATATACGGACAATGCTTTTTCGTGAAATATGATTCTGGTCTATGTCAGAAATAAGAATCTGGTCAAACATTTAAAAACTTAAACAATTTCTCAATACTTGGAAACTCAAAGAACTTATAGACAGAACAGTTTCTGGCTTATTTTTGCTTGACTTTCTTATAAAATACACCTGTCTTAAATCTCTCCACAACTTGTCTTATGATACGGCTAAAATCAACAAAGCTAGCAATACCATCTGAACCATCTGAAATGCATCAAGTCCTATTCAATACCCCTCTAACTGTGACCAATGTCTAGCCATCAGATCTATTAACTGATTATATACCAGTCATATGTTTCTGGAATGCTTAAAAACCCTGCAATAAGTAACTGAAGTAACATATGATGCTTGAAATAAATAAATGAAATCAGAGGCCATTCTTTATGCTAGTAAAAGGTGGATAAGTCATTTTAAATAAAAGAAAAATTACATCTACACTTTGTTTACTGTTCAATAAATTCTCTCAAAAAACACATTTACACAGTTTCGGAAAACATCTGATCACTCAAGTCCCACACACACACATGCATACGCAAACTTAAGTACATATTGTAATGGTTGCTGACCAAGAGCACATAAGTAGCACATGGTTCTCTATACAGGCAAGATGATCATGATACAAAAGTGCAAGCTAAACACACCCCATATTCACCAGCTTGTTCCGACATCTAACAATACATCTACCTTGTATTCCTAGGAATATCTGGAAGTTGCTAGAACAATAAACAATATCAATGTTAATGAACATTGCCTGGGAAACTTGTCTCATATTACCTAAACAAGCACTGTGTTCGTATTTTTAAAAACTAGCTCAGCCAGTAAGTAACTCACATGCCAAAGAACTTTAAATCTTAATAAATAACCAAAACTTGGCTGTAACAAGATCTGAGCCTGTTTGCCAAGGTTTTTTTTACAAAACACCCTCAGACTTGAATAACTTTGGTATAATTCTGTCCTCCATTTTGTTTGGCAAACAACATTGCTGTTTACAAAAAATCACATATATGATACACATTAGTGCATGTTGCCATACAAATAATTTGTGTTAATTATAAATCCTATTTTCTCTGAAATATTTAACTCTCAAACTTAACAGATAATTTAACAGATAAAGGGAACCACTTTATTCCATCTACTGTGAAATCATTAATTTTCATAGGACACTATTTTTTATCCATTTCGTGGAGTGTTTTATCCACCGATAATAATCCCCATAAAAACTTGTCTCTTATATAGACCTCACATTTTCTAGAACATAGATTCACAAATAAATGAACCCATAAAATTCCCTCAGTACTTAATGAAATTTAATGTCAACAAAAAATGAAATGATTTTACAGTATTATAGTCATTTTATCAAAATATAAGACTAAATCAGAAATACTCTCTATCAGACATTACTAATTATTGGCTTGAATAAAAAGATATGGCTTAAGTCACTTTGTGAATACAGCCCTGGATAGTTTGGATGAGAAAATCTGGTGAATATGGAATCAGTCTACAAATAATTGATCTCATACATCAGTAATTTACCACTTATTACTATATACATCAAATAATAAAACAATTAAAATTGCAATGGAAATACTTCTCAGATTAATGTGTTAACAAGTAGTATCACATACTTTGACAAAAAAAAAATAACACCTGATGTGAATTAAGCAGGTTTTACTGGGCATTATATGAAAATATTTATCATTTTAGTTCATTGCTGGGAGAAACTAGTTACCATTCATGAAAGAATGAAGAGAAAAAAAGACAATTGTCATACACACAATCTATCTTAATAACAAACTTTTTTTCAAACAATGTGACTACAACATATTTAAGAATTTGGTCTGTGTCCATGTTGAAATCTAATTATATAATGGAATATCAATTTCTTTGTAATTTGACTCTGATCAGGACTTCTTAACCCTTTCCCTCATATAGACTCATTTTGACGCACTCAATAGGTACCACATAAAGCCTGATCTGTCTTAACTAGATTTTACTTTCCGCAAAGACCTTGAAACAGCATTTGTGACAATTTTGAGGAAAAAATGCTAATGCTATGTTAACATTTGGCAAATGCACTGAAAAAAAAAAAAGAATATTTCAAATAATTATGACTATTTACATATTAAAATTAGGACAAACAAAAATTAATTTCGAAAAAAAGAGGACAGCCAATTATATACAATTTACTTTTCTCTGAGGTACATCAAGACAAATCATTGCCCCCGTGTCTGCTTATCACATAGACATTCCACTGTTACGTCAAGTATTGGGTCTATTTAATATGACATCCAGATCTTTTTTTTTCTACAACCAATCAAATATTCTATATTTTGTGACAAAATCAAACCATTTTCCCTTTATAAATATATGAAGCTTTGAAACAGAATACCATTCCATCCCACCTTATCCCGCCCAATTTTATATATTTAGTTCTTTCCTCATGCCTCAATATTTCCAAGTAATTTTAGAAATCACAAGTTATATTTAAGGCCAGAGAATAGGGCACCCTTCCTCCCCTAGGAGAATGAAAACATTACCAAACTGAAAGCACCAAACTGTGATCATTCCATACACGATTTCCTACACTGAAGGAATCCTGAACATTTATCACAGTATCCATATTGAATTAGCAATGTGGGATCTTCTGATAAATCAAGCAAGCATGTAAACTGAGGCGACTTTCTTATTGTGCTCAACATTATGTAGATGTAACCGTGTTAAGACATCAGACTTATCACAAGGCAGCTGGTACAAGCTGCAGTTGCAGTTATGACCCCAACCATTCAACCTTTAACCTTTTCCACTCAGATACACTGTTCTACACTGAGCCAGATCAAATTGAAGCCACATCACATTGGAAGCAATTTTCAGTCTGAACAGGTTTTGCGGTGTATCTCTCTCCTCTGTTAGGTACTGGGGAGTATGATTCAGTATACAACCTGAAGAACCTTGGGTTACTTTAAGGCTAATCTGGTGTTATAGAAGTCAAAAAATCATTGCCATATTAGCATGCAACAGGTAATGGGTTAAAGTGAGATCCAGCACACACAGCTGGGGCTGATTAATAACAGAGTGCTTGACAACACTTTAGGCCAGGCCATTTTGCCACTCCCAATAAAACTGTGAACTTGGATAATGGGATTGATCCAAATTAATTATCACATCTTACTGTAATTACAAAATCCTTGTGATGATAATGGCAACATTAACGATGAGAACTACAAGGACTGTGATAACAATGATTATGATGAATTTTCTAAGTAATAAATAATGGCATAAAAGATATATCCTTTATACAACTCCTGTGTTGGAAATGCTCAAATAACAGATGTACATTATCATACATAAAAATTTAACTAAAATTACCACAATAGCCATCATTTTAAGATTAACTGACATATTCACTAGTGTAAGGTCACTTCAATCCCCCATACAACTCCATACAGGGGATTCATAAAAGTAGCTTGAAAACACTGTTTCTATGACTACAAGGATGTTTACCAATTTTGATTCTATCAGTAAGAAAGTATCCTTTAAACACAACTCTATGAAAGCTAAATTAAAGATCTCATTATCTTGACCTCAAATTTAACTAAAATACCTTTATAGCATCATAACAATTAACTGATGACTTTAATGTAAAGCTTTTCCTCCATACAACCAACAACCTAAAAATTTGGAAAACACTTGTTTGTCAATCTAATTTCCAAACCTGATTTATCAGTAATCCAATTACTTTAAATTCTAAAGAAGAGTGGATGTTCCATAAACTCTCAATGTGTTATATTACTAGATTATCTACTACATATGAGAAGGTCATCTGTACTCATGATAAAGACCCTGCAAAAATTCCTCAATTTCTGGATCATCACCCCCATTCATGTTAGGCCCAGACGTTGATGGGAACACACTTTGCATTGCCATAGGTGGTTGGGGTATGGGGGCGGTTGGGGAAGCCGGGGGGGGGGTGAGCGTGGTGACAGACGGGGTCGTGGGGATGAGGTAGGGGACTGCAGAGGAGGAGATCTAGAACTAGATGGGCCTGGAAAATTGTAGCCTATGGTGCTTGTGGATGACTGGGATGAAGACGATGGAGAAGAAAGGGGAGAGAATGACGAGTAGCCCGAGGCTGTTCGTTTTGGCGACTCAAAAGATGAAACTGATGATACAGAATGAGGCTCGGATGATGAGAAGTCAATATTGATAACAGGAGGAGAGACGCACCCAGAGCTGATGTCATGGTTAGACTGGGGACCACCGTCAGCCTCATCTTCAGAGTCTGTCTCTGTAAGGTCAATGACTTCCATCTTGGGTTTCTTGGCTGGTGATGAGGTAGAGGTGTCATTTGATGAGTCTGAAACATCATGGACAAAATTTTCATGATTATGTTTCAATAAACCTAACTTTGGAAGCTAAATACTATTTATGTTCAAATTTGACAGAGTCTAAAGTTTTTTGGATGATAGGTCTATATACAGTCAAACCTGATGAGAGGATGTGACCGCCTAACAACAGAGGTGACTGTTTAATGAAGGTTAAACATATAACACAATTCTTCATTTTGGTAATATCAAAAGCGACAGCTAAATACAGGTTAACCTCTTAATACAGGTAGCTGCTAATGCAGGTTCAACTGTATGTGAATAAGGCAGGTTTTGGTGGTATTTAAACTTGGTGCTTCCTAGCCTGTCTGCCATAATTATGCTTATGGATACATTCTGAGAGTGACATTCCATTCTTGACAATGCACCTTCATTTGCAAATTATACTGACATCAGTTTTAAAGTGCATAGAACCACAAGATAACAAAGAAACATTTCATCATCAGTGTCATGTTTCGCATTAGATCTCTCTTATTCCTTTATTGCCCTACTCCTCAGCAAGCACACCAACTTACACACTCTGAAAGGAAAACAGCAAGTTTTCACATTTACTACTTCAGTTATGCCACTGTTGAAAAAAACTCAATTTCCTAGAATTCAGTTTTCTTTATCACTTCAAACTATGCTGCAATTTTATGCATTTTATATCCGGGCTTATCAATACTATTGTGTTGTTTCCAGTGTTGCTACATTTCTCAAAAAACTTTATTTTGCAAGTGTCTTAAACAAGGTATAGAAAACACAATTAGGGAACAATAAAGTAAAAATGAAACAAGGATCAGTTTCACGCAGTAATGTCACCAAAAGTCATCATAGATTAGTTCTATGGCCGCTGAATATATAAGAGGTTGTCCACTGTGTCAAGTCGGACTAGGGCCTGTTAATCATAATACAGGCTGGAACATGGAGCATAAGAGATGCTGATATCATAAAAACCAAAATAATGATCCACCACCAAAAATCAGCTGTGTTCTGTGTAAAATACTGCTGTCATGATTTTTATTCTTGAGTTTAAAGTAAAATTATCACACATTACCTTAGGGTTTTATAACTTGATGAACATAACTTTACTGGACTTTAAATGAAGTATAAAACAATGTCGTTTTTTGGGTTTTTTTTCCATGCAGACGGTGTAGAATCTGAGCTACAATACTGTATGAGCAAACAGAGGAGACCCTGATCAGACAGAACACCAACTTAAACTGTTCCTTACCATATTATTTATGTTATGGTCTACTCTATGATTAAATTCATAGTAGCTCTTAATAATAAACAAAATAAAAGTAAAAAATCATAAAAACACAAAATGGATATATATTTTATCTAAAATCAATCACCAAAAGGACATAGCTATGTCTAAGCAAAGATATGAACAAGCATTTGCTGCAGATGTTTCAAGTCCTCAAATGATATTCAGGTTAATCCTTAGTGATTTTTAATACATGATAAAACAAGATTTTAGAATCCCCATCTTTTCTTGTAAGTCTACTATTCAGTGGAAGAGGACAAGAAATTATTATCTATATGATAATGAGTGATAAT
Organism: Solen grandis; assembly: GCA_021229015.1. Classification (NCBI taxonomy): domain Eukaryota; kingdom Metazoa; phylum Mollusca; class Bivalvia; order Adapedonta; family Solenidae; genus Solen; species Solen grandis. The sequence continues at coordinate 57,934,013 of CM037780.1, forward strand.
GAAATGAAAATGATATTTGATGCAATTGCAGATCAACTGACTCAGCCAATTTGAATCAAACAGGAGTATTTTTTCTTTATACCACATCACAGATGCATGACAGGCTGTCTATGTCTTTTTTCCATATGTGCATTAGCACCAGTCATATGACATGCTAAACCAATATTGCAAAATCAGATTTCTTAAGTGTAGACATTCATTTACAAAAAGAAAATAATAAACTTTCAAAACATCAATGTGAACAATTTTGTGCACTACTGAAATATCAAAATGAAATATGTGCTGTTAGCTTTTAAATGAAAATAACAACTAGAAATAAAAATAACGAACTTCATCATAAAAATGTC
>CM037780.1:57934459-57984459 GCA_021229015.1 Solen grandis
ACTTTTTGGAATGTCCTGTCTCCGTGTTTTATTTTTTTTTTTTTTTTTTTTTTTTGTTCACCCTTGATATATATATTGGATTTTCATAATTCTTGTTTATATAATAAGAATAAAAAAAATTTTATTTCTTAACAATTATTGTTCGTTATTAAGACAATACATGTAATTCATTTTGGTTTACTCTTGTACCTGAAAATTTCATAAAATAGTAATGGTGGAATGTGTATCTACCTAGTTTAGAATTTAAGTATTACTAGTGCTAAGTATTGTTGCGGAATTCGAGCCAGATGTGTCTTTCCTCATTGATTAACACCATGTCAGGCTAGAAATACACGACCCATTCATACCGCTTATAAATACTTAAATATTGGTCAAAATCCATCATTCTTGTTCCTCTAATCAAATGAATGCCGAATATTCAACATCTTCACAATTACGTTCGTTAGAAGGGTCATACTTTATATCAACTTTGCCAGGTACTTCATTAGTTTCGTAAAAATGGGAATGGCGGATTGCGTTTCTACCGAAGTTAAGTATCAATTAAGCGCTTTTTTAAGTAATAACGGTGGAGTTCAAGGTTTGTCGGTATGTAGTTTGTTGTAAACATTATCTTTCAGAGTACACATCTATCTAAACAAAAACATTCAGTATATATCAGTTAAGATACAAATACATCAAATAAGATCAAACGATTAAAGACATCCAAGAGGACCTCTGACATTTCAGAAGGTATAACTAACAAACCGAATTATGTTGTTTTTTTTTTCTTTATTCCTGGGAAATACTGACCCCGAAACCTAAAATGGATACTTATGACTCCATCTATCTTCCCAATTAATTAACAGGGAAACGACATAACGCATTTCTAGTATTTAGGGTGCTATATAGTTACATCCCTAAAAAGGAAGTATGAGAAACGAAAGATTTATAGGAGTCCCCATACAGAAAGTTCGATGGTTTTGTTGTCTTGCAGAATTTCTTAGTTATGTTAATCGTGTTTTGTTTAGTACCCCTGGTTAAGCAGACTATGACATTGCAATTTCGAAGTCTTATATAAAAGATGTCAACTGAGTTCGAGGCCCGTCTGAGTAGGAAAGACTTGGGCACGAGCTTCGTGTGTTACAGATTTCTACAGAGAAAGCGCATGACTCATCTCATAATGTTTTCCCGAGTGTTAGAAAATACTGACATCTGACAGAATATAATTATTATGATCTATGGATAGATCATAATTTTCTGCTTCGCTTGCGCTATATTCCATTATCCTGTAACACTATCTAGAAAGGAACACCCGTACCCCGGGCACCAATTTTATGAGCTTAAGCTCGACAGTGGCAGGTGACCCCAGTTCAGATGATATCGCAACATGTGAAGGATATTTATTTCCTTATGCCAATTTATACTGTTTCCCAAGTCGCTACATGAACCTTTTCAGTGTTACAATACTCATTCAAATCGACTTACAGACAATCCAATAGCAACACCAGGATCACAGGTAGTTAACGGCTGACAAGGTTTACACAAAATAATACACATAACTGTGCGTGTAGCTAATTCGTCAGTAAAATTACAAATTTTCACCCAAACATTCTTTCTACATGAACTCTAGAGAGTTCCGTGTATTGTGTATAGCATTGCATCACATATGTGCCCATTCATTTCTTTTTTCATTTATTATCATTATTACTATATTTTAGTGAACCCATTGAATATATTTCAACGTTTTTAAAGTGTCTATGGCAAAACTCGTGAAGGAGAACCCCTTTTCTCTTAAGCTGATCAAAAACGTTCTGAGTTTTCTACCATTTTTTCTAATAGGCGATAAGTATTTTCTCTGCTATTCCTGCAAGCACAGGTAAGGTAAAAACATGTGTCTTTTTAGAAATGTACACTCAGTCGAACAGCATCGAACTATTTTTGTTAAACATAGTTAATTTTACAAAATTTGAAAATACATCTCGTGTTGAATTTCCGCAGCATATGTAGTACAGGAAGTATCGCATGATTTGAAGCGGAGACCAATCTGAAATCCACAGCAGATATATAAGTTACCCCCACCCCTTGCGTAGGCACCATATAGCCATAGATGATGATATATCAAGACCCCGGGATTTATTCTATGCTTTATGCAATATATCTTTCAAAAATTTAAACGAAATACAAGAATTTCATTCGACGATTAAGTAGGATAAACTGTAACTATTTTTATATGTTCAACTCAGCAAAATCAAACGTAACCGTGATGTAATTTGCATTCCGATATCAAAATTTGTTCATGTAATACCACAAGCCCACAATTTCTGAGACAACCCTCGTAAATATACCAGCTCCACTTTTCCTCTTGGTCAAAAAATCTTTTAAAAAGATAAAATTATATTTTGGTAATGGCGATTGTTGTAGAATATTTATTATAGGCAATAAAATATCTTGGGCAAAAATGATATTGAATCCTGTCGACTCCGTATTTATTGTAAAGTTTCAGATTGATATTTTCTATCTCTTTGGGTTCATTTGCAATGAAAATGAAATGACTTCCCTACAAACGTGTTTGCCGACTTGTTTTTGTACGTCAGCGTTGATAGTGTTATAAAAGTTTAATTACTTGTGTGTGTGTTTTTTTATCAATATATAGCTTTCTTTTTTAACATTTAAATTATTTTTCATTATAACAAAAAGTAAAATAAAATATATTCAAGATTGATTGTATAACCTAATTCATTCTCTGTTATCTATACACATGGGAAAACGGATAATATATATATATATATAACATTGTTGATAGAACAAGAGTATGTGTTACTTGCTGAAGCGTGACGGAAAAATTGCGACAGAGAGACAGAAAGACGGACGGACAGACAGACGACGGAAAAGGGATCCCTATGTGTCACCTCTGCTTACAACATGCAGGTGAAACAAAAAAGAAAACATGGTCCTATATTTTGAGGCATTTGATGGTTCATTTATTTTACCTTTAAATAAATCTAAACTTAATGATAAAGCAAACAGCAATAAGATAATCTATATTTAAAAGTTAAGAATTAAAATTCCTGCTTACTTTCTAAAGTATATATCAACATTAAATATTTATCTCACAAACCCTTGCCATCTTTATACTCTTCAATTATTTCAGTCCATAAATATATGACCAACATTACTCAAAAGTCAGTGATACACAGGGGCCAACATATTCGCTATTTACGAAAATATGGAGCCAATTTAGAGCCAAAGTTTCAAGCATTGTTACACGAAGTCAAAATTTTTGGAAGTCCGGACTTCATGGATCAAAAACTGAAAGTCCCGAACAAAAAATTAGGAAGTCCCAGATACACTGGTACCGTTCTATTGCTTTAGAAATCTTCATTAATAATTATTTTTCTGTATACCGCAAATCATTAAATGTGTGAATGTTTTAATATTTGTAATTCAATTTCTTAAAGGTCTCTATGTGTAAAATTGGTAACATTGCATTAATCTTAAGTGCCTTCAGTTTCATCATTCGAAGCGTTTCTGTATGCATCCAGCTAACCATATTTTATGAAATCCATTATCATTTAATTCACAGTACTCTGTTTTTCTTGGAAATAAAACAGAACAAGACACATCCATGTTCCTTTTGAATTTTCATGTTGCACAATCATTTTTTTTTTCTTTTTTATTTGCTGAAATAAAGATAACAAGAAATTAAAGAATACATTAAACAAGAGGGCCATGATGGCCCTGGATCGCTCACCTGATATCATTAGGCTATGTAAAATCAAGTGATCCCTGGGGCAGAGCCAATTTTGACCCCAGGGTCATGATTTGAACAAACTGGGTAGAGGTCTATTAGACAATGCTGCACACCAAATATCTAAACCCTAGGCCTTGTGGTTTCTGAGAAGAAGATTTTTCAAGTTTTTCCTATATTAGCCTATGTTAAATCAAGTGACCCCTGGGGTGGGGCCAATTTTGACCCCAGGGTCATGATTTGAACAAACTTGGTAGAGATCCACCAGACAATGCTACACACCAAAATCTTAACTCTATGCCTTGTGGTTTCTGAGAAGAAGATTTTTCAAGGTTTTTTCCTATAGTAGCCTATGTTAAATCAAGTGACACCTGGGGCGGGGCCAATTTTGACCCCAGGGTCATAATTTTTACAATCTTGGTAGAGAGTCATAAGATCATGCTACATACCAAAAATCAAAACTCCAGGCCTTGTGGTTTCTGAGAAGAAGATTTTTTCAAGTATTTCCTATATTAGCCTATGTAAAATCAGGTGACCCCTGGGGCGGGGCCAATTTTGACCCCAGGGCATAATTTGAACAATCTTGGTAGAGATCTAAGACATGCTACATACCAAATATCTAAGCGCCAGGTCTTGTGGTTTCTGAGAAGAAGATTTTTCAAGTTTTTCCTATATTAGCCTATGTTAAATCACGTGACCCCTGGGGCGGGGCCAATTTTGACCCCAGGGTCATAATTTGAACAATCTTGGTAGAGACTCATAAGATCATGCTACATACCAAAAATCAAAAGGCTAGGCCTTGTGGTTTCGGAGAAGAAGATTTTTTCAAGTTTTTCCTATATTAGCCTATGTTAAATCAAGTGACCCCTGGGGTGGGGTCAATTTTGACCCCAGGGCCATAATTTGAACAATCTTGGTAGAGAGTCATAAGATCATGCTACATACCAAAAATCAAAAGGCTAGGCCTTGTGGTTTCGGAGAAGAAGATTTTTAAAATTTTCATTTTTAAAATCTATTTTTAGCTCCTGTGACCTAGATTTTTGACCAATCAAAATAATTTTAACAACTTTGGAAAAGGGCCCCATAATGAACATTCCTGTGAAGTTTTATCAAAATCCAGTGAGTAGTTTAGAAGGAGATGTTGTTTAAAGAAATTGTTGACGACGGACGCACGCACGCACGCACGGACGACGGACGACGGACAAAAGGCGATCACAAAAGCTCACCTTGAGCACGTTGTGCTCAGGTGAGCTAAAAACCATGACTCAAGTAGGTATAAAGTTGAAAATTTGTAAAACTTTAATATAGCACTAGGTTACACAAATCTTTCTTAGTTACCAGTGCTTCAGATTGGCGTCGGCCATCGGCAATTCGCCGATAAAAAAATCACAAATGGCAGAATTTTTTTCACAGAAAATATCATACAGCTTTAAAAGATAATTAATTTTATCATAAAATTTAATCATTTGATTTGAATGGGGCATTTTAAAATTAGTCCGAAGGGATTTTTTATCACAGATTAATGCAAAGCCAGGCAAGTGTGTGTTTGTGTGTGTGATTGTTATCTGTGTATCGGCCTGAAACATAGACACACAACACAAAGTAAGTTTTAATCTTTCAGTGACTTGGAAAGAATTTTTTCCATGTGAAAATCTCATCTTCAAGTAAACCTGTAGGATTTGCCACAATTAACAATATCGAACAAGAGGGCCATGATGGCCCTGGATCGCTCACCTGAGTACCATTGCTACAACTGATTACAAGGTTTTTAAACAGACAAGAATTCTGATATAACTCAATCTTAAACATTTTAGCCCTGACAATACTACACACCAAATATATAAGCACTGGGCCTTATGGTTTCAGAGGAGAAGACTTTTAAAGATTTTCCTATATAACTCTATGTTAAACAAGTGACCCCTGGTGCGGGGGCATTTATCACCATAGGGTCATGATTTGTACAATCTTGGTAATAAACCATAAGATGATGCTTCATACCAAATATCTAATCTCTAGGCCTTATGGATTCATAGAAGAAGATTTTTAAAGATTTTCCTATATAACTCTATGTAAAACAAGTGACCCATGGTGCGGGGTCATTTATCACCATAGGGCTATGATTTGTACAATCTTGGTAATGAACCATAAGATGATGCTACATACCAAATATCTAAGCTCTAGGCCTAATGGATTCATAGAAGAAGATTTTTAAAGATTTTCCTATATAACTCCATGTAAAACAAGTGACCCCTGGTGCGGGGTCATTTATCATCGTAGGGCTATGATTTGTACAATCTTGGTAATGGCCCATAAGATGATGCTACATACCAAATATCTAAGCTCTAGGCCTAATGGATTCATAGAAGAAGATTTTTAAAGTTTTTTCTATATAACTCTATGTAAAACAAGTGACCCCTATTGCGGGGGCATTTATCACCGTTTGGCTATGATTTGAACAATCTTGGTAATGAACCATTAGATGATGCTACATATGAAATATCTAAGCTCTAGGCCTTATGGATTCATAGAAGAAGATTTTTAAAGTTTTTCCTATATAAATCTATGTAAAACAAGTGCCCCCTGGTGCGGGGTCATTTATCACCGTAGGGCTATGATTTGAACAATCTTGGTAATGAACCATAAGATGATGCTACATACCAAATATCTAAGCTCTAGACCTAATGGATTCATAGAAGAAGATTTTTAAAGATTTTCCTATATAACTCTATGTAAAACAAGTGACCCCTGGTGCGGGGTCATTTATCACCGTAGGGCTATGATTTGTACAATCTTGGTAATGGCCCATAAGATGATGCTACATACCAAATATCTAAGCTCTAGGCCTTGCAGTTTTGCAGAAGAAGATTTTCAAAGTTTGCATTTTTAAAATCTATTTTTAGCTCCGGTGACCTACTTTTTTAACCAATCTGAATAATTTGTACAACTTTGATAGAGGGCATCATAAGGATGATTCCTGTGAAGTTTGGTCAAAATCCCTTCAGCGGTTCATGAGGAGATGTTGTTTAAAGCAAATTGTTGACGACGGACGCACGCACGCACGCACGCACGCACGACGGACGACGGACAAAAGGCGATCACAATAGCTTCATGATTTTTTTAACAATTAATTTATGGTTATTATATTGTAAAAACAAAGTTCTCAATGACGAAATTTTTATGAAAAATTTAGAATTTTTATGAGCAAGTGACTTTTATCTCACGAGTTTCCAAGTTACTGTTCTATCTTGGTCCACTGACACAATACGCACTTTGTCACTTCCCTCTACAGAATCGGGTGACTGGCCCTGAAACTCACAAACCCTAGCACTTTCATTTCTTCAATTAGGGCTAAACACATGTTACTAATTTTGTCAAGGAGATAAAATGCATCACACTGATGATTCCGTTATTTATAAGAACAGCGTGGCAGTTGTGTTTCTGCAAACTTCTGTACATCTTGCTTGCTAACAGTTGGCCGTTGAGTTTTATTCGGGTTACTCTTTTGATTTAACAGTCATTGGAATTAAGATCCAGATCCTCGCAATTTGCCAACTTGTCTAGCATCCTACAGTTGCCACATTCTGCCAACGTTGTTGTCCTCCTTCTTGTAGTCAGCATGATCAATGTGAAGGCTTTTAGGTCATTGTCTTTTATATCATGAACTTCACTATGCAGTTTTTTTTCTGGGCAAGGATGGTCATCAGAAGCTGGCAACAAACATCACCAATGCCGTGAGCAGACTTTAGTAATACCCCCTTCATGTCTTTAGAGGCAAACATGACCGTGCCCACAATGGTCCGTGGTGTCTTGCATAATCAGCAAGGTAACAACCTATATTGTGAATATTAACAGTTTGAAATGCCATACAATTCTTCAAAGGAGATTTGAAACTGGGTCAAGGGAAGCTCTGCTTTATTGATGTCATCAACAGTAAGGTTGTCACCAAGCAGAATGTAGATTCCATCAAGGAAACACAGGTTTTCAAGGTAGGCATCTGGTCTGGCAGTATTCCTTGGAGGCAGGGGATGCTATGAAAGAGCAACCAGTGTTAATATTCTGAGGCTTTCCAGTGACTCAAATGGTCTTGTATGCCCTGAAGTAGCCTAGATATACATGTAATGACAGTTGGTTAAATTCCCAGAAGCTTGGCGTCCACCTCTTTGACATGATTACCAATGTAGAAGTGCTCTCTTGAATATGCAGGTGAAAATCACTAAGATAGCAGCTTCTTTGTGGTACCGAATAGGACATCATGCAGATACCCAGGTATGACGCCAGCTTCTTGGTTGAAATGGTCCACAGCAAACAAGACTGAAACACTTTTAACACCCTTAACATGTATAAGTCTACTGTGTATAACCTCTTCTGCATATTTTAACTGATGTTGAGGACTTTGATGGAGATGGATCTGCTCCTGGGAAACATTTGACATGTCTGTTCCCTTTCTTAACCACCTGAGCAGGAATTTTACATGTCAGACAAGGAAACTGTCCATGGTGTGGAACATTTCCATCACCTGGGCTTTGGCTTGAAGGTCCTTAGCGACACCAATTTGACTTTCACAATTTCACTATCGCAAGTTATACATGCATCCCTATGAAGGTCATTCAGTTCTGCCAAAGCTGTAGAACAGACTTAAACACAGGTTTCCCACAACCCTGTTAGATTCTGCAAAATACTCACGTTCTGAATCTGATATCTTTTTAAGGTGGCAGCTCATTTATCACCAGAAACACTGGTTGCAGGCTAACTGATGATAAATTAAATAGTGGAACTCCATCAGTGTTCATATCAAGAGACATTGAGAGAGCCTCCATGACCTGCAAACCAACAGATGTTGCTGCAAAGTAGCACTTTGGTCTTCTTTATTGCAGTAAGTGATCAGGCCCAGAGTATCTAAGTCCACTACAACCTGGTATGGAACACTGGAAGATGCGGTCTTCTTCGGGAAATAAACATGAACAGTTCTCACAATAGTCATACATTTTTGTGTCTGTGTCATTGATACTTTCTTTCAATTGTGAGATTGATGGATCTGTGGATCCAAAAAAGTCTTAACAAACAAACCAATTGCTCAGAGGCAGTATAAAACTCTTCAGATATCTTTTATTGAACGCTTTAGACTTTTAATTCTTAAAAGCAAGTAACAAATAACTTGGAAATGAAATGCTATATTAAAACAAAGGGCCAAGATGGCCCTAGATCGCTCACCTGAGAAAAGTATCATTCATTGCCTGTACAAAACAGATTGCTTCAGAATTAAGATGATGAGGTGAAACAATGTTCAGGAATTTTCTGACCCCATCCACAAAAGATATCATCATGACAAACATTCTGCCAAAGTTTGAGGATGATTGGACCAAAAATGTTGCCCTCAGAGTATAAACAAGATTTTTCTAAGATTTGACCTACTGACCTACATTTCTATCCAGCCCCACCCATTTTCAAACTGGTTCGAGATATCATCATGACAAACAATCTGACCAAGTTTGAGAATTAAAACTGTGCTTTAGTGTGTAAACAAGATTTTTCAAGATTTGACCTATGACCTACTTTTGTCCCCTGCCCATTTTCGAAAGGGTCAAGATATCATCAAGACAAACACACGTTTGAGGAAGATTGGATTAAAATTGTAGCCTCTAGTGTGTAAACAAGATTTTTCTAAGATTTGACCTACTGACCTACTTTTTGATCCAACCTGACCCATTTTCAAAGGGTTCAAGATATCATCAAGACAAACATTCTGACCAAGTTTGAGGAAGATTGGATCAAAATTGTGGCCTCTAGTGTGTAAACATCAAAATTGTTGATGGACGACAAGATTTTTCTAAGATTTGACCTACTGACCTACTTTTTGATCCAACCTGACCCATTTTCGAAAGGGTTCAAGATATCATCAAGACAAACATTCTGACCAAGTTTGAGGAAGATTGGATCAAAACTGTGGCCTCTAGTGTGTAAACATCAAAATTGTTGACGGACGACGGACAATCAAGTATCCCAAAAGCTCACCCTGAGCTATGCTCAGGTGAGCTAAAAATAAATCTGTAGTTGTACATTTGTTTATGTACTGTACAAAGTGGTGAATCTTGTCTCTAAGGAAATGTCATATATAAATTGTGGGAGTTTGCTTCAAAATATTGTCATTATCTGCTCATTATTTCACTGAACAATGATTTAACATTGATCATGCAATGGAAACAAGAGGGCCAAGATGGCCCTTGGTCGCTCACCTGAGAAAGATGATTGCTTAAGAAATAAAGATGCTTGAGTGTAAAAGTGAAATCTGGCTTTTTTTTATGGTGAAATGGGCATAACTCCTAAATTTACAAGTCAATATCAGTTATAATTGAACCCGATTGTGAGATTATGGGCATAAACATTGTCTTAAAGTTTAAAAATGATTGTTAAAAAAATGAAGTTGGTAGAGAATAAACAAAGTGAAATCTTGCATTTTTTGTATTAAAAGGGGCATAACTGCTGACCTAAATGACCTGTCTCAGCCACAATTTAACTCAATCGAGACATTATGGTCATTAACAATGTCATAAAGTTTGAAGATGATTGCTAAAAAAAGGAAGATGCTAGAGTGTAAACAACATGAAATATGGCTTTTTATTATATTAAAAGGAGCATAACTCCTGACCTAATTGACGGATCTCAGCCATAATTGAACTCAATCGAGACCTTATGGTCATAAGCATTGTCATAAAGTTTGAAGATGATTGCTCAAAAGATGAAGATGCTAGAGTGTAAACAAAGTGATTTCTGGCATTTTTTTAATATTAAAAGGGGCATAACTTCTGAACTAATTGACGGATCTCAGCATTAATCAAACTCAATCGAGACCTTATGGTCATAAACATTGTAATAAAGTTTGAAGATGATTGCTCAAAAGATGAAGATGCTAGAGTGTAAACAACGTGAAATCTGGCATTTTTTTGTATTAAAAGGGGATTAACTCCTGACCTAATCAACTGATCTCAGTCATAATCAACCTCAATTGAGACGTTATGGTCATAAGCATTGCCATAAAGTTTGAAGATGATTGCTCAAAAGATGAAGATGCTAGAGTGTAAACAAAGTGAAATATGGCATTTTTTTAATATTAAAAGGGGCATAACTCCTGACCTAATTGATGAATCTCAGCCATAATCGAACTCAATCGAGACCTAATGGTCATAAGCATTGCCATAAAGTTTGAAGAGGATTGCTCAAAAGATGAAGATGCTAGAGTGTAAACAACGTGAAATCTGGCATTTTTTTATATTAAAAGGGGCTTAACTCCTGACCTAATCAACTGATCTCAGTCATAATCAACCTCAATTGAGACATTATTGTCATAAGCATTGCCATAAAGTTTGAAGATGATTGCTCATGAAATGAAGATGATAGAGTGCAAACAATGTGAAATCTGGCTTTTTTGAATTTTAAAAGGGGCATAACTCCTGACCTAATGTTCCGATATCAGCCATAATCGAACTTGGCCGAGATTTTATGGTTATTAACATTGTTTTAAAGTTTAAAGATAATTGCTCATAAAATGAAGATGCTAGAGTGCAAACGAACAAATTGTGGACGACAGACGACGGACGGACGGACAACGGACATTCATCGATCCTAAAAGCTCATCCTGAGCACACATGCTCAGGTGAGCTAAAAAGACAATAGGATAATTATGATTATTATTTCAAGATAGTGCTCAAACTGTACCTGAAAAGAAATTGGGAAGCAGTCAACACCTAATATTTTGTGTTTTTACTGAGCTTAAAAATAGGGGGTCAGGTAATACATACTGTTATACCTGATATTTTTATGATTACTCTACCGATACATAAAATTGTGTATTTTCATGTTTGATATAGTATATGAATATTTTTGAATGACTTGTTTGGAGAAATTTGTATAAAAATTATATACCTAACAGTTACAAGGAATAATAGTGTTTTTATTTCATAAATTGAAAAAAAGTAATATGTTTTCCATTTGATATATGATAAATCAATTCATGAGAAAAAATTGGGAAATATGATGATTTTATATCAGATTTTATAACTACATGTATACCCGCACACAATTTGCGACTAAAAATCATTAATTTTTTAAAATATGTGGTTAGAAATTTCTTAGATCGCTTAAAATGCGTTCTTTATATGTATAGAATATCGAAACACCAAAGCAACCCAAATTTAAAAGTTCATGCATTAGGGTTCCACTACCTTAAACATTTTATGCTACAAGGTAAACATAAAAACGTAAGGTATGACCTTTTTCTTTTAAAATGTCCTTTAATCAAGTGAAATTCTGTGGAAATCAGGTATTTTTTTCCACCTTACTCGGAATCATTTTTCAGTTTCACATACATAAGATTCAAGAACTTGCAGGACACGCAGTTTGGTAAATGTTGGTATGGTATATGGTGAGGTATAGATAGAGATATGTTACAGAGGAGAATGTCTGTACTTTTAAGGTAATCATCCATCAGTTTATTGTGATCATGTTCTATTTGTGATCTTAAGATTTTCTATTAAATGCAAGCCTTTATAGACTAAGGGCAAAATAGCCTATAACTCCAAATCGATGGATGCTTGAATTTGCACTGAAATCTTTTCAAGCATTTGAAGGACTATGATTATAATTTAAGGATGGATGGATTACCTGAACATCTGAATTATCACTACTAGGTGTGGGGATTATGACAAAAGTAACTGTCATTCTGAGGAGTCAGAAGAGCAGCTCAAAAACTGATCAGGCTGAGCTATGTGAATTCTGCCAGAAACAGGAGCATATCTATCAAAGTTACTATCAAACAGCATCTGTACCTCAACATGCACAGCTGTATTAACCCTGCCTTTGTTTCATCTCAGATATTCCTTCAATTTAATCAATCATTCAATGACAGTTTTTTTTTTTCTAATTCCTGGGCACAAATTAAAACTGAATGGAAGGACAGAAAGATAATAAGGTGGCAGCAATGTATCTTTTGAATAATCTGAGTAATCTGAAATACCAGTTTGCAAACAGAAACAATTAGAAATCCTTCAAACTGATATTGCCTTAGTGCTTGATTATTATGCATCCCTGACAAACTATTCAGGAACCTTATATAAACAGAATACTATCAGGGACTCTATATATGTTATCAGTAATATGTTCACCTCACTATGTACAGTTGTTTTACCCATTTTGGTGGTTTTCCAGCCTTCACTTTTGGAACATAACATTGCATTGTGTGTAAATTTTCATTGATTTGCAGGTGCATACATTGTATTTGATGTAATGTTACTGATTTATGCCAGTGCTATGTCTGGTACCTAAGTGAAAGTTATGAGCCTGTGTATTACATGCTAGGGAGAGCCCTTTACTAATAGGGTTATAGACTGTCCAAATTTGACAAAGGAATAAAAAGGTTCTACCAGAATGAAATTGCCCGTTATTAAGCATGCAGCATTAAACTTTTCATATACCGGTACCATTCAAATTTTATAGTTCTTTCTTTAAATTATATTTAAATGGAAACTTGTGATAATTTAATATAGTTAAAAAAAAGCTCTTAAAATAAGTGACAGTGCCAAAACAGATTATTTATCGAAATAATGTGGAAGAAATGAATCAAAGGATCCTTAGTTGTTGTTGTTTACTTTTGTAGGCAAAAATACAGTGCTAATTACCCAGAGATAAAGAGGTTCACGTTTGTTCAAGTTAGAGAGTGGACACTGGTAATTTAACCATTTTTCATACATTCAAGGGCATTAACTCCTCAGTGAGACAATCTGGCTGGTTATCGAAAGGAACCGATATACTGAAATTTTGTTTTCTAAATTCACTGAGTCCCAAAGCGTGATTGCAGTCTTGTGAATGTCTCATGAAGTTAAAGCGAGTCATACATATCTGATGTGATTATACCCTCACTTCATATCCCTGTGTATATAGTGTCCCTGCATGCTCTTTAATACCAAGAAAATAATGTATCATTACACATCACAAAAGGGCCATGATGGCCCTTAATCGATCACCTGAGTATAATTGCTCTGGACCTTTGAAAAACTAACAGATTCTGATAAAAGGACTGGTCTGTTTTTGACCTGGAATGTTTAATGTCACAGTGTCAAACATTCAATAATATAAGGTATAGATGACTCATGTGAAAGGTTTGGTAATAAGACAGGTAAAGAATGTAATGATATTTTTAAATCTTGCCTGTAGTTTTGGAGGAGATGTTTTTTTTAGATTTCACTATATACATACAAGGCAAATTTGCCCCGCCCCTAGCATTCATGATTTTTCAAGGATTGAAATAAGATGAACAGTCTTGGTAGAGGGCTACCCAAAGAACATCTATGCCAAAATATTTTAAAATCTGGCCTGTAGTTTTGAAGAAGATTACATATACATATAATGTATGTATATCTTTATTTCCACCTCAATTTAGATGATTACATAATGTAAATTACAAAAAAACAAACTGAATATTAGAAATATAAAGATTTTTAAATTTTCTAAAATTTTCATTTATGTTTTCTTTCTGTTGCCATGGCAACCAGATTTCTGCATGGAATCAATAATTTGAACAAATAAGAAAGGGCATCACCCAAGAAACACTGCTGTAATGGATGCCGGCAATCACAATAGCTCACTATAAGCATGTTGTGATCAGGTGAGCTAAAAAAATAACAACAGAAAACAAAAATAGGTGGGAATGAGAGGCCATAGATTGCTCAATTGAGTACTATCTGCTGTGGACTTTCCCTCCTCAAATAATAATACACTTAATACAGTTAAAGTGCATTTTTCCTGTTTTTTGTTTGTTTTTTCTTCATAATTTTTTTTTTTTTTTTTTTCACATAGGAATGAAACCAAGGGATATGGTTCATATACACATTCTGTACTTATTATGGGACCAATAAACAGTGTTATCCATATATGGAACTGAAAAATAATGTAAAATTACATTCACCAATGATAAACTATATAATTCATAACTTAATTATAAAAATAATAAAAATAAATGCATTTTACAGTCTAAGTTTCATGCCTTGGGCACGTTCACCAACCTTACAGCTTTTACCCCTGGTCATCAGGCTACTTGTATCTATCTATCAATCTCCCAGGGGAGTCCTTCACTCTGCTTATGGCAGCCCACACCATGGTGCCACGGAATTATACCGCCCTCTCAGGTACCCATTTACACCTGGGTGAAGTGAAATAATGCAAGGTAAATTTCTTGCTCAAGGAAATTAGCAGTGTCCTTTGCAGGACTCAAACTCAGGATCGATCCTGAAGCACATCTCCTACCACTGGACCACTGCTCCCCACAACATAAAAAATAGATATCATCAAATTATTTGACCGTATAAACAACAAGATCTGATTATATATAAACATCTATAATCTAGTTAATTTGATTAACAACAGGATAAAAAAAGTCCTACTTCTTGTCATTCAAAAGGTAATTAATGCCAGATACTTTTCACTTTCTTTGAAGACGTAATCTAACAGTTCAAACCTGTTTTTTCTTTGTTCATACACTGCCTTGGCTTCACTGATTCCAAAATTCAAAATGGCCATAAATACTGTCAGAAACACCACTGTGTAACGAAGACAAACAAGACAAAATACACTGGCCCTAGAACTCTGTCAGTCTCCAGTAGAGATGGTAAATCTGACACTCCTAGAGAAAAGTTGAACACTGTCGTGAAGCAGGACAACATGTCTCTGTAGTCATACAGGTGGCGCCCAAACACAAGCCATGTGAACTGAGAAAAGCTCAAGAAGAAGATAACGGCCATGAACAGGAAGCTAAAAATGGCTTGTTTGGAGTGTCCCAGGGTATCACCTACACGGAACATGTTCTTGTTGAAGCGGAGTAACTTAACAGCCTTCATTGTTACCAAAGCAACCAAGAAGGCCATCACGTAACCAAGGATGAAGTCCCAGGATAGGGCTGTGTAGAAGCTGACAAACTTCTGTCCCCCTCCTGTCCTGTACTCATTTATTATATCATTTACAGACACCATTCGCTTGAAGAACAGTCCAATCACACTCACAGACAGGCAGATTTGTATTATTTCAACATAACTCCAGAAGTCTTTAAAGTACTCTCTGCGGCCCAGTTTCTTGTATTTTTTGTGTTCGTTGTAGATGAAGACAAGATTGAAGCAGAGGAACAGAACTTCACTGATGACAACCATCATACCAAAGTCATTGGAAGAGTGGTACAACTTTGCTGTGAAGATCTGATGGTGCGGGAAGACGGCACCAACTTGTGTGATTTCAAATATGATCATGACCACACTGAACATGTCCATGTTTGTGTTATACAGGGTGAACTCTACCAGCACAGCTCTTGTACCTCTATCTATCCAGTCGGAGTTCCACAGGCTCGACAGGGTGTCTGCAAATAGACAGAGAAGTCGAATGATTGAACCAACGAATGCAATGAATAAGCTCCTACAATGCTGTGGGCATTTGTGACTGCCTTTGCCATCAGTGCAGACAAAGATAAACCTGCACATCTGTGCAGGCGGATCATGGTCTGCAGTGTTCACTACTCAGACAAAATATTTTTATAAAGCACCCCCATAAACAACCAATTGTAGTCCAAAATGAAGGAAGTACAAGTCACTTAGAAATTTAAAATGGTAAAGGAATATACTGTACCTACTGAGTAGGATTTAAAAGTTCCTGACTGAGATAATGAAGTTTAAATGGTTCACGAAACAGTGAATCAAACTGTTTTAATAGTAAGTAAATGTACTGCATTTTGGCTAGAAATCAATAAGGAATAATACAACATGCAGTGCTTAAAACGGTACAGTTAACTTATTTTATATAATGCATACTAAAGTCTATGACTTATTCTTTGCTAAGTTATGCTAAATGAGACTGTGTGTTTTGCCAGTCATAACCAGTCAGCAAAATATACATTAACTGTTTTATTTATTAGTAAAAGTACAACACAGTCAGAAAGCTTTTAATTAAAAATTACCATAGCATACAATATAAAAAAAACTATATAACTAATAGACTTAAACAAAATAGAAACATTAATCAAGTCTACAGAATTCAATATCTAATAGCATTACAGTATACATGTTATGAATCATCTGTAGCCATTGTTACTAGCACCGTGTAGTTTGGCTGTGAAGGACAGAGTTTCATAGGAATATACCCGAGTCACATTAAGTTTTTAAACATTTTTTTAGAAATTAGGTTTTTTTATTTCTTATGCCTTCATCCATATTATCCTAAAGACTGAAACTTTTCAATACATAGAAGAACATGATGGGACTCTAAAATAATACAATCCCTTAGATACGTTTATTGGTCTGTTCCAATGAAATCTGGCTCCATATGGCCAAAGTATGCCATAAAAGAACCAGTTAATATTTTGTATCAAAGTAGATATCATACTGCAAATGGGCTCGAGATTAACAGGTTTTCATCCTTTTCAATGTAAATGTCAATAGCCCATTCTGTAACTTCACTGATTAAAATTACCAGGATTTAAATTGCTTCACATGGTGTTTTAATAATGTTCTGTCCCAAAAGAACTGCAGACAACAGATGCTTTCTGACTTAACCCTTTCCCTCATAGACTCATTTTGACGTACTTAATAGGTACCACATAAAGCCTGATCTGCAGAAAGCCAAACTGAAACCTTACCAAATTTAATTGTAAAATCCTAATTACCAGACCACTGAGGAGCAGCGAACAGCATAAAACCTGATCAGCCTGCGAGTTACTCGCAGGCTGATCTGGTTTTATGCTGTTCGCATAGGTCTTTTCATGGTATCCTCTATGAGGGAAAGGGTTAAGGGTAAAAGTTTTTTTTTATTTTTTTTTTTATCAAGTTTGGTGTGTACCGTTCCAAATTGTTGCAGTAAATTTAATGGTATGTGTATAATGGTCCTTTCCTATATTAACATTTAGTAAAATCATCAGATTAGATTACATCAATCCATTCAAAACCCCAGTGGTCAATTAATGTATTTTGATATCATTTTTGTAGTTGTATATGAATTAACAAAACAAGAGGGCCATGATGGCCCTGAATCGCTCACCTGAGTACCATTGCTTCAACTGATGTCAAGGTTTTTAAACAGACAAGGATTCTGATATAACTTAATCTAAAACATTTTACCCCTGACAATACTACACACCAAATACCTAAGCAATGGGCCATATGGTTTCAGAGAAGACTTGGGCGCAGGGTCATTTATCACCGTAGGGCCAAGACTTTGAAAATCTTTGTAATGAACCATTAGATGCTACTACATACCAAAAATCTTAGCTCTAGGCCTTATTGATTCATAGAAGAAGATTTTTTAAGATTTTCCTATTTAACTCTATGTAAAACAAGTGACCCCTGGTGTGGGGTCATTTATCACCATTGGGCTATGATTTGTAAAATCTTGGTAGTGGCCCATAAGATGATGCTACATACCAAATATCTAAGCTCTAGGCCTTATGGATTCATAGAAGAAGATTTTTTAAGATTTTCCTATATAACTCTGTGTAAAACAAGTGACCCCTGGTGCGGGGTCATTTATCACCATAGGGCTATGATTTGTACAATCTTGGTAGTGGCCCATAAGATGATGCTTCATACCAAATATCTAAGCTCTAGGCCTTATGCATTCATGGAAGAAGATTTTTTAAGATTTTCCTATATAACTCTATGTAAAACAAGTGACCCCTGGTGCGGGGTCATTTATCACCATAGGGCTATGATTTGTACAATCTTGGTAGTGGCCCATAAGATGATGCTACATACCAAATATTTAAGCTCTAGGCCTTATGGATTCATAGAAGAAGATTTTTTAAGATTTTCCTATATAACTCTATGTAAAACAAGTGACCCCTGGTGCGGGGTCATTTATCACCATAGGGCTATGATTTGTACAATCTTGGTAGTGGCCCATAAGATGATGCTTCATACCAAATATCTAAGCTCTAGGCCTTATGCATTCATGGAAGAAGATTTTTTAAGATTTTACTATATAACTCTATGTAAAACAAGTGACCCCTGGTGCGGGGTCATTTATCACCATAGGGCTATGATTTGTACAATCTTGGTAGTGGCCCATAAGATGATGCTACATACCAAATATCTAAGCTCTAGGCCTTATGGATTCATAGAAGAAGATTTTTTAATTTTTAACAAGTGACCCCTGGTGCGGGGTCATTTCCGGGACAATCTTGGTAGTGGCCCATAAGATGATGCTACATACCAAAAATCAAAAGGTTAGGCCTTGTGGTTTCGGAGAAGAAGATTTTTTCAAGTTTTTCCTATATTAGCCTATGTGAAATCAAGTGACCCCTGGGGCGGGGCCAATTTTGACCCCAGGGTCATAATTTGTACAATCCTGGTAGAGAGTCATAAGATCATGCTACATACCAAAAATCAAAAGGCTAGGCCTTGTGGTTTCAGAGAAGAAGATTTTTTTAAATTTTCATTTTTAAAATCTATTTTTAGCTCCTGTGACCTAATTATGCGATGGACCAGAACTATTTATACAACTTTAGTAGAGCTTCATCCAAGGAACATTACTGCAAAATATTTTTCAAATTGGCCAAGCCGTTTAGGAGGAGATGTTGTTTGAAGCAATTGTTGACGCCGGACGCACGGACGCACGCACGCACGGACGACGGACGCCGGACAAAAGGCGATCAAATAATACAAGATGTGTTCGTAAAACAAAATTGCTCAGTTTGAGCCAAACTCCTCTGGAACCCATCAAAGGTGGCAGATACAAAAATAACAGTGCTTTATTATTGGAGCAAGTATGCCAAGTATCAAGCATTTATCCCACATAGTAAATAAGCTATGCTCTAGTCTTTTACTGAAATCTTCATGAGTATTCATGTACAAATTTATGATTTGATGGAACTTTAACCCTTTCCCTCATAGAGGAAACCATGAAAAGACCTATGCGAACAGCATAAAACCAGATCAGCCTGCGAGTAACTCGCAGGCTGATCAGGTTTTATGCTGTTCGCTGCTCCTCAGTGGTCTGGAAATGAGGATTTTGTAATTAAATTTGGTAAGGTTTAACTGTGGTTTTCTGCAGATCAGGCTTTATGTGATACCTATTGAGGGCGTCAAAATGAGTATATATGAGGGAAAGGGTTAAATAGAATATGGAATAATGGATTTTTCATTGCCCTAGCTGCTGACTTTGTAAAATATGAAATAAATGTTATAGGAGCCTTTAACAGAGGAGGCCCTACCAAGACAGTTCCTAGTGTGGGCCAGCTCTGTCTGCAAAGGCAAGAAAACACATCTATATGAGGTAAAAGGTTTAACTAAATGCTGTCTGCTGTCATATTATTGCTGAAACTGTCTTCAGCGATCATCTGTATTACAAAATCTGAAGAGAGATTTACTACTACAAAGGTTTGCTCCTTTTGATTAAGTTAATCTTCTCTACTGAATCAAATTGAAGACAGCATTTTAATTAGCAAGACTAAAAGATCGGTATTGTATGCATCACAATTTATAGGGGAGCAGCTTCAACCAGATTAATAATGGCCAATATAGAAAGAAGATAATTCCATAAACGTCTGCACGTCGCTGCACATAAATATCAAACTAGATGCTAATGGATATGGGGAGTTGAATCAAAAACACAATCTGATAAAAAAAATATTTCCGTCTCATCAAAGGGCACATTGTGCATCAGTGAAATCTTCTTATAAGATTAATACTAAACATGTACTGATATAGATGCTGGGGTAGCTTCATGGGTTTTATTCAACACAAACGTATGATATAATTGTTTTTCTAAATATTTTTTTTTCATATATTTCAGGTGCAAATTAGGCTAATAGCCTTTGCACATGTTTAAGATGTTTTTCCAAAAGCAGTGCATCTGCTTTGAACAGAAAAGCAAAATATGTGCTATAGATTTGTTACATCTACAGAGATGTGAGTCTGTTTTTTATGTATAAGTTGTTTACATTTTTACAAAGTTAAGGATTTTTCTATCATATAGCAGATTTCAATGAGATTTTACAAAAAAAAATAAAAAAATAAAAAATAAAAATAAAAAGAAAATCCCTCAAAATCTTTATTACACCTGGATAATCACTGTGAAGGTTAAAAAGTTTTAAAACCAGATACAATATTCACCATTACCTATCTGTTCCTTTACACCTGCAGGCATGGTCAGAACGTATCCTCCACCAGAGTATGTGGCGTGCTTGCCAGCATACGGGATGGTACGGAGCTGCCAACTGGACCTGTGTGACCAGTGCGTAGGTGTGGCAGGAGCCCCTGGGAGGGGCTGTGTCCAGGTGTGATTATAGTGACCAGTATCCTCATCTCCCAGCCAGTACTCTGCTTTACAGTCTGGCATATCAAAGGGGAACAGGTGCTTCAGCTTGTCTATAGATGAGGAACATTTGTCTGAAATACAATGTTGCTATACTAAAGAATATTTTTATTTTCACTACAACCTTGTAATAGAGTGCATACCTATTACTAAATGATCATAGAAACAAAATGAATTGATAAATTTCTGTTTAAGTTAAAACTTATTCATTTTACGTCAATTTTGTAACTTTCTTTTAACAGCTTATACTAATCCTTCTTGGCAGCTCCTGGGTTGGACCAGTACTTTGTGCCTGGAAAATTCATGAAAAGTTCTTGCCCTCAACGGAATTCAAACCCACAATCTTAAAATCAGCAATCGGGCATGTTACCACTAGACCAGGTTGAATTCAATAAAACACCAAAGCCAATCCTATGGTACATGTATTGAGAGGAACAAGAGCAACAAAGGGTGTCACATACAAACCAAGTATCAATCTCATTAAAATCAGATTTAGAATATTTGCTCATATTCTGATAACTGAATCTGACTACATTGTGTAGAAGGTTGTCTCAGTTGACCTTTGTGTAAGCCAGACAAATCGGCGGCTACAAAATCTTTAGGTATAACCAGGGAAGTACCCGCATCAATATATTTAAAACAAATTACAAGATGGTACAACCGCACAGTCCTGAGGGTGCCGAATCAACTTCTTTTTGTTCAGGCTTTAATTTTGGTATCCGTAATTTAGTAAGAACTTTTTTTCACAGCAGTTGTTGAAGCATCTATTTTAAAGTTTTACTGAAGTCAGTTTGAAAAGCGCTATTTAATTGGTTTAACATTGAGCACTTAGCACTTACTTATGCATATTAATTACTTCAAAAGTCAATCTGATGTGACCTTTAATGCGATGTTGTCAGATCCTAATCACGGATAGTTGAGGAGCACAAATTAGGATATGATTTTAATGAGATTGACTAAGTATCAACCATTATTCTTCTACTGTTAAGATTTAGTGAGTAAAACATCAATGAGGTTTTATATAAAGAAACCCCTTCAAAACTGTGGATGCAAGAGCATTCACAAAAAAATAGTATGCTCAAAGATAGGAGAGAAATTATGTCTGTTCAGGGGCAATAACTCTGTCCTTTAATCTGTTCTGACATACCTGCCTTCAATGAAAAAATATGGATCTGACATATATATTTTAACCCTTTCCTTCATATAGACTCATTTTGATGCACTCAGTGGGTACCACATAAAGCCTGATCTGCAGAAAAACACAGTTAAACCTTACCAAATTTAATTATAAAGTTCTCATTTCCAGACCACTGAGGAGCAGCGAACAGCATAAAACCTGATCAGCCTGCGAGTTACTCGCAGGCTGATCTGGTTTTATGCTGTTCGCATAGGTCTTTTCATGGTTTCCTCTATGAGGAAAAGGGTTAATATCCCCATATGCCGCTTTGACACAGAAAAAGAGCTATAATTCTTACAAAATATCTGCACTTGTCAGCAGGTTACCATTATTTTAATTATGATTTATTTTTTAATTTCTCATTCATTTTCAGTCAAATGTTATAGGAACCCAAACTTTTAAGATTCTTATATTAAAACATGATCAAAAGTATATTTGCTAAATGTTGAGAGTCCATTAAGTAACACTTTAGTGTTTTTATGTAAATTTGGCTAAAATTTCAATAAAAAAAGTTTATGTGGTGAGGAATACATTATTTTTCATTTTCAGAAAGCCTTTATATCAGAGGACTGAATCTGAAAAGGTAAAGGAAATCTGTCCATTTAAATTTTTCTTTTTCAAGAAATATATGTTTGACATTATTTTCACCTGTAATTTAAAAAACACATAAGTTACAAGTTATGATAAACTATTCTAAAAATATTTTTAGATGTTATTAAAGAATTTAGAATGCAATCTTTCTAATTTTTTAATGCTTTGATTTTTCCAACAAAATTTAGTGATGTTTTACCATAAGCTAAAACTCAAAAATGGGCACAGTGACCCCCTATTTTTAATTCATATATCTTTTGATTATAGTCTAAATAACTTTTGTGCAAAAATTTTAGAAACCCTGTCCGTTAGAAAAAACCTGCTGAAATGCCTTTAAAGTTATCAAACAGTAGAACCTCACTAAACCAAACATCGTTAAACCAAATACTTGCCATTTCAAGGTTTATTTTCAGTTCCAAATTCTTCATTTCTTATTTTAACTAAAACTAAAATGTTTAATACAAAATTTGCTATTTCAATTTCTGTTAACTATTTCAAGGTGAAATCACAAATTCTATACATGTTTTTAGTTGTGTGTGACGTAGTCACTTTCAACTATAGTACCTACATTCTGAGTGTCCGTTTCTCTACATTTAAAACTGAATAACCTCTCAAATTTGTGATGAAAATGAATGACCGAACAATTGAACAGAATTCTACAATACAGATATGCTGAGATTCAGCCAAAGTAGTGACAACTCAATTTTGAGTAAAAAATAAATATTTACACAATAATTGTATGTAGTATAAAAGCACAGAAGAACTATTTTCCCTAGAATATTACATAACTCACTTTACCACGTGGAGGTGTATAGTTTCTTTCGAAATGCAAAGGTGGCTCATGCCTGAATTTGATGGTGGATGTGCAGGTTTTGGTTATTTAGTGGTGTTTCAATGGTCCATATAGAAAGTTTGAATTTTGATAAAACCCCATATAACCTCCTTAAAATCGCACCTACTCTCTCAGATACATCAGAGATATCTCCAGGGGTTATTTGTTTCTCTATAGAATGGCTGATTCAGGTGTATATCTGCTATCTGAAGTTACTAAAGATACAGTAGGGAGCCACAGCATCTATAAATAAGAACTGTGCCGTCGCTCGGTAGTACATATCAAAGCACTGGTAGTGCTAAGAGAACAGTATTGTCTCATTTCTTTTGTTTAATCACAGTAAATTTAATAAACGGAGGTCAAATTTTTGCACAATGTTAATAACTCCACTAACATGGTCATTAGATGAACGCACCATTTGTTTCAACAGACTGATAACAATTAGCACATAGCCACTCTTACTCCTCCTATATTTCTAAAGCCTTCAATGAACAATCCTTTATTATTTTAATAGAAGTTTAATTTTTGGAAAAACTAAGTTACCCTGCATATTTGCATTACCCTCTTCCATTTGAGACACACACAACTTCAGCGCTTTGATTTTTTAAAAAAATTTAATTTCAAAGTCTATTTTCATATATTTTCAAACCTAATTATTGTCCTTGTCATCATGATCATACCTGATAGGAAACCAAGTTTATTTTGCGACTGCACCTGGGGTGATGGCTCAGGCAAGTTTTTCACACATCTTCTGAGACTGTTTTGGTCCAATGTGTGTCCGACAGGTGTCAGATCTTGACTACATTCTGTATCACTGTGTTTGCCAATAGCAATGGCAATCAATGGTAAACTAAGAACTGTATCACCATCTTGACATGTTTGAACGATTAAGTTAATAAGGAATATCTCATTAGAGCATATTACTGTTATCTAGGCAAAAAAAAAAAAGGTTGTTTCTGGTCTTCAGCCAGATCAGGGATTTTTTCCCCTCCAAATTATGCGAAATGCAAAAAGTAAAAAAAAAATATAGGAAAGATTTTTTAAAAATCGGAAATGTAATAAAAACTTTAGGAGTGGTGGTGAAAAAAGAGGGTTGGTCGGGAGACCAGAAATGGAACAAAATGGAACTTTTTTTTTTTTTTTTCCCCCTATTGTTCCTACTGCTACCTAAGTATCTACAAGGGAGTGCAGATGACAAATGCACAGACAGAAAATCTACCTATATGCCTGGCAACACAGTTGGTGGGCATAAAAAATAACAACTAGGTATATTTTCAATTATAAAAGGCTTAAGTATAACTGAAAGTACTGGGTGCAATCCTGAGCTGTCTCAGCCTATAGGGACCAACAAGGAAGTGGCTAGACCCAGGTGTGGCATGACTGTGGTCCGGGATGGACATATCCTCCAGGGAAGGGACCAGGATGTCATGGAGATACTGGAATAATTTCTCTGTAGTGTCCACCTGGAATGGAAGGGCAACATAGTGAGAAATACCAGTTATAGAATATAGAGTACAATCCAGCTCCATTAAAACACTCCATAGTATTATTTGGGGTTCAAACTGAGATACTGCACTACATAGGACCACATTATAACTAAATGAAAATACAGCTTAACCCTTTACCTCATGAATATTCATGTACAATTTATGACTTTGTGAATATCAATTTATTGGAGCTTAAAATGGCTTATGAAAAAACATTATTGGACAATTATTTGCCATGCAGACAGGATGGAATCTAAGCTATAAAACAACTGAGGAAACAGAGGAGACCTTGATATGACAGCTCCTGGAAGGATCTGCCAGATCTGGGTCTCCTCTGCTTGCCAGTGCATCAAAATGAGTCTACATGAGGTAAAAGATTAAGTCAACTAAACAAGACACAAAATATAGATTCAAGGTCCAATATTGGCTGGACCATGGAATGCTGGATTTTGCTTTAGGTTGAAGCATGTTTTATCTTCAGTGTAGTGAGAAACCAGATAAACAACTTGATATAGCCTTGAATCAACAATATGGAAATGTATTTAAAATTCTGTGAAAAGGAATGTGACACAATAACAAATTTAAATCTAATATCTATACAGCTCTAACATCATTTTGTGAAGCAGTGATGTATTGACTAAACTTAATGATGATAATTGGAAAATATATAACATGTATATGATTAAATAAAAGATTTGTTTGGTGCTATCTGTGAAGACAATATGTCACATGTTGACTGTAATCTGAGACACTTATATCCTCTGAATCTTCTAATTTAATTGTCAATTATTCAAATTAGTCTGTTGCCAAATTTGATTCTTATTTGAATGAAATACCGGTAAGTGTTAAATTCAAATCAAATTTAAATCAAACCATGCTATGTGATGCTATTTCCTGAGCACTGTGAATCACTGATGCACATGTAAATATAGTCTCTGTCCAAGTAAATGTAATTTGTCATCAAGTTGTGGTCACCTTTTGGTTAATTAATATTCCATTAAAATGACAAAATAATGACAATTTCAAACTGATGTACCTTCACAATTTTGAAATAATCCTAAATAGTATTTTTCTCTATAGTAACATGTCTTTATAGATAAATATCTTTTTCATCTTGCCATTACACCTATGAAACTGGACAACAAAATAACTGAAAGATAACTTATTGTCAGAGCAAAAGATAAGGCAGCTCTCACACTTTCCTTGCAGAAGAGCTTTTTGAATAATTTCAGGATATCAAATATAGGAATCTTCTATGAGGATAAACTTTACTTATCCCATGCAGGAAATGAAGTTGCAGACTTACAGTGACTGACATCTGGCAATTTTCAAAAGTATTCATTCAAATTTTCATTCAGGTTCAATTTATTTTTAAGACAGAAAACATGAGGGTCATGATGGCCCTGAATCGCTCACCTGATTATAAATGAGCAACATATGTTGGATTTTTCATATTGACCTACTTTTTGACCCCACATGACCTTCTTTTGAACTTGTCCTAGATTTTATGGAAACAGACATTCTGACCAAGTTTCATGAAGATATAGCCAAAAATGTGGCCTCTAGAGTGTTAACAAGGGTTTTCTAAGATTTGACCTCATGACCTACTTTTTGACCCCACATGACCCAATTTCAAACTTGTCCAAGATTTTATGGAAACAAACATTCTGACTAAGTTTCATAAGATTGGCCAAAATGTGCCTTAAAGTGTTAACAAGGTTTTTCTAAGACTTGACCATGTGACCTACTTTTTGACCCCACATGACCCAAATACAAACTTGTCCAAGATTTTATGGAGACAAACATTCTGACCAAGTTTCATAAAGATTTGGCCAAAATTGTTGCCTCTATAGTGTTAACAAGGTTTTTCTAAGACTTGACCATGTGACCTACTTTTTGACCCCACATGACCCAATTCAACTGTCAAATTTTAGGAGAAAACATTCTGACCAGTTTCATGAGATTGGCCAAAAATGTGGCCTCTAGAGTGTTAACAAGGTTTTTATAAGACTTGACCTCGTGACCTACTTTTTGACCCCCATGACCCAATTTAATTGTCCAATTTTAGACAAACATTTTAAAACCTCATGACCCAATTTCAAACTTGTCCAAATTTTATGAGACAAACATTCGACCAAGTTTCATGAAGATTGGCCTAAAAATATGGCCTCTAGAGTGTTAACAAGCCAAATTGTTGACGACGGACGCCGGACGAAGGGCCATCACAAAAGCTCACCCTTGAGCACATTGTGCTCAGGTAAGCTAAAAAATAATATCTTACTAATTTTTCCCCTTTTTTTCAACTGACAATGAGTGCTAAAAAAATGAAAATATTAAAGTTCAAACAGAGTGAAACCTTGCGATTTTCAACATTTAAACTCCTGATATAATAAACTGATTAAAGCCATCATCAAATTTGGCCAAGATATTCTGGTCATAAACAATGTCTTAAGGTTTGAAGGCAATTGCTTAAGAAATAAAGATGCTAGAGGGCAAACAAAGTGAAATCTTGCTTTTTTCAATTTTTAAAGGGGCATAATTCCTGACCTAAGGGTCCAATTTCAGCCATAATCCAACTTGGCTGAGAATTTTTGGTTATAAACAATGTCATTAAGTTTGAATGCAATTGCTAAAGAAATGAAGATGCTAGAGCGCAAACAATGTGAAATCTGGCTTTTTTGAATTTTAAAAGGGGCATAACTCCTGACCTAATGGTATGATATCAGCCACAATCGAACTTGGCCGTGTTTGGTTATAAACATTGATATAAAGTTTGAAGATAATTGCTCATGAAATGAAGATGCTAGAGTGCAAACAATGTGAAATCTGGCTTTTTTGAATTTTAAAAGGGGCATAACTCCTGACCTAATGTTCCGATATCAGCCATAATCGAACTTGGCCGAGATTTTATGGTTATAAACATTGTTTTAAAGTTTGAAGATACTTGCTCATAAAATGAAGATGCTAGAGTGCAAACGAGCAAATTGTGGACGACGGACGATGGACATTCATCGATCCTAAAAGCTCATCCTGAGCACACGTGCTCAGGTGAGCTAAAAAAACAAGAGGGCCATGATGCCTCTGAATCGCTCACCTGAAAAACATTGCCCTCAATGCCAATTATTGCATTACTAGTCATAGTGAATACATAATCTATGCAGAAGTACAGCAAGATCATCTAAATTCAACAAAAAACTGTACCTGTCATCCAAACTTTGAAGGTCATAGCTCTAATAAGTCTATATAGAATCAAGTGAATCATAGATGGGGGGTGGTCAATTTTGACACTATGGCCATGATTTGAACAGACTTGGATGAGGTCTGCAAGAAAACATCTGAACTCCAGGCTTTGAGAATTCTGAGAAGAAGATTTTTTGAAGGTTTTCCTATACAAGTCTATGTAAAATCAAGTGACCCCGTAGACGGGGCCAATTTTTGCCCCAGGGCCATTATTTGATCAAATTGGTAGATGTTCACTAGGCCATGTTACTCATCAAATATCTGAACTCTAGGCCTTGTGGTTTCTGACAAGAAGTTTTTTCTAGTTTTTCTTATACAAGTCTATGGAAAATAAAGTGACCGCTGGGGCGGGGCCAATTTCGACCCAAGGGTCATGATCTGGACAAACATGGTATTGGTCCATAAAAAAATTCCACACATCAAATAGCTAAGCTCTAGGCCTTGCGGTTTCAGAGAAGAATTTTTTTTTTAAAGACTTTGAAAATCTATTTTAAGCTCCTGTGACCCAGATATACAACAGACTAGAAACAGTTGAACAACTTTGGTAGAGCTTCATGCAAGAAACTGAGCACGTGCTCCGGTGAGCTAAAAAAATGAATATAAACTAGCAAGGGCAACATGAAAAGAGTTGATCAGTATCATTTACAACAAATTACGAGATGCCAAAATTTTGCTATTGATATTTTTTTAGTTATGATAATGACAATCTTCTCAGGCAATACTGTAATAATGATTTTCTTTTTCAAATAAGGCAATTTTTGTTTTTCAGGAGTTTGCGGTTATAGCAAGCTAACATGGCAAATTGAACTCCTGAAGTAATCTTGTTTTCTATACTGTAAAATCTTTATTTTCATTGACATAAAATTTTGTTGAATCTTTAATTAAGTCAATTTCTTTGGTACATATATTTGTGGATTCATGTTCAAAAAATCACAAGGTCAATTCAAAGAAAGTTTTCATAAGGATTAATATTCATCGAAAAAGGTCATCCATGAATTAACGAAAATAGTCCCCCACAAAAATTGATGATTCTATAGTAAATTGGAAATAACTAGAAATGTGTCCAGAGGACACAAATGCCCTCACCAATCCCATTTTCCAAAACAAAGGCAAACACCCAGGTGTTAATCATGTCCTGAGTAATATATCCATGAAGTTTCAAGTCTGTAGTACAAATATTATCAGAGTAACATGCATCACATGCATAAAACTTCATATTCTTCCAAAAACAAAGGCCCATTACTCTGTCATCTTCAATGATGGTTCAATTAAAATACCCAGATGTGCAAGCTCGACATGTCCTGAATAATATATCCATGAAGTTTCAAGTCTATAGTACAAATACTTTTGGAGTTATAAGTGGCACAAAGTTTCCAGATGGATGGATCGTAGCACTGACATACATACGAACAAAGACAAATCTGTGATGAATTGA
The DNA here is from genome assembly GCA_021229015.1 of Solen grandis. NCBI lineage: Eukaryota > Metazoa > Mollusca > Bivalvia > Adapedonta > Solenidae > Solen > Solen grandis. Next base: position 57,964,286 of record CM037780.1, read on the forward strand.
TCATATTCACCTTGTGTTTTACAGATAAAACAGACTTACAAGAGGATGGATATAAATGAATGACTTACATGATTTTTTGCTTCTGCTAAATGTGTTAATAAAATGAAAATAAGGAATGTGTTTCATTTATATTTAGTTCACCTGGTATCAATGCAGAAACAAAGGAAACAAAATAGCCAACATGTAAAGTAATAACAATAACAGCAAAAGCGTAAAAACCTATTTAATATTTTGCAAACATGAATTATTTCATTATGATTGATTTAATGGTATGATATGTATTTTGTTATAAATAAAACACTCATAATATACCATCAAATACATATATTTAAACATGCATATAAGCAGTTACATTTAACCACAAAGGCTTTAATATATTCAAACAGAGGCTTTATTCGAAGCAAAACACCGGTCCCGACAACTTCAAATAACCAAGATCCGATTGTATCAGCAAGAAAAAGATGGGGCTATCAATGAAGGGGATGAATATACCACTAGACCGTCTGGACATGACAAGAGTTGAAGACACTGAACATTTTGTAAAATATGACATGACAGGACAGGACACAAGGCACATTATTCCTACATATTATACAAACTCCCAGTTTAAAATGTTTTCTCTTCACAAAGTGATGTAAAAGCATTATAAAATTTTACTCTTCTTTCGAACAATCAAATATACCCACCTTGTCAAGGAAGAAGCAGTGTGCGGGGTTGATGCACCCAGGGTTTACAAGGACGTCCTCAAGAGCCAGGGTGTTCAAGTAGACCTGCTTGATGTCCCGGTGTCCATGTGTCGTCAACAGTACGACAGTCAGATACACAACATACAGAGCAAGGTCCCTCACTGTGAGATTCATCAGCCATTCAAGCTGCAGTACAATACAATGTTACTGTATCATATCTGAAAATAGTCTCATTTTTGCGACCATGGCCGCAAGCCTATTAATTTACTGGGGATTGTAATTCCCTCATCATTGTTCTTATTACATTTTGGACATATGCATTTGGCAGATAGCCGAGATTACCTATTTATCTTTATGTCATATGCGGGTTTCCCAAATTTTTAATGAATTGTGGGAAGGAACAACCAGTCAGAAAATGGGCTCGAAGAGCGATATGATTCGATCCAGGCAACTTAGAGTCTCTGTTAATCAGCATTTGGCTGCATGTTCTGGTACTCTGCTTTGATTTTTAACAAAATACATATAATCCAATTATTATATTGGCCTTCACAGTTCGGTTTGTAATTGAGCAGACGTAGCTATCAACATATAACTCTTTGAAAAAAATCTGTATAAAAACTTTTGATGCAATCTGTTCGTAAATATATACATACAGTATTAAACAACACTTGCAAGCATGTGCCAACAATTCTTGAAATCTAAATTCAAACTTTACAGTAAATTCATTCATCATACTGGGACCAAGCTGTTTTCTGTTTGCCATGGCATCAAAACATGTCTTTATGAGAAAAAGTGTTAAAATAAAGCAACAGTTGATAATCATTTGATCCTGTCATTTGGGTTCTATAGAAGAGAGAAAAAAATTATAGAATAGGCTTTTTTTTTAATCCTTCAAAGTCTTGCATTTTAACAAGCATACTTTTTTGTTATCTCAAGGCATGTTTTGGAAGCTGGTGATAAAATGAACTATTAAGCGCTTTAAGCCTGTAAAAATGGCATAGAGGAAGAAGTGAGATCAGCAATTGTCAGTTAATTACCGGCATGGTGAGTGAAGAAGCTGAAAAGATTTAAATCAAGCATATTATCAGAAGCTGCACTATTATGCATGAGGCAAAAAAAAAAAATACTGCATAATTTTTTTTTCCTTTGGCAATGACTGCCCTATCTTGTTAAAATGCATATATACCAGGATTCTTGTTGAGCCAAGGAATGACCTCACAACCCCTAGAACCATTTCCCATGGACTACTGTTACTTTGCGCAAATAAATCATAACTCAAAATCAACTAGATCTTCATTGAACAAGTATTACATGTATCAAAGACATTCAATAGTCTGCAAAATTTAATCTTTTATTGAACATTTCATCTGTGGTTTCCATCATCTTAAGGCAACTGTTTATTTTGATTAATAAAATCTGTCTGATTAATCTATTCAAAGTGAATTCCATCTAGAATTTCAAATAATTCAGCTATAACTATGTCTTCACATAAAACCATTCATTCAACAATATTACACAATCCCTAATAAAGCTGAAAAGGGAACAAACAAAAACCAACCTAACTTCATTATTTGCCCAATTTTCTCATTAAAATCTGTCTGTTCCATTTCATAGCACAGAAATATCACATTTCATTTTTTGTTCATTATTTTTTAAATTTTTTTTGGAGATTAACAATATTCTTTCTGCTGCAGACTTACAAATAAATTCTATCAAAGTCTGAATGAACTGTACATTTAGTAATGTAGAGAATATGTTGTTTTCATATTTTGACAGCACTTTAATTAGAAAAGGAGATTATGCCAATAATGACCAGTTCTATCATTTTGAGGTGCGGCCATATTCATAGCGCCTATGATTTTGTGATACCATGCTTTCTTCCCAAAAACATTCAGAGAGATAGATAGAGAGATAGAGATTGGGCCTCTATACCATATTTTTGGGCAGAAGTTGTCATTTTCTTCATATGTGAGACAAAAAAAATCTCAGGGTAAATATAAAATTTGAGATAACTGCATGAACTAACGGAACTTTTCAGAAGGGGGAGATGCCTATGAATGGCTCCTGTTTGGGGGGGGGGAAGCATAAGAACACATTTTGAAATACTTTCTGACACAAGTTTACATATCTTTCATATAATTAAGCTGTATTACAATGCCATATTTGGAATCCAGCTCTCGACAGCACATAACATTTGACTGTGTTTTAACCCTTTCCCTCATATAGACTCATTTTGACGCACTCAGTAGGTACCACATAAAGCCTGATCTGCAGAAAACCACAGTTAAACCTTACCAAATTTAATTATAAAGTCCTCATTTCCAGACCACTGAGGAGCAGCGAACAGCATAAAACCTGATCAGCCTGTGAGTTACTCGCAGGCTGATCTGGTTTTATGCTGTTCGCATAAGTCTTTTCATGGTTTCCTCTATGAGGGAAAGGGTTAACTAATGATTTAGGGTTCATTGTCATACTGCGTGTTATTGGAATTTTGCTTTATAAATGGATCAAGCTATAATGGATTTCTACTGTTAACAGGGTTAGAACATTTCATTTTCATTTGTTTGCCTGAGTGGACTCCTAGATTTTAACAACCCCACCAGATATTTAATGTGCCCACCAAAACTAATTAGTTTTATGCTAATAATAAATTTCAAACAAGAGTGCTGGTTATAAAATTTGCCCTGCAATTTATTGATTCAAGGGTCATGACTCAGAGAGTGTATGGGAGATTCTGACTGGTTTTAACTCGGCTGAGATACTGTGCATGTACATATTGTGACAAAGTTTGGTTAAGATCTGTTCACCTTTGTTAGTGCTAGAGAGAAGACTGTTAATTTTGCAATCTTTCATCAATTCAAGGGCCACAACTCTTGAGTGTGTGTGACATTTTGGCTAGTCATCAAACTAATTATACACATTGGAACGAAGTTTTGAAAAGCAGGAAACTGTATGGCACAAACTCCAACAACTGGTAGGTTTTGAACAAATTAAAATGTCCAAATAGTTTCAAAATCAGTTTGTTTGAGTTAGAGGGCAGACACTGTAAATTTACTAATGACTGTAACTCTTGTTTGTAAGGAACATTCTGGCTGGTTATCAAACCTGGCAGAGATATTATACCCATACACATTGTGACCAAATTTGGTAAAGATTGTTCATGTTTGTTAAAAAAGAGAGCAGACACTGTTAATTTTGCAACTTTCATCAATTTAAGGACCATAACTCCGAAGAGTCTGGGCCAATTTGGCTGGTTACCAAACTGGCTGAAATATTGTGCCCATACATATTGTGACCAAGTTTGGTAAAGATTGATTCATGTTTGTTAGAGTAAGAGAGCAGACAATATCAATTTTGCAAATTTTCATCAATCAAGGGCCAAAGGGGGAAACTTGGTTTGTTAAAGAATGGTTAATGTTTGTTTCAGTTTGAAAGCAAACACAGTTAATTTTGCATTTTTCATCAATCCAAGGGCTATAACTTTGGATTGTCTAAGACAAACTGGATGGTTATTGAACTTGGCCAGGATATTGCACATGTGACCAATTTTGGTAAAGATCGGTTTACATTTGTTAGAGTTAAAGAGAGCAGACAACCTCAGTGGATGCTGCATGCCCACCAGCAGGTGAACCCATCTTTTGAAGAGCATTTAATAAAACAATGTGAGAGTACATTAATAAACAGAATCATTAAAAAAAACCCACATTTAAAACAATGTAAAACATCAATTCATTGTGAATGCCACTATGAAAGAGAACAGACTGGTTGCAAAACTGCCTCAGAGAAATAAAAAGTAATAGAAAACCAATATAATAATACTGCTCTGTTGGTTATTATTCATAATACCTTTACTCTTCTGAGTAATCTACCAAAGGGCGAACTTGATTCACACAATCATGTCAGCTAAAGTTACTTTTAAGTGTATTGCTTATGAACAAATTGAATTTCAAAGTATTTTGTTTGTTTATTGGGTTTAAAGTCCCACCAACAGTATTTCATTCATTTGAAGACAATGTCTACTTGAGACATATACAGTGCTACCACACTGCAGTATCACGCCATAGACATGTGACATGATACCACACCCAGTCACATTATCCTAACACTGGGCCAACCAGTCCAAAATTTACCCTTATATGCTGAGGGCAAAGCAGGGGAGCTATACCATTACCATTTTCAACAATTTTAACAAACGAGGATCAAACCAACAACCTTCTGATTGCAGGTTGGACACTCTATTCACACTTTCACCTGAACAGGTAAAAAATCAGACTTATTGATATTATTAATATTTATCTATAGAACTGAATGCTGGATGATGATTTCTGACATCACTAAAGGTGATTAAAAGCCCAGCATACTTCTTAGACACAGATAAAGGGCTATAATCCTTTCAAAATTCTTGATACAGTTATCTGCCCTTGTATGCTGATTGGTCTTATCATGATAAATTATCATTCCAAGAGTAAAGACTTTCTGAACAACAGTTACTAGGCTACATGTAATGTGTGAGTAAGATGGGACAGGACGGGACACAATGGGACTGGACAGGAGACAATGGGACAGGACTGGACATGATGAGCGTGATTTCTATATAGCCCACACTTCCGTGAAGCGGGAGTATAACAAAAAGAAAGCACCTCTTTCTAATTGTGTTTTAACATTACTGGTTACCTGATAGAGAGGGTAAGGTCCTGCTTCACTGGTACACCAGCATACGCCAGACATGTGGTCTTACACATGCAGTAAGGCTTGAAAACAGTGAAGCTAATATTGTCCCTGTTTCAACCACAAGAAGATGTCTAATTAAAAAAGGAACAAGACTACTTACTGCTTGCTAATCTTGATTCACTGGAGTGCCATTAGGCTTATGTACACCTGGCAAGAAACTGTGACACCAGTGGTCAGCCGGCTTAAAAATGTTAAATTTATTAATAGGCAAATTCCTTTGTATGCCGCTTGAGCACATGAAGTCTGCCATAAGAAACCATCTTGTGTGAACTGCTCACCTTTAGTCTGTCTCTGATTTTCTGCAGCAGGGATGCTGACATGGGGGTGTTATAGGGCAGGTGGGTCTCATGTCCCCTGCATATCTCTCTCTCTATTTCCTCATCTCCATCTGTGTGGATACAGAGCAGACACATAAATAAACAAATATGCTATCCACATGTATTACCAAGCTTCACCACTTAAAAGCCAGATCAAATGGAAAGCCTTTCTCAGTCTTTGCACATGCACCGATCCAGCAAGTTGTTTCATGGGGGGACCAACAGGGAGATATGTTGGCCAACTATGAAATTCATTGTACAATGGGGAGGAGTCACATCTGAAAATCACTGTACAGTGGGGGGGGGGGGGTTTCTTATCTGAGGCCTGGTATGAGACTGTTACAGCTGGCATGAAGGCCCTTGTTATCAGTGCAGGGGAAGCCAAGGACAAAGATGGATGGAGAATGGCCAACCCAGGACATCCTGAAAAGTAGGCTAAACAATGTGATAATGATGGATGGAGAATGGCTAACCCAGGACATCCTGAAAAGTAGGCTAAACAATGTGATAATGATGATGATAACATCACAGGTTTTTACGAAAAGCATTTTTGTGTGGTCACATGGCACCAATTGTGGTGTTTGCATGGTTCTTAATATGGAAGGAACCCTAGTACTGACAGAAAACCCATGGAGACCTGAACTACCATGTCACATACAATTTTTTTAACTCACCCAGAAACATTGCCTTCATTGCCTGTAATGGTATTGTGAGTCATAATGAATACATAAACTATGCAAAAGTACAGCAAGATCATCCCAATTCTACACAAAAACTGTACCTGCCATCCAGATTTTGAAGGTCATAGCTCTAATAAGTCTATATAAAATCAAGTGACTCCTGGCAATATCAAAAATACAATTTAAGGCTCAAATTTGACTATCATCCTGAAATCTCTGTTAAAACTAATAGGTATATTTTGAGTTTCAGTATGAAAATCATACTTAAGTATCATTTTATTTTCGAGAACTCAGTGCCAAATTTGACACCAAAGCCATGATTTGAACAGACTTGGTTGAGGTCCACTAGTAAACATCTTAACTCTTGGCCTTGTTGTTTCTGAGATGAAGATTTTTCTAGTTTTTTCCTATATAAGTCTATATAAAATCAAGTGACCCCTAGGGCAAGGCCAGTTTTGACCACAGAGCCATGGGTTTAGTTAAGGTCCATGAGGCCTTGTTACATACCAAATAACTAAACCCATGATCTTGTAGCTATCTGACAAGAAGATATTTAAAAGACTCTCCTTTATCAGTGAAGTCTGTGTAAAAATCAAGTGACACCTGGGGTAGGGCCAGTTTTGACCCCAGGGTCATGATGTGAACAAGCTTTGTAGATGTCCATTAGGCCATGTTACATACAAAAATATCTAAACACCAGGCCTTTTAGTTTCTGGACAAGAAGATTTTTTAATTTTTTCTAAATAAGTCTATGTAACATCAAGTGACCCCTGGGGCGACAGGCCAATTTTGACCCCAGGGCCATGATTTGAACAAACTTGGAAGAGGTCTACTAGGCCATGTTACACACAAAAATATCTAAACTACAGGCCTTGTGGTTTCTACAAGAAGATTTTTCTAGTTTTTCCTATACAAGTCCATGTAAAATAAAGTAACCCCTGGGGCGGGGCCAATTTTGACCCCAGGGTCATGATTTGAACAAACTTGGTTGAGGTCTACTAGACAAAGCCACACACTAAATATCTAAGCTCTAGGCCTTGTGGTTTCAGAGAAGAAGATTTTTAAGATTTCACTTTTAAAATCTATTTTTAGCTCCTGTGACCTAATTATGCAACAGATCGGAACCATTTGAACAATCTTTATAGGGGACCACCTTAGGATTATCCTTGCCAAGTTTAATCACTTTCCTATCAGTAGTTTAAGAAGATGTAATAAAACTGGATGGGTGTTCCTCAGAAGACTTTTGTCAACTGCATCCAGTAGTTGTCAAAGTAAGGGTTGAAATCAAATGAAAAAAAAAAAAAAATCTACTCTTCCTCGTTAATGTTGGTTAAGTCTTTGTTTCCTGAAAAATAAACTCAGCAAGTGTAGGTAAAATACAACTTCAAGTAAATCGGTTTAATATAGAATATGTTATCTCCAAACTCTAAAGCAGGTGCTTGTGGAACCACATGACACGTTCCGCACCATAGCGTCTTCACCAGTTCAGGGTATCAATTTCTTAAGTTCAACCTATGAAGTCAGCCCATACACAGTGAGTGAATGTGATCAGCCAAGTGACAGCAAATGAAAATTGGACATCTAAATAAAGGTTTTATAGTTCTAAGTATAGTTTCAATACCATCTGTGATGGTATTGCCTGTGATGGGGAAACCACCCCTATTTTAACTAAACATCTTTTGTTCTGAACAAAAGAAAGGGCTTTCTGCACTGCAAACCATGTTAAACCTGATCATACTCATTTATCTGACACACATCTTTTTAAAAAAAAAATTGAAGAAAATCTGTCCCGAATTGACACGGTTGTAGAGTGGAAACTTATATAAATAGCAAATGAAATCTGTGATGTCATATGACATAATTTAGAATTTAAAGTCAATGCACTGAAAAGGGAATATATGGCTTTGTTTTCAGTTATAATTTTATAATGCAAGCTTTTCGAGAACCATTTTTAAGATGACTACAATAATACTTAAACTTGGTGATCTACAAGGGAAAGAAGTATCACTAGTCCTTTTTACATTCAAAAAAGGTATACAAGTATCCCTTTCTACGAAATATCTATTTCTCATATTGTCATTGAATTTTCTTGCTGAATTGAAGGGGTCACAGAGCATTAAAATAAATTACTGTATCACATTATACCTTAAATGGAACAGAAATAAAATTTGGAATAATATGTGGGCATGGGGAAAAACGTTTTTTTCAGAAATTCTTATTTTCATGTAACTTCCTTATATGATGTCCAATTTTAAAAACTTAGGTACCGTTAGAAAGGTCTCCTAAATTCCAACATGCACTTACTTCATGTTTAAACCTATCTGTTATGGTTTTTGAGATATGGACAGTTATTCCTCAAAAAAAAAAAAAAAAAAGGCAAAAAGATGTTCATGTCAATCACTACCCTTAGACAAATAACGGTACAAATAATGGTTCGATCATTAAGATCTGCACACCATTAGAACCACATTGCATCATGCTAAAAAAATTGCTCTTCATTTCATTTTCAAAAATTGATGGTTTCTTAGAACAAGAGGCCCATGAGGCCCTGAATCGCTCACCTGAGATAAATAGGTTGACCCAAGGAACATCTGTACCAATTTATTTTAAAATCTGGCCAGTAGTTTTGAAGAAGATGATTTTTAAAGTTTTCATATTTTTTTTTCTTTTTGTTGCCATGGCAACCAGAGTTCTATATGGATCAAGTTTATTTTAGGAACTTTTGTGAAGGTTGACCCAAGGATCATTCCTGCCAAATTTAATCAAATTCTGTCCAGTGGTTTCAGAGGAAATGTTGATTAAAGTTTTCCCAATATACATATAAGGCAAATAAGCCCCGCCCCTAGCGGCCATGTTTTTTACGGATTGGAATTTTTTTTAGCAACTTTGGTAGAGGTTGACCCAAGGAACATCTGTACCAATTTAATTTAAAATCTGGCCAGCAGTTTTGAAGCAGATGATTTTTAAAGTTTTCATTTTTTTGGGTTTTTTTTGTTGCCATGGCAACCAGAGTTCTACATGGATCAAGTTTATTTTAGCAATTTTTGTGAAGGTTGACCCAAGGATCATCCCTGCCAAGTTAAATCAAATTCTGTCCAGTAGTTTCAGAGGAGATGTTGTTTAAAGGTTTCTCTATATACATACTAGATGTGGGTGTTCCTCGGAACACTTGTGTCGCCTGCATTTAAGCATGTTTGATGAAAGAATTGACTAGAAAATCGATCTTTTGACAAATTATTGATAAAGCATAATCTATTTTGTGAGGTACAAAATAACACCAAATCACACACACACACACACATATATATATATATATTTTATTTTTTTTTGGGGGGGGGGGGGGGAATAAAATATTAAAACAGTGCAAAAATATAATAATTTTCCCAAGCACTTTCGACTATACAGTCTTCATCAGAGGAGTGTCAGAATGACTATGAATTCAAAACATTAACTGTAAGAAAAATTATGACGTCATTAAGCACTTATGACGTTAATTATATATATGTTGCAAGTTTGTAGTCATCATTATCATTATTGAGTTATCATTCTTGTGTACTGCACTCAGACCAATGAGATCTATCTACTATAAATGTTTAAGGCAACACTTCAAATACTTTACAAGTTATGCACCACACAAGAATTAAATCCAAAAAAATAAACAAAGGGAAATAACTCCAAAAATACAACAGTTATCATTCTTGCACAATGCACTCCATGAGATCTTTCCACCTGTGAGGTTTCAAAGTAATACCTCAAATACTTTTCGTGTTATGCTCCAGACAAAAATGAAGTCTGAGTATCAACAAAGGGCAATAACTCAAGGAAAAAGAGAAACAGAGTTATCATTCATGTGCACTGCACTCAGACCATTGAGATCTATGAAGTTTCAAGTCAACACCTCAAATACGTTTCGAGTTATGCCCCAGACAAAAATTAAGTCTGAAAATCAACAAAGGGAAATAACTCAGAAAATAAAACAGAGTTATCATTCTTATGCACTGCACTACAAATCCATGAGATCTTTCCATCTATGAAGTTTCAAAGCAATATCTCAAATACTTTTTATGTTATGCTCCTGACAAAAATAAAGACTGAGAATCAACAAAGGACAATAACTCAGGAGAAAAGAAAGTGAGAGTTATCATTTATGTGAACTGCACTCCTCTTCAATGAGATCTATCTATCTATAAAGTTTTAAGTCAGCACCTCAAATACTTTTTGAGTTATGCCCTGGACAAAAATTAAGACTGAAAATCAACAAAGGGCAATAACTCAGAAAATATGAAAGTCATGGTTATCATTCTTGTGCACTGCACTCTGCCTCAATGTGATCCATCTTTTAAGTTTCAAGGTGATACCTCAAATACTTTTTGAGTTATGCCCTGGACAAAAATTAAGACTGAAAATCAACAAAGGGCAATAACTCAGAAAATATTAAAGTCAGAGTTATCATTCTTGTGCACTGCACTCCACCTCAATGTGATCTATCCATGTTTTAAGTTTCAAGGTGATACCTCAAATACTTTTTGAGTTATGGTCCGGACAAAAATAAAATCTCAGAATCAACAAAGGGTAATAACTCAGAAAATACGAAAGTCAGAGTTATCATTCTTGTGCACTGCACTCCACCTCAATGTGATCTATCCATGTTTTAAGTTTCAAGGTGATACCTCAAATACTTTTCGAGTTATGCTCCGGACAAGAAAGTGTGACGCCGACGCCGCCGCCGCCGCCGACGACGGACAAAGTGATCCCTATGTGTCTGCCATGCTATGCAGGCGACACAATAAGGCAAATAAGCCCCGCCCCTGGCGGCCATGTTTTTTTACAGATCGGAATAATTTTAGCAACTTTGGTAGAGGTTGACCCAAGGAACATCTGTACCAAATTATTTTGAAATCTGGCCAGTAGTTTTGAAGGAGATGATTTTTAAAGTTTTCAAATTATTTTTCTTTTTGTAGCCATGGCAACCAGAGTTCTTCATGGATCAACTTTATTTTAGCAACTTTTGTAGAGCCTCACCCAAGGAACATTCCTGCCAAGTTTCATTAAATTCTGTCCAGGGGTTTCAGAGGAGATGTCGTTTAAAGCAAAAGGGTGATCACAAAAGCTCACCTTGAGCACGTTGTACTCAGGTGAGCTAAAAAAACAATCAAGTGATTGGGACTAACTGCAGAAGTGCATGAAAAAACGGTTTAAATGTATTCTTATTTCTCATGTAACTTCCTTATAGGATATCCAATTTTAAAAAGCTAGGTACCATTAGAAAGGTCTTCAAATTTCCAACATTTCATGTCTTCATGTTTCGACTTATCTGTTACAGTTTTTGAAATATAGAAATTTATTCCTCAAGAAAACGGCAAAAAGATGTTTATGTTAATTACTGCCCTGGGACAAATAACTTGACAATAAATGGTCCAATCATTAAAATCTGCATACCATTAGAACCGCATTGCATCACGCTAAAAATATTGTTCTTCATGTTATTTTCAAAAATAAATAATTTCTTAGAAAAAAGCAATCAAGTGATTGGCACTAACTGCAGAAGTGCATGAAAGAATGGTTTTAATGAATACTTATTTTTCATGTAACTTCATTATATGGTGCCCAATTTCAAAAAGCTAGATACCATTAGAAAGGTCTTCAAATTTCCAACATTTCATGTCTTCATATATTCATATATCTTTATTCACTTTTTAGATATGGACAGTTAAACCTCGAAAAAATGGGAAAAATCTGCAAAAAATATGTTCATATTGTTTCGTTTTCTCCATATAACTTTATAAATTTTAGGCTAATCTTCAAAATTTAAACACCAATGGAACGGCCAGGCATTGTTCTACAAATTATATTAATATTCTTATTTACAAAGTTCAATAATTTTTGAGGAATAGGCAGGTAAATGTGTTTGTGGTAACACAATTTTAGTTTTTCTAAAATAACTCAACTGATTCAGCCCCTGAAAGGTCCTTCCAAGCACTACAAATTTTACACATAGTGTCTCAATAAAATATTTTTTGTTTTTGAGATATTTCAGGCCAAAGAAAAAACCGATAACTGACATGTGACCTTGACCTTAGCAATTTTCCAGAAACGGAAGTGACTGATGACAATAAGAGGCTATGTTGCATCTTCAGTGAAAATTTTATGCAAATCGGTCAAAAACTTTGTCTTCCAGTGCTAAAAAACTGTACATCTTGGATAAAAAATTTGGTAACGCATCATAATGTCATTTTATGTCAAATGACGTCAGTTTTCTCAGAGCGTAAAGAAATCAATAGGACACATGTTCTCTCAAAATTTCAAGTTTCTAGCTTATCTGAAAGGTTCGTTATACTTAAATACATTTTCAGGTCCAAAGTTCAAAACTTGGTTCAACCATAGATCCTTGATCTTTTCGAATATTGCGAAATGTATATAATCCTGCACAACAAGAATGTAATATATACATTCTGTGAAAAAAATCAAGTAAATCAGTCCAGAAATGACGGCTGTAGAGCGCAAACAATCTTAGGTAGCTTTTTTCAGCCCTGTCGTCATGTGACGTCACATGAAGAAAAAAAATGTGACGTTCAAAAGGGCCAAAGTCACTGACGTTACCGTTAAAATTTCATGCTGCTGGCTCATCAGCAACCTGTTTTAATTTGAACCTCAAATTAAGAAAAAAGTAGAATAATAATAAGAAGAAGAAGAAGAAACAAGAGGCCCATGATGGCCCTAAATCGCTCACCTGAGATAAATAGGTTGACCCAAGGAACATCTGTACCAATTTATTTTAAAATCTGGCCAGTAGTTTTGAAGAAGATGATTTTTAAAGTTTTCATATTTTTTTTCTTTTTGTTGCCATGGCAACCAGAGTTCTACATGGATCAAGTTTATTTTAGCAGCTTTTGTGAAGGTTGACCCAAGGATCATCCCTGCCAAGTTTAATCTAAATCTGTCCAGTGGTTTCAGAGGAGATGTTGTTTAAAGGTTTCTCTATATACATAAAAGGCAAATAAGCCCCGCCCGTGGCCATGTTTTTTTATGGATCCAAATAATTTGAACAGTCTTGATAGACATTTAATCAAGGAACATCTGTGCCAAAACAATTTGAAATCAAGCCAGTAGTTTTGGATAAGAAGATTTTTTAGTTTTCACTATAGACATATAAGGAAAACTAGCCCCGCCCCTGGCGGCCACGTTTTTTTATGGATCCAAATAATTTGAACAATCTTGGTAGACACTTACCAAGGAATCTGTGCCAAAACATTTTGAAATTCAGGGTTTTGGAGGAGAAGATTTTTTAAGATTTGAGTATAGGCATCTAAGGAAAACTAGCCACGCCCCTGGCGGCCATGTTTTTTTACGGATCCAAATAATTTGAACAATCTTGGTAGACACTTACCAAAGGAACATCTGTGCCAAAACATTTTGAAATTCAGTTGGTTGTTTTGGAGAAGAAGACATTTTAAGTTTTTTCTTTCCGTTGCCATGGCAACCAGAATTCCAAATGGAATTCAATTCTTTGAACAACTTTGAAAGGGGACCACCCAAGGAACATCCCTGTAAAGTTTTATCAAAATTGACCAAGCGGTTAAGGAGGAGATGTCGTTTGAAGCAAAATGTTGACGGACGACGGACGGACGGACGACGGACGGACGGACGACGGACGAAGACCGGTCACAATAGCTCACCTTGAGCCTCTGGCTCAGGTGAGCTAAAAACATAACAAACCCAAGAGGTTCCATTGCCATGGCAACCACAGAGGAGATGTCGTTCAAAGCAAACGGATGATGCACGATGAACACAGGGTGCTCCAAATAGCTCACCATGAGCACAACTCATTTTAAATCAAGTAAATCATGATGTGCCAACAATATGCGAAACTAGACTTGGTTCTCATTTCAACTGTGAAGTTAAATCAAAATCTGACCAAAGGTAGCTGAGAAATAGCATAGACAAAATATATTTGGGTAATATAACAAAGGGTGACACTCATTTAAATTCAAGCGAATCATGTAATCCAAACGATATGTGCAACTAAGCTTGGTACAAAATCCAACCAAAGATAGCTGAGAAATAGGGCAGACAAATCTCGTCTACAGACAGACTTACCGACCAACTGAGGGACATGACTCCAATATAGGCCCAATACACAGAGTATCTTGGTGTATAATGAATATCATAAAATGTTGATCTGCAACCAAACTGTGACAATTCTAGCTCAGTTTATAATCTGGTTCAATCAGACTTCTTTAATGCTTTCAAAACTTAGTTGTGCAGGGTCACTGTGTTTTTTGTGCAGTGAATCAAGAATGGAAACAGCTCATACATCAACATTTCCATCAATGTTTCAAAGTCGTTATTTTTTTACATGCCGTAATCCAAATTTATGCAGCTTAGCAGACTGCAGCAACAAAAAAAAACTCATCAAATTGCATCAATGTTCCAGCACTTCTGAGAAATATGATGGCATTTGTTTTGCTGTGTTAAAATGCCAGAATATTTTTACCAACAGAGCAAAGTTTTTCCTTTTTTCTTTGTATGAGGAGATGAATTTTCCATGGCTACAATTGATGATTTCAATTTTTAACAAAATCATTTTGTTTAACCCTTTCCCTTATAGAGGACACCATGAAAAGACCTATGCGAACAGCATAAAACCAGATCAGCTGTGATAACTGCAGGTGACAGTTTATGCTGTTTGCTGTCCTCATGGTCTGGAATGAGACTTTATATTAAATTGGTAAGGTTTAACTGTGGTTTTCTGCAGATCAGGCCTTATGTGGTACCTATTGAGTGCGTCAAAATGAGTCTATATGTGGGAAAGGGTTAAGACATTCAATAAAAGTGCAAAGTACATTGTGAACTCTGTTTATACTAGAAAGACTTTAGGTATAATCCTATTTTCATAGTAGAAAAGGGACAGCTTTTAGATTATTGTTATAATAACTTGCCAAAAGCGTTGAAATTCAAACAAGGCTATTACAGTAAAAAAAAATATAACAATCTTCTTTCAGAAATATTTGATAGTTTTATATCTATATTAGACTAAAGGGATCAAATGAACAGATAAAATGGCTTCAAATTTAAGCTTTCAATGAATGTAACTAAGTGCAAATAGTGTTCCTGATTAAATTTTATTTGAGATAATGCCAGACATAATGTGTAAGTGATCATGGCTAAACTGTAGAAAATTAAATTGATTTTTGGGAAAACAGCTTAACAAATTAAACTAAATTGTCTCTAAAGTTCCTGGCTGAAATCAATGTTAGGTCTGGGTTTGTTTAGCTGGTGTTAATTTCAATTGATGGTGTTGGAATGGAGAAAGATACAGTTAGAGTTTCAAAATCAGCTAAAAATCATGATCGATGATCGGAAATAATTGGAGAAGATATTTAAATCAATCATCGATTATGTAATGAATTTGTTTGTTAACTGTCATATGTTTATATGCAGAATGTGACTTTGAAAGCAAAAAAAAATCTTAATTTAATAGACAAAGACACTACCAAAGAATGTTTATTACAAGAGACAAGAATTAGCAAGCTAGATTGAAAAATGATTGGAAAATAAGAGAAAAAAACTTTCAAAAATAATTCGGAAATAGAATAGATCTAGTATTGATATTTTTTCTTTTTCTTTCTTTCATGTCTTGGTACACAAACTCTGAATAACGGGCAAGGAGAGAAATTTGATGAATCGATTATGAAGGAACACACTCAATGAGCTTTCAATCAATCATCGATTATAATCGATCAACATTTAATCTCTACATATAGTGGTAGCTAAACAATGATACCACAAGGTAAACAAGTGGCATGATACCACACCCAGACATATAATATCCTAGCTACAGTAAAACCCCACTTTAAAACTACCTCAGAATCAAGACCACCTTGCTATTAAGACCACTTTTTACTGGAACCAATGATGGCCTTAATAAGGAGGTTTTACTGTATGTGTACTTGGGTATTGCACAGCTGGGGACAGAACCTTCAAACCTCCTGCCCCTGGAACAAACACTAACCACTTTGCAACCATGCAGTGATACACTGACCATAATTGACTTAAATACTTTCTGTCTGAGATGGTAATGAAATGCTGAGATACTTTTAAGATGAGGGAGTGATCTGGACAGAAGAAGACAGTGAAGCATCTAGCTCTAGATCAATACTTATCTCCATCCAAGAACGCGAAATATACCAAAGTCAGCCAGACATCATGAAACCCAACAAAAATACTTACCTGTGCAGATTTCTGGGCCATATTCTTCTAACTCCACTGATTTTTTTAACACCAATGTTATTATAAAGGCAATGACAAACACCTGGAAAAAAAAACATGATTTGTTTCAGAAAGTGGTAAGTTTTTCTATGGTCTGCTCCACACAACTCAATAAAGACCATGTCTGCATACTTTTCATTTAATATCTCAAATTGCAATCTCAACTAAATGAAATAATCTTAAATTTTTAACTATTGTGTGACTACAATTTTGAAGTGACAAAGTGATTCCTATATAGCTTCCCATCCCCCCCCCATTCGGGGTAATGGGGGTATAATTTATTGATCACTACATTAATAACTAACAACATTTGTTGATCTAACAAAATCTGTTGATAAATATTATATCAAAGGTATCGAAAAAATGTCGCATTTAAAGAAAAAAAAATTTTTTTTCTTTCACCAATATCTATCTATACAATTCACCACTGATAATGTGGCTTTAGTTTTTCTATTGTTTTACACTTTGAAATTAGCGAGATTCCGTTGATCAGATCTCTTCTGACCAAATGTGTTTGTGAAACCGCGAACATTTTTTGGGTGGTTCCTCAGGCAAGGTTGTTTTTTTTTGTCCCTGTATGTCTTTATTCATCCCTTCCATGCAAATTAAGACTCATATTATAAAAATCTAGCAATGATCAAAGGAGTTTCGGCAATTGAAAGGACGTGATGTACAATTTAAATGGAAAAAGTTACCTACCTTCTCATTTGATATAAGGTTGTTGAATTTTTTAAAATTTTTTTAACCCTTTCCCTCATATAGACTCATTTTGACACACTCAATAGGTACCACATAAAGCCTGATCTGCAGAAAACCACAGTTAAACCTTACCAAATTTGATAACAAAATCCTCATTTCCAGACCACTGAGGAGCAGCGAACAGCATAAAACCTGATCAGCCTGCGAGTTACTCACAGGCTGATCTGGTTTTATGTTGTTCGCATAGGTCTTTTCATGGTTTCCTCTATGAGGGAAAGGGTTAATGCAGCAGTTTTTCAGTCAAAGCAATGTACCGGATACCTTTGTATTACAGTAATAACTAACAACATTTGTTGAGAACTTAAATATACTTAACAAATGTTGTAAGTACTCCGATTTCAAACTTGCAAGGAAAGTAAATTTCTTAAATGTATGCCCAATCAATATTGCAAATGCATATTAGTACAATCTGTTTTTTCTTAAACAATTTTGATGCATAATCAACCATGCAAAACCTATTTTCGCGTAAAGCTTCTGAAAAAAAGAAAATACATCATTATTTTAATTCTTAATCAAGTTATTCACAAATCTATAGTCGGAGTACTTATATGTTTCAACTAGTATATTTGTGTATTCTTATAAGAGAAGCAAAAAATGGTAAAATTAAAGTACCACTGATACTGAGTATGGCTGGGGGATTTCACATGTTCAGTAAAATCAAAGACACATAAATTTATATACAAAACTGCTACTTTCTTAGTTGATAAAGAAGTCATAGATTTTCAAAATATCTACTTGTGGAGTTTGAAACTAAGGCCATGTCCTGTGTGCTGAACCAGAAGTTTCCAATAAAGATTCCTGGATTAAAGTAGTTACATTATTCAGACAGCTAGCCAAGTGTAAACTTACCTCTTTTCTATCTGTCACAGTGAAGCTGGGGTGTTATACTGTAAAATTCCTAAGATTATTACTCGTCCTGCCTAGCCCTTCCAAAATTTGACTTAGATAAATCAAGAAAATTACAAAGAAATGTTCTGATTTTTCACTTGCCCTGCACTTATTAAACTAGAGTTATCACTGAAGGTCATTAATACCCCCAAAATATCACTATGACAAAGAAAAAATCCTTGTACAAACTTTCATTTAAATACTGAACATAAAGTTCTCCCAAACTAAGGAAGTAGTTTGCACCACAAATTTTCACATTTCTCTATATATTATATGTGTACAGGAATTTTTATGGGCCACAACTCTTTAGGTTCAATCATAAGCAACCTACACAAAAATCATTTAAAACTACCTATCATAGTTACCGTATCACACATGTTAAGTTTCATTGAAATATCTCTAAAACTGAGGTAGTAGATTGTGCCAGAAACTTTCACTATATGTTATATATGAAGAGAAATTCAAAGGCCCATAACTCCACATTTGGAAGCAACCTCCACAAACATCGTCATGGTGGTCACATGCCAAGTTTCATTGCAATATTTCAAAAACTGAAGAGGTAGTTAGCACCCTATTTTTCGGACAGACAAACTGACCAACCAACCATCAGAATGATATCAGTTTGCAAGGGTATAAACATAGCAGTATAAAAAGCTGAATGCACTAACTCAAAACAGCAATGAATTAATCAATCAGGACTTACCTTATTGGGAGAAAACTGACAGATAAACATGGACTGAAAGCTGAGACAACCATCTTACAGGGGAAGTATTGAACCAGAAACTATGGATTCAAAACTACTCGACTTTTAACCTGTTTTGAAGCGACAAGACCGACACCCACCTTAAAAGGCTGCGTGATAAGGGCACTCTGTGTAAAGCCAGTCAGGAAGGAGACAAGCCACTGGAGACTGCGTGTGTAGCCGTACTTCAGTCCATACAGCATGATGAAGAAGGAGGAAACCAGGCATGTGGAAATCACCAGCAGCCAGGCCACGTACACAAACCACCAGGGGAGGCTGTGGACACAGCATCATACCAGGAAATTAGTCATAACTACAGCAATTATCTTCACTTACAAACGTAGATACATACCTCATGGGGAGGCTGCAAAAACAGCTATGTGAATCTGACAGTAACTTGTCTAAGTTCCTCTATAATTATGTCATTTATATTCACAGCAAAAGCAAATTTTAACACTGCAAATAACTAATTTCAATCTAGGCCCATATAGCACTGTCAGAACAAAGCTAAATGGAAAATACAACTGCAAGAATTTCATCACATAACCCTCAGGTGCTATGTTCAGAATGGAAAATTTCATTAGTTTACAGTAACATTCACAGAGTAGGACTAGCAAGGAGAATTTTTTCCACAAAGGCATCTGTCTTTCCCTACACCAGCTTGCCAGTAAAGTCCTCTATTTGCATGAACTCTTAGTTTGAATTAATTTTGAATATGTTAGCTTTGCACATCATCTAAAGAGGATAAAAACTCTTCAGAAATTCTATAAATCAGTAATTGGATTCAGTTGTTAAGAATATAGGGTGTAGAAAAAAATACCATATGACCTTCACCTTGCAAAGACATGGAACCAAAATTTTGTGGTATATATCTGTGAAAAGTTATATACAATCTTTTCAATGAATAAACTACAAGTAACAATTGAACCTTAGCATCACCATGCTTTTTTTTTTCACCTTGGTCTTTTGGTCTTTCAGTGATTTGACTGATATATTTATCCTCTTGATTATCATTTAAATGCTTAGTCACTTTTCAGACCACAACATGAAGATTTACATTAATTTACTAGTGCTACTTATTTAAAACATGATCGACCAATAT